>JACEEZ010016204.1:140000-185000 GCA_016584305.1 Chionoecetes opilio | reverse complement strand
GAGAGAGAGAGAGAGAGAGAGAGAGAGAGAGAGAGAGAGAGAAGAGAGAGGAGAGGAGAAGAGAGAGAGAGAGAGAGAGAGTAGTAGTAGCCTGGTGGTTAAGAGAAGAGGCTTTTGAAGGTGTTTTAGAGAGAAGAGAGAGAGAGAGAGAGAGAGAGAGAGAGAGAGGAGAGAGAGAAGAGAGAGAGAGAGAGTAGTAGCCTGGTGGTTAAAGAGGCTTTTGAAGGTGTTTTAGAGAGAGAGAGAGAGAGAGAGAGAGAGAGAGAGAGAGAGAGGAGAGTACTGGGTAAAAGGCTTGAGGTTTTAGAGAGAGAGAGAGAGAGAGAGAGAGAGAGGAGAGAGAGGAGAGAGGAGAGAGAGAGAGAGAGAGAGAGGGGAGAGAGGATAGTGACTATAGGAAAGAAAGCGAGATTAATTATATATATTTTATCTGGCGTTTGAAGATGTTTTAGAGAGAGAGAGAGAGAGAGGAGAGAGAGAGAGAGAGAGAGAGAGAGAGAGAGAGAGAGAGAGAGTAGCCTGTAGGAAAGAAACCAAGAGTAAGTCTGTTGTGAGGCAAGACAACGAAAAATTGAGGTCAGTCATTCTGTCACACTTTTTTTTCCTCTTCATCAGTTTTCCTCCTTCTCACGCATACCGATCAATACAGACCTTGAAAAGAGACGCTCGATAGCAAAGACACCCACGCCCACACGCCCTTGGACTCTCATGCCCACCCACACGCCCACGTATACTACCCAATCACCTTCCTCCCATTCACGCCCATACCTATCCTCTCCTATGTAATTTCATCCACTTAAAAAACACTCAATAGGAATATAAACCACAATATAAAAAACCTTCAAAACACCCTGTTCATCACCCATCCCTTGCCATACCCTGCCTTCTAACCCTGTCCCCTTTCACCCTGCCCTATAGTCTTATTTTTAACGAGGCGAAAATTCCATTCTATCTACCATATCTATCATTCTATCAAGATGCATTCTCCTAAAACATACAATTTTTTTATAGCAAAGAAAGATCTGGGTGTGAAGGGTTAAGGAGTTCTAGGAAGGCGGTCACTCATACTATACTCATAAATATACCTAATACATCGTGCCATTAAATAATACATAACTCGTAGATGGAAAGACAGATATTAAAATAGTTCTTGAAATATCGAAAAAACCAGGACCAAACAAAACACTCGTTGCAGCGAAGGTTGAGGAGTTCTGACGAAGGCTCTCACTCATACTATACAGCAGTGCTGGGCGTCGCGGAATTATAGTCCGCGATTCGCGATCGCGGACTACCAAAAATCGATCGCGGAATTTTTATTAAATTCGTATTAATTCCGCGATCGCGACGTGATCGCGGAATTTTTTTTTGCCTTTAATTCCGCGATTTTTAGTCCACGATCCAAAATTTTGACTTTTGACTTTTAACAGTTATTACTTAATGTATAATGGCTTAATGGCTTAATGCTTTATTTCTTCGAAGAAAAACTTCGCTAGCGATTACCGATCGCGGAATAAACGATCGCGGAATTTTAATTCAAACTTAAATAAATATTCCGCGATCGCGGAACGCCAAATTTTCGATCGCGGAATAGCAATAGTGGACCACCTATTTTTGGATCGCGTGCCCAGCGCTGACTATACTCATAAATATACCTCATAAATCATGCCCATTAAATAATACATAACTCGTAGATGGAAAGACAGACATCAGAATAGTCTTGAAATATCCAAAAACCAGGACCTCACAAAACACTCGTCAGTAAACACTGAAGGTCAGTAAGCAGCAAGGGGGCAGGACTGGGATTTTTCACCTCGTAAAAAAACAGAGTATAGTGACATCTTCCCCTTCCCCTGCCAGCGGCCTCCCCTGCCTACCTCGACACGTGCCTTGACCCCTGCCACCCCCCCTGTCATCCTCAGGTCACACAAGACACAGGGGATGTTTTAAGGAGTGTAATAAGGAGTATGAGTCACGCAGGGCCCGAGATTAACCCGAGGGGAAAAAATATATATAAAAATAAATAAATAAATAAATAAATATGTAAATAGATAAGATAAAAGATAGGAATAAGTAGAAAAATGGAGAAAATTAAGTTAAGTAAAAAAAAAAGATTAATGAAAAAATAAAGTTAGAAATGAATACGAAAAATGATGAAAAACTTGAAGTAAAAAATAGAAGAATTGATGAATGAGAAGATAAAAGATAGGAATAAATAGAAAAAAATGCAAATAAATTAAGTTGAAAAAAACCATTTATATATGAAAAGATAAAAGATAGAAATAAATAGAAAAAAATGAAAGAAATATAAATAAAATAAAGAAAATTGATAACTGAAAGAATGAATAATTAATTAATGAATATATAAATAAAATAAAAAATTAAAAAAATAGCTCAGCCGAAGTAAATATTCTCAAAACTCGGCACTTAAAATGACTCCTAACATTATATCATTCTTAATATGTGTCCTAGTTGTTTGTTCTCTCCAATTACAATTATTCACCGGACGTCCCAGTGAGTTGAGTGGAGATTATCCGAGACAAATGATTATGTCAGGATATAAAAAAAGTCCGGATAAAAAAATTGTCCGGATAAAAAATAAAGTTTGGATAATAAAAAAGGTCCGGATTTATAGTTACGAGTCCGGAGAGCAACAGGAGTCTAGACAAGCCCTTAGATCACGGGATTAACGGGACAACAGGAGGCAACAGAGCACGGGGCAGTCTACTATATAGGTCACTAGCCGCAAAGCCGCCCTCCGGGTGGACTTTTTGGCTAGCTCCTGCGGAGGGCTATTGGTGGGCCAAAGGGCCCACCACCTCTGTTTGGTGGGCCTTCGGCCCACCAAACCCAGACGCTCCAAAAGATAGTTTAGATTTCCGAATCATGATTATGTATTAAACAAAATCACATAAAACATTATCCGCATTAAAAAATCACTTTGAATCACAAACCATTATAGTTACAGTCCAGCCAACAGCAGTCAACCACCCTTACATCACATACACGGACACAACGCATTACGGCAACAGACCACCAGTTCACTAAGCCATTAGCCCAACCCCCTCCAGGTGACTATTCCCTCACCTACCGCCTAATGTGCCAAACCCACCACCCTGACCATTCACTCGCCCACCAAACCCCGACCTTCAATACCCATTCTAGCCTCCTAAATCATGCATTGACATAACCCAACCCATTCACCCCCATTACCCACCCAACACCATTCACTACACCCATTACCCATCACCCCACACCCATTCACTAACCCATTACCCATCACCACACACCCATTCACTCACCCATTCCCATCACCCCCCATCTATTCCCTCACCCATCACCCCCCACCCATTCACTCACCAATCACCCCACACCCATTACCCATCACACCACCCATTCACTCACCCATTACCCTACATCAAGGTTTCCTCAATTCTCGCAACCCACTTTTTTTCACAATTCTCGCTAATAGGCTGCTAAAAAAAAAGAGAAAAAAAAGGGATCGGATCATCTCATAAGTGGACTTAAAACCTTCCCCTGGTCAAGCTAGTTCCAAAACTGTGCCATATGAGGGGATTGGGGCACTGGGGGCGGCACCTATCGCGGACAGACAGACAGAGAGACAGACAGACAGACAGACACACACACTTTCGCTTATATTATTATAGACAAGATAACGGGGTAACGGGGCCAACAGGCAACAGGGGGCGAGGGGGACGTTTTGAGAGGATAGGACAACGGGTAACGGTGCAACGGGAAGCAAGAAAGTGCATTGAGATAACACACCACACACACACACACACACACACACACACACACACACACACACACACACACACACACACACTACCAAAAATAAAAAAATAAAAACTTGCTAGAGGTATAATAAAGGCCTCTTCCATTTGTGCCCAAGTTCGAGGAGCCAGTTCTTTCAGTTCAGGGTTGGGTTCAGTTCCTGGTTCTGGGTTCGCGTGTCACAAATGGAACGCAAAAACCCCGTTTTTTTGTTTACAAACAAACTCAGCTGGCGGAGGCAAGAGGAAGGGAGAGAGAGGAGAGAGAGAGAGAGAGAGGAGAGAGAGAGAGAGAGAGAGAGAGAGGAGAGAGAGAGGAGAGAGAGAGAGAGAGAGAGAGAGAGAGAGAGAGAGAGAGAGAGAGAGAGAGAGAGAGAGAGAGAGAGAGAGAGAGAGAGAGAGAGAGAGAGAGGAGAGAGAGAGAGAGAGAGAGAGAGAGAGAGAGAGAAGAGAAGGAGAGAGAGAGAAAAAAAAAGAGAGGAGAGAGAAAGGAGAGAGAGAGAGAGAAAAGAGAGAGAGAGAGAGAGAGAGAGAGAGAGAGAGAGAGAGAGAGAGAGAGAGAGAGAGAGAGAGAGAGAGGGGGGAAACATTAAAAGTGGTAACTCAGCTGTGATGTGAAGGGATCATATAAAGTTTAAGATCGCGGGACCGCTTTCCTCCACCAGTGCCCCTTGTAGGCCTGTCTGACATCCTCTCCGACTCGTGCACGCGGAAAACCCTTCACGATAAGAGAAATAGGGCCCAAGGCGGCCATTGTTTGTTATGAACTGAAAACTTTACCCAGGCTACCGACCTGCCAATGTGGGTAGAGAAAGTTCAAGGGTTTTGCTGAGTCACTACGCGCGTCGCCTCGGACCCAGGTTTTCGTGCGCAAATGGAACGCCTGAATTCTTGGGTTCCGTGAACTGGTTCCTGAAATGTCGCAAATGGAAGAGGCAATAAAGAAAAGAATAGAATATATAAAAATAAAATAAGAATAATAATAACAACGGAATAAGAAAATAACAACATATCCCAGTACCAATAGCAGTAATAAAAGGGAATTAACTCATAAATCCCGTATGCATATCTGACTTATAAGTAAAAGTGCAAAAACAAACTACTTTGATTCCTTTAATTAAGAGAACGAGGCGGGAAATATCACGTTAACGACTTGTATCGAGTGTTTGTATCCTGTCGAAGGTCGGAGGAGGAGCAGCGAAGGTTTAATGAGTTCTAGGAAGGGGATCACTCATACTATACTCATAGATATACCTCATAAATCATCCCATTGAATAATACATAACTCGTAGATGGAAAGACAGACATCAGAATAGTCTTGAAATATCGAAAAACCCAGCTCGTGTAAAGAAAAGCATGCAAATAGTTCCTAACCCCGTGAGACCCACAACGTAATTTCCACTGAAATCTGGGTACCATTAGACGATTTCTAGTGAATATAATCAATATCTTATACCTATGACCTGTTTAGTATCCTTGTCGACTAACTAATTTGGTATATTCAGTCACTTTTTGTAATTTTATGGCTAACAACAGACATTTTTTCATAGCAAGGAAAGATCTGGGCGTGAAAGAGTTAAAATATCACAAAAACTGCACCTCACACATCACTCGGTCACCCACGGGCACGGAACACTCACCTTATAATATTACGCGACCAAGGGCACAGTAGCGTCAGGAGGCCAGTGTGCCGTCAGAGGAGAAGGAGAGACTATATACTCTCCCGCCCCTGTCCACACCCAATCTGCCGGGTCTGCTGACGTGAACCCGTTTGTGTGTGTGTGTGTGTCCCTCGCGGCCTCACGCACACCCCTCAGTCTCCCCTCCCCGCCGCCTCCTACGTGACGCCCGTTTTCTACAGGTCTGCGTGTTTACTCATGGCTGGAATATTTCTTTACTTTGCTGCCGGAAATAATTAATCTGATAGAAAATATATCAGTGAGGAAGAAAGGAAATATAATGAAGGGAGTAAAATGGAAAAATACGACTTCGTTACGGGAAGGGTTTTTTTAAGAGTTATTTGTACGTGTTGTTGTTATTTAGAAGAAAAAAAAACATTAGATGAAAATTAGTATATATATAAAAAAAAAAAAAAAAAAAAAAAAAAAAAAAAAAAAAAAAAAAAAAAAAAAAAAAATTCTCCTACCCCTAATGACACCCTTCCTCGCGCCTTCGTGTCACCGGAAAAATATTGATAAAATAGTATATATAAGCGTCACTTTGGATTTACTTTATGGTCTCCAATGTGACGGTCAAACACGAGCAGAACGAGCAGGTGTATTATCATCATTATCATCACTATTATCATCATTGTTATAAGTTACAGTATTATGGCATCATATATCATTCATTTCCTTCTCCCTCGTCATCATCATCATCACTATTATCATCATTGTTATAATTTACAGTATTTGGCATCATTTATCATTCATTTCCTTCTCCCTCCTTCATCATCGTCATTATCATCACTATTATCATCATTGTTATAAGTTACAGTATTTTGGTATTATTTGTCATTAATTTCCTTCTCCCTCGTCATCATCGTCATTATCATCACTATTATCATCATTGTTATAAGTTACAGTGTTATGGTATTATTTGTCATTAATTTCGTACTCCCTCGTCATCATCATCATCATCATCACTATTATCATCATTGTTATAATTTACAGTATTATGGCATCATTTATCATTCATTTCCTTCTCCCTCGTCATCATCGTCATCATCATCACTATTATCATCATTGTTATAATTTACAGTGTTTTGGCATCATTTATCATTAATTTCCTTCACCCTCGTCATCATCATCATCACTATTATCATCATTGTTATAATTTACAGTATTATGGCATCATTTATCATTCATTTCCTTCTCCCTCGTCATCATCGTCATCATCATCACTATTATCATCATTGTTATAATTTACAGTGTTATGGCATCATTTATCATTAATTTCCTTCTCCCTCCTTCATCATTATCATCATCATTGTTATAATTTACAGTAGCATGGCAGTGTCTAGTATTAATTTTCTTCCTCGTCAGTTATTGAACCCGCGATCCACCTTCCGTCACGGTCGTGTGGCTGATAATACGCCAGGTTCCCTCGAAAAAAAAAAATTACATATATATATATTTTCATCGTGTTTTCTGCTACTCATATTTTTTTCTCTGATGATTTCCCGAACCTTGACCTTTTGACCTCGTCCTATGTCGCATAATTGTTGTACGGCTTATCTTCATATTAGGTCAAATAATAGTAAGAGAAATAGGAACTACCACGTGTAGGTCTCGCGGCCTCTTGTAGCTTTCTTATTTTCTTATATTCTTATGTAAACACTGAGACCAGTTTAATTAGATCATCTGTAATGAAGACATTCCTATACTGTGTGTGATGAAATAGGCATGGAGGTTTATGGAACTGTCGCCGATAGGAACTCTCGCCGAAACACCAACCCAGAACTCTCGCCGACATTGGAACACTCGCCGACGTGTAAATTTTTGGCGACAGTTCAACTTGTAATATATGAAAAGGAAGCTAACCTAACCTAACCTAACCACATAACCTAGCCTAACTATTCAGGCTATTGTTGGTATTTAATCCCTGAATGCAGAAACACGGGTAATGGGAACACTCGCCGACGTGAAAAATAGGAACACTCGTCGACGTCGGCAAGTGTTCCTATCGGCGACAGTTCCAGGTACCGGCATGGATAGCAAGGCGTCAATAGTAATTTTTTATAACCATTTTATTCTCAAGGTATATATAACAACACTCAACCCCTTCACGCCCAGATCTTTCCTTGACTATAACAAATCGTCTGTTGTTAGCCATAAAATTACAAAAACTAACTTAATATACCAAATGAGTTAGTGGACAAGGATACTAAACAGGTTATATCTATAAAATGTTGCTTATAGTCACTAAAAATCGTCTAATGGTGCCCAAATTACAATGAAAATTACGTTCTGGGTATGAAGGTAAAGGTAAAGATGGGAGCATACGCTAAGCTGCGCGTGGCATGCGGTGCTCATCTCCGTAATCTCCGTCTCAAGGGGTTAAGAGATAATGTATTACATGAAAGAAAGAAAATAGTTGTTGCGGCGGAGGAAGGAGGAGAAGAAAGGGAGGAGAGGAAATGGGAGGAGGAAGAACTATTTTTTTTAAGTATCCTTCGCTTTGTATACAATCATTCAAGAGTCCTTCACGGGCCTCTTCGCTCTTTCACGCATCCTACAGGAGTCATGGGAGGGCATTAGAAGTCCCACAGGATTGCTGTAGTATTCCTAGGTTTTTATAAGTACTTTGACAATCGCATGGGTGGCTCAAATAGGGATTAATAATACTAATACTAATACTGATAATACTAATACTGATCGTCGTATTGAAGTAATGATTAATCTAGCAATGACTATCATATTGTTATGTCTTGTAGTAAGTTTTGTCTAATTTGTGGTTTTTAAGGAATATCTGGAAGTATCATGTCATTGTGAATTGGCTGAAATAGGGACTTCTAATCATTGTAACTGAAAACTGACTCCAGATTCGTGTTCAGCATGCCCGATAACTGCTAGGAACTAATTTTCAAGCAAATCTATTTTTAAAAAAATATTGCAAATTTTGCAAGGGGTATGCCTTGATTTTTTTTTAAATCAAGTTTTTTCTCAATAACTAAAAATCTATGGCAGATAGTGCAACATGAATAGAGAAGTAAATATGAGGTAGATCTAATCTCTAATCGTCTAATTCCCCCCAATTAGATCGAATTAGAGAGGGTTTTCTGTACTTCTGTATGTTGTTCAGGCATCTCCCTTTTCCTATTTTTTTTGTATGTCCTCTTGTGTATCGACCTTCTTTTTGCTTCCGCACGCACACGTGTGTGTGTGTGTGTGTGTGTGTGTGTGTGTGTGTGTGTGTGTGTGTGTGTGTGTGTGTGTGTGTGTGTGTGTGTTATATTATATATATATATATATATATATATATTATATATATATATAATAATATATATATATATATATATATATATATATATATATATATATATATATATATATATATATATATATATAAATATATATATTATGATATAGTATATATATATATATATATATATGTATATGTATAGTATAAACAACTGTTATATATATAATATATATATATATTGATATTATATTAGTATATGTTGTATATATATACCATATATATCTGTACGATATCTATATATATATCGATATATTATATAATATATATGTATATATATGTATATATACATACGTAAAATATATATTGTGGCAACTATACACTGAAACCGATCCTTCCCATCGGTTGTATCTGTAAGAGACAATCGGCGTGGAGGAGGCAAAGGGGCGCCCACAAGGTCGTGGCTGGGGCAAGTTGATGTTTCTTGTCGAGAGCTGCTTGGTATGGGAAAGGAGCCTGCATGGAGACTCGCGCGTGGTGACCCCCGGGAGTGGCGTCGTAGGGTGGGCGAGGCGACGATTCCCCCGGCGTATGCCCCCAATGATTGATTGATTGATCAGCATACGCTAAGTAACATCTAACCAAATCTCTTGTTTGTTACTATACTTTTATGTTGGCCCCAGTCATAGCTTATCTTATTTTTGTGAGAAAAAAGAAATAGAAAAAATAAAAAAAAGTATTTGAGATCCGGGGCTATTTATAAAACATTCGGGGCTACACCACCCAATGCCCAGGCCCAACTACGCCCCTGTGGTAGGGTGTGTTCAGAGCGGGGCACTAAATACATTGAATGTATTTAAATACTAAATACTAAATACATGGGAGAAATGTATTTAAATACTAAATACTAAATACATTTTACGAATGTATTTAAATACTAAATACTAAATACATCAATTGTATTTAAATACATTTGTAAATACATTTTAAATACACACAAATTTTAACATGTCCGAAATTTTTTAATTTCCTTAGGATTTCCTTAGATTTTGGGTTTCCTTAGAAATTTCCTTCTCAGGCCTAAATTTCCTTGAAATCAGGACATCTCCTTGGCAGTGGAAACACTGGTTCGCTGTAAAGTCTGGTTCACACGGCAAAAGTCGGCACTTTGTAGCGCCGGGAAGTCGGCCTCCAGCGGGCTAGTGCGGAGATTACGTTCACACACGCAATTCGTTCCGGGAAACAAATGCTGCTTTGTTGTTGATGGACACCTGCCAGGCTGCCAGCAGTGGGTGGGCAGGTCAAAGGCGGTGACGTTCAGGGCGAGGAGTTGAGTGCGTAGCACTATAATTAACATGGTGGGTGAGGAAGCGTGGACACTGCAGCAGCAAGTGTTCAATGGTTTCCGGGACGTTTTTGTACCAGGGGCAGTGAGGGTCAGGCAGCAGGGTCAGGGATCACGTCGCGCTAGTGGCTGGCTTGTGTGTATTTGGCGCGCTAGGTAAAGATACGATTTCGCGCACTTTATTATGAAGTAGTATTGATAGTTTCATTTTTTCATTGATATCATCTACTAAATCAAACCCCACGTCTAACCTAACATAATCTGATTTAAACTAACAACGGTATTTTTCGGTATTATATGTATCGCCATTGGCATGGAAATTGGGGAAATTGGGACTCAAATGAAGGATGAAAAGATCTGCACGATGATGTAAGTTAAATTTGTTAGTTTTTAGTGTCTAATACCGAAATTATACCAATAATTGGGGTGATTGGGAAGAGGCTGGTGCTGGCTTCTGCATTTGTTTGAATTTGGCGCGCGAGCTTCTCGGCCACTCGGCAGATAAAAGACTGATCGAGCGGTGGGGGATTTTTTTGAAAAACCTAGGCCGAGATGACTCCCAGCCTCAGTCCCAGACCTCTTCTCAGCCGTTTGTTTGCTGACAATAGCCCAGTGTGAACCAGGCTTAACATCGGGGTTGCCAGATAGTTGGGCGGGTTTATGGTCCAAATTAACTGATAAAAAAGTATTTAAATTTTTATATTAAATGTATTTAAATACTCAAAAAAGTATCTAAATACTGTATTTAAATACATGACAAGCAATGTATTTTAAATAATGTATAAATACACAAATGTATTTAAATACAATTGTATTTAGATACAGCCCAGCTCTGGGTGTGCTACGTTCAGGGTCTCCAAGCCCGGGGTTAGTAAAGCCTGCCTGGCAACCCCAACAGCTGAGCGGCCCTGACAGCGGCGAGTAAACAAAGCCACCCTGACAGCGGCCACCTGCGCCACCAAGGAAGTTCTCTAGCTTCCTTGTTCGCCACACACCCTCTGACTCACTCACACTTGTCCTCCTCTGTGCACCATGGCCGTGGCTCCGGGAGAGATTCACATGGCAGAGCTCTGTGTCCCGTCAGACTCCAAAGAACAGGTGAATGGTAACTCTTTGTAGCCTTATTCTAAACTTCAAGACGGACTGTATTGATGAACAAAGTGGGGTAACATTCTAGTCCTTTCCCGCCCTTATTAGTGGGGTTTTCCTCCAGACCTTCACAGATCTCTTCAGATACTTCTAAAACGCTATTATGAAAGAGAACTGTGTTAAGATTCGTTTTATCGACCCTGCCATCTTCAAGGCTGGCTTTCTTTATGAACAAAGTGCCATTCCCACTGCCAAGAGTGGACCCCCCCCTCCCCCCCCTTGGAATGTGGGTGTGTCCAGACGGTGTCTGGATTCGAGCGGCGAATACATTTTTGGTAAAATTTCGGTAGTGGGCTTTCAACGATTTCGAACTTAGTTTTCCTGAATAGTTTTGATGTGTATGGAATTAATCTGGCACTCGTTTTTGTCGGAATAAATGTTTGTTTACATGCGTGTGGGGATCCCCGCCCCGCAAACCTTGCCCCGCTTCTCACTGCCCTAGTATTGATGGAAACTTTGTTTGGAAACAATGTTTCCCAACTGTTTCCAAGGGTTGGAAACAATGTTTCCCAACTGTTTCCAAGGGTTGGAAACAATGTTTCCTGTCCAGACTTCAGTAACTGTTGTTCTCAGGATGTCTGTGAGTGAGGAGGATGCTGCTAGTGTCTGTTATTAGTGAGGACACAAACACATCAAAATCTATTAGAATATAAATAAAAGGCGTTTTTATAATAGCGGAAAGTTTTGAACCCAGAAATACCCCATTTTTACCCATTTAGCGTGCATATATTGCCTTTGCTTGGGTATTATATCATGCAATACAGCCCCACACCCTTTCTTACCCTTACATAGCCTTGAATATTGCACGGGGGCACTCGTGGAGAATGTGGGTCCCGGTGTTGTGCGAAATGTTGTCAACGCGCGAAAATCCTGTAGACCCTCCATATATAACTGGTTTTACTGCATAACTGCTGACCTGATACATGTTAAAGGCAACATTGAGGCACTAGCTTTCCATGAGAACACTTATAAGGATTAATAGTTACTCAAAAGCTTAAAATATCCACGTCAAAAAGTTTAAACAGGAGTATGCTTCTTATCAAGTATAATTATTATCCTTTGTCTGGGTGCCATTGCGTCTAACTGCTCTCATAAAATAATATGTATCTCAGAGTACCATATAACATGTTTCAGGGCAGCAGTAAACTTAAAAAACATGCAAGTCAAAGTGAAAAAGCTTACCTTCTCGTAGCGAGGTTCCCTAAGTATATTCTTTGATTTACATGTTTTACAGCCTTACTGCTGCCCTGAAACATGGTACAGGGTAGTCTGAGATATATATTATTTTATGAGAGTAGTTAGATGCACTGGTACCATCAACCGTCTAACCTCATAAGACAGCACGGGAAAATCTGACGTTAAAAGGAAAGATGATGCTAGGACGTTGCTTAAGTAAAGATTTGAAAACATGGGGAAAGAAAGGTGGTCAATATAACTGTACCTTAAACATGGGGGAAGAAAGACGATAAATACCTAACTTTACCTTAACCCCTTCACGCCCAGATCTTTCCTTGGCTATATAAAATGGTCTGTTAGCCATAAAATTTGGAAAAGTCACTGAATATACCAAATTAGCTAGTGGACAAGGATACTAAACAGGTCATAGGTATAAAATATTGCTTATATGCATTGAAATCGTCTAATGGTACCCAAATTACAATGAATGGAAATTACGTTCTGGGTCTCAAGGGGTAAAACATGGGGAAAGAAAGGTGAAGCAGATAAGAAACATAAGGAAGCTACAAGAGGCCGTGATACCTACACGTGGTAGGGTGTACATAGGGAACGGCCGCATATATAAACAATGTAATTAGGTTAGGGTTAGGTTAGGTTAGGTTAGGTTAGGTTAGGTATCCCGCCGCGCCCTGTCGGACATACTAATTACATTGTTTATATATGCGGCCGTTCCCTGGCTGCGGCCGTTACCTGTGTAGACCCGTGGTAGTTCCTGTTACTTAACTCTACCTATATCCACCTCTCTTCCCCATCCATGAATTTATCCAGACTCCTTTACAAGACCCCAATAGACTCCGCATTGACCACCTGACGACTGTGTCCATTCATTCCCATTAAAATTGTGTCATGCATGTCATTTGTCACGCACACAAGGCTCAGGAACCTGCCATGCTAGGAGAGTTGTAGAGCAAGACATCTAAATATCAACACTGCTATTCTAACAGTAACTCTAACAATGGAACTGAGTGGCAACAAGTAACATCCTGATATAGTAATACAAATATTGCTAAGTTAAGGAGAGAGATCTGTTTTGAATGCTGCACTGGATGTCTCATGAACTCCTACCGTAGATAACTACAGTCGCCAGTCACTCTGATAACTTTAGACAGATAACTTTACCTTCCGTCTCTGGTTTTCAGGAGAACCTCGCACAGGCAGAAGACGGCCGCTGCAGGAGCCAGAAGAAGCCCCGACGGATCCTCCACTTCTCTGATGGCGTCATGGAGGAATACAGCTCGGAGGAGGAGGAGGACGTGGAGGTGGAGGAGCGGAAGAAGCTGAACGCCGCTCCCATGACTGTGGCCGATCCCGTCAGTACCTGTTGGCCAGTGTTGGGGGATGAATAGTACAGTAAAACCTCTCATATTCGGACTAATTGGGCCAAGGAGTGGTCCGAGTAATGCAAGGATCCGAATAATGGGGGGATTATATATGGGGGCGATAATATGTAAAAAAAAACAAAAATTATAGGTGTGTAATATATAGCTAGGAAATTTCGACCCCTAAAAAAAAAAAAAAAAAAAAAAAAAAAAAATAATATTAGGTGTTGTATAGCTAGGAAATTTCGACCCCTAAAAAAAAAAAAAAAAAATAAAAATAAAAATAGGAGAAGGTCCCAATAATGAGGGTCCGAATACGAGAGGTTTTACTGTAATAATAACAATAATGATTTTATTATCGCCCGGAGGCATACAGGCAAAACAAAACAAAACAACAACAGCAACAAAACAAAGAGTTAAACTTAAGTACTAGAGCCAAATAAATAATAATAATAATACATAATATAGGCACATTAGCGTGTTTAATAATAATAGTGGTTAGTTAATTAATCTTGGTAGTAGTAGAGTAGTAGAATATAGTAGATAATAGTAGACTTGGTAGCATAATGTTAAGTGAATTAATCTTAGTAATAGTAGAGTAGTAGAATATAGTAGATAATAGTAGACTTAGTAGAATAATGTTAAGTGAATTAATCTTAGTAGTAGTAGAGTAGTAGAATATAGTAGATAATAGTAGACTCAGTAGCATAATGTTAAGTGAATTAATCTTAGAGTAGTAGAGTAGTAGAATATAGTAGATAATAGTAGACTTAGGAGCATAATGTTAAGTGAATTAATCTTAGTAGAGTAGTAGAGTAGTAGAATATAGTAGATAATAGTAGACTTAGTAGCATAATGTTAGTGATTCACCTTGATCTTATCGGGTGATTAATACTAGTAGATCATGTACTTTGCATATATGTTGTCTGTGACGATTGGATTTTGGTGTTAGAGTAGAGAATAGTAATCAAGTTGTAGACCCACCTAGCATAATGTAGTGATTTCTTAGTAGTAGTAGTAGAAGTAGACCCATATGTTAGCAACTTAACTAGCTTCGGCTTCACGCATCTTTCGGGCTGTATAAAATCCCTTTCAGCCATATTCCTTTGCTATAAAATAATATTATGTTCCAAACGTACAATTAGTCGACAAGGTACTATAAAGGTAAATGCTATCCAAATATCCGCTATAGCACAAAACTGTCTAATCCTGCTTTCGAATGAAGAATTGCAAACCCCTTCACGCCCAGATCTTTCATTTGCTGTATAAAATCATCCGTTGTCAGCCATAAAATTACGAAAAATAACTGAATATACCAAATTAGATAGTGGACAAGGATACTAAACAGGTCATATCTATAAAATATTGCTTATATGCACTAAAAATTGTCTAATGGTACCTAGCTAAATTACAATGGAAATTACGTTCTGGGTCTCGAGGGGTTCGGCGAATATACTAGCTGTTATTCTGATGTTTATAACCTGTTTCAGAAGGCTATGAAGTGGGGTCCATGGTTCTACTACTGGATGCTGTACAGTGGGGGATCAGCCGTGTCCTTCTGTGACCACGTGGGCGAGGGTTTGGCCAATGCCCTGGGAATCACGTCGCCCAAGTACCAGTATGAGCTGGACGAATACAACGCCACCATGGAACAGGTGAGGAGGCAGGACCATGGCGCTTGTACTGCCATCAACCTCGTGACCTCAGTAGAGTAAACAGGCATTATCAGGCTTTGTGTTACTTCCTTTTGTCTGCCCTAGGGACCTGCTCCTTATGATGGGGGGAAACATTAATGAAGGTCACAAGGGGAAGGATAAGTTGTGAATTTTGGTATGGTAAACAAGGGTTGGAGGAGGGAAGGGAGGGAGGGAGGGAAGGGGAAGGGGAAGAAGGAGGAAGGAAGGGGAAGGAGGAGGAAAGGAGGAGGTGATTTGCACAAAGAGGAAGGTGGTTGAGGAGAGTATCTGAGTTAGTGATGTGGCCAAGATGCCGCTATGAATGGAATCACTATAGTATTTTTTTTAACAAGGCAAACATTCTATTCTATTTTAAGGTCTCATGCTTAAAATGATGCCTCTGTTTACCTGATACTATGGTTAACTATGATCAAATACAGCTGGAATTTAGAAGAAGCGTAGTATTCCCTTCTCCTGGCATCAAATATTAGTCAGTCAAGCAGCAAGGGGTCTTGATTTTGGAAAAAAAATTGACCTATACAGAGGTTGAAATAGGGTTGAATTATTGCACCTGTAAATTAAGATAGAATTAAATTAGCAAGAAATAGTTAATGTATTAGGGCATGAAAACTGAAGCCATCAACCCAAGCCTTCAGCCACTCTACTACTTCATAAACACCTGACTCTGTTTATCTCTTCAAAAATTTAGTTGATTCATATGCTTATCATATATATACAGCTAGTATTAATTATCCGACCTTGGGGGGACCGAAGGTAGGTCGGATAATTGGAATAGTCGGATGTTCGGATGTCATAAATGTTCACCACAGTCGTCTTGCCGATGTTAAGTTCCCGACATATATCTTGTCTAGGAATACCTCGTTCTACTTTCCTTATAATATTCACTTTCTGTTCAATGTTCAACACAACACGCTTACGTTTAGCACTTGTAGACGACATTATTCACTGTAGAAAGTAAAATAAATGGTCCAAAACAAGACACAATGTGGTGGTGAAAAAAGTCGGTTGTTTGGACAAGTCGGATGTTTGGAGGTCGGATGTTGGGAATTTGGCTGTACGTGTATTTTTCTTCCTACATAGGACCTTCTAAACGTGGATGGTGGCCAGCATGTCAGGTATATATAGGACCTATGCATGATATTTGCCTATGTTTGGCCTTTTAACTCTCCTAAAATTTCCTACATGAAAGTTAAAACAAAAAATGTAATATTTATTAAGAACATAAGAAAATAAGTAAGCTGCAAGAGGCCGCGAGACCTACACGTGGTAGTTCCTGCTACTTAACACTACCTACATCCACCTTTCATCCCATCCATGCATCACTTCTTTTCTTTTGAAGGAGGAAGCTGAGAAGGAGGCGGAGGCTGCGCAGATGGCCGGGTGGACCAGCACCGACGCGGTAGAGGACAGCGACGGCATCAAGCACAAGATAGTGGACTCGTCGGTGCTGCAGGAGACCCCTCAACCCCAGCCCCAAGTGAACCAGGTGAGGCTGTGGGTGGGGCTTGGCAGCGCCGAGTGGGTGTGGCCGAGGGCTGGGCGTGGGTGGGGTTTGGCAGCGCCTGAGTGGGTGTGGCCGAGGGCTGGGCGTGGGTGGGGCTTGGCAGCGCCTGAGTGGGTATGGCCGAGGGCTGGGCGTGGGTGGGGCTTGGCAGCGCCTGAGTGGGTGTGGCCGAGGGCTGGGCGTGGGTGGGGCTTGGCAGCGCCTGAGTGGGTGTGGCCGAGGGCTGGGCGTGGGTGGGGCTTGGCAGCGCCTGAGTGGGTGTGGCCGAGGGCTGGGCGTCAGGGCCACCAAAGTGTTCTTGCACACCCAACCATTAATTGGCATCCCGGTGTGGTTTTGTACGGCAGGTTAAGAGTCAGCTTGGGTTATTAGCTGCTGCCTCACACTGAGGGCAATGGCCGCTCAAAGGACAGTGGGGTCATTCTTAGAAAGGCAGTCTTTGTTACAAAGTTTTATGGATCTCATGAAGATCCCCCACCTCAGCTATTTTTAGGGTGACCTAACTGGGGCTGCAGCCCCCCAGAACTAGTTCACTAACTTAACCTGGACATTGGTTACGTAACCTAACCTAACTGGGTTATCAAACCACTCTCACCCCCGTGAAGATCGGCCACCCCAAAATAGCTGGGGTGGCGGACCTTCATGAGGTACAGCTTTACTCTTTACTTAGTCAGTGAATATTAGTTCACCTGCAGACTTATGATTATATAGCAATAAACTTACAGCTTTTTATACATTGTAATCTGAATAGATAATTTTTCACTTTCAGCCTGAAATCCAGTTAGCCTTAATGAAGAATCCTCAGGCGACTGAGGTGTCAGAATCAGACCTTGAACCTTCTCTCTCTGAGCCTCCTTCCTCTCCCTTCTCCTTTACCACCCGGCTAAAGTATTGGATGGCTGAGGTGCACACAGACAAGGGCAAAGAACTGTCCACTTGGGTCTAAGGGACAAACAGTGTACTTTGTTTTCAGTCTTTGGCTTTTCAAGATGAGTGTAAGACTAGTCGCATTTTTGCAGGAGTGCAATAATAAGTGCCATTGATTTTTTATCATGTTTAGTAATAGTCTTTTATAATTTTTTTACAATCTGTAGGTAAGATATAATGATAAGTTGGCGAGCTGCGTCCTTGTTCATGAAGAGAGTGAAGGTTTTGCCAGGTCCTGAGCATGGAGGATTGCATCGCCGGGAGGGATCATGCAACGTTCAGTTCCTTAAAATCTGAAATTTGTTTTTATTGAAGCTTTGCTGACTCAATAAGTAACACAGTCATGAAGATATGCTTCCTCTTGCATTTACAGCAAGCAGCAAACCTGTAGTGACAACTCTATATAAGTACAGAAAATAAAGTTATTATGGTGACAGCATTGCATGAATATAATGGCAGCTTTACACTGTATCTGCTTTTGAGAGTCTTGTTGGAGATTTATATGCTTAGGTTAATGTTGCTAACTCATTCAAGTCTAACTCTGAGGAATGTAACTGGTGCGTTAAAAGGGGCGCGGGTGTAGGGTGGTGTAACACGCAGCTACACGCTCTCGGTGCTCCAAGCCTGTGTTGTGAAGCCCCTCGCTGAGACACCCCACTTATCATGTCATGCCTCGTGATGAGTGCTCCGTCTCCTCGGCAACATTGCTTGTGTGACGGTCGGCTTTTTTTTTTTTTTTTTATATACGTTGAAGCCTATAGCGCCTGTTCTTTACTATCAATCTTGGAGGTTGAGAGATGGTTGGGTCTCCGCCGGTTGGTGGCACAGGCTGGATTTATTTTATAGTGACACCTGTGATGGTATAGCTGAAGGTCCACTTTCTGTGATGGTCTACCCTCAGTAAAACAACGGCTGAAGCTATGGCTTGTGCAATGATGACTACTCTGCGTGTCTTCTGATTCCCAAGCATCAATCTGAATCAAGCGATGATTATGATGATACGTCTAAGACACCAATCATTTCCAACTTAGATACGAGGCGCTTATTTCAGAAAGTCGATAAGCGCCACCACTAAAAGAACTAAGAAAATGGCTTCCTATGTTTCAATGTTCAAAAGATAGGACATTTTGAACATTGAAAAAGTTTGAAGCCATATTCTTAGTTTTTTATTTGTGGTGCTCATCGACTTTCTGAAATAAGCATCTCATATAAGATCTAAGAACAATGTGAAAAAACTTGGTTAATTTGTAAGCCAATGTATTTCTTAGGTCAATATGTCCCGTTTTGATATGTTATAAAAATCAGGTCATTGATGATGATCTTGTTGGGAATGACACATGGATTCACTAGGCTCTGTTTCATGCATTAAGCCAGTCAGGGTGGCAAGGTTGGTAGAGACGTGAGCTCGCAATGTGCAGCGTCCCTGTGCATTCGCTCACTATGCTCTGTTTCATGCATTAAGCCAGTCAGGGTGGCAAGGTTGGTAGAGACGTGAGCCCGCAATGTGCAGCGTCCCTGTGCATTCGGTCAGCGGTTCGAGTCCGCCTAGTTCGTGCTGACGTGGTGGCGCTTTGTATAGTCAATAACCTTGTAGGTGGTACTTGCAAAGTGTCTAGATAGGATGAAAATCTGATCTTATCTTCATGCATTAAACTTGCTAATACACCAATTTGATCTTTCTGAAATAATTCTCCATTTAAACAATAAACGAACATTCAGTACCTAGTTTATTCCTAACTTATGGAACTCTACAAGTTACCAAGAGATGAGAAGTGAAATTTCCAGTTCAGATTTCTAGTAAAGGATAGTCCAAGAATGTTTAGTGTAGAGGAGGGAGACAGTTGAGTGTTGTTGAGGAAGACTTGGTTGACTGAAAGGTTGTGTTGAGAGTTACCAAGAGATGAGAAGTGAAATTTCTAGTAAAGGATAGTCCAAGAATGTTTAGTGTGGAGGAGGGAGACAGTTGAGTGTTGTTGAGGAAGACTTGGTTGACTGAAAGGTTGTCTTGAGTAGATAGGTGAAGAAATTAAGTATTTGTGGCATTGAAGAAAACAAGGTTGGCTCTACTTTACCCCATTCCCCATTCAGAAAATAAAGAAATATCAGAAACCAGGCACTTTCAACAATCTTATTGATATTTTTTCATCAGACAACATGAAACCACTGTTATATCTCTCTCTCTCTCTCTCTCTCTCTCTCTCTCTCTCTCTCTCTCTCTCTCTCTCTCTCTCTCTCTCTCTCTCTCAACCACTGTTAGACTAGTAGATCTAAGGAGACAAATCAAGAAGATACCACAATTCTCAAAGAGCATCTAGTGCATGAGTAGCTTTGATGACATAAGAACATAAGACAATAAGGAAGCTACAAGAGGCCGCCAGACCTACACGAGGCAGTTCCTGTTACTTAAAACACTACCTACATCCACCTTTCATCCCCATCCATGAAATTATCCAGCCTCCTTTTAACCCCTTGAGGCCCAGAACGTAATTTCCGTTGTAATTTGGGTGTCATTAGACGATGTTTAGTGAATGTAAGCAATATTTTATAGCTATGACCTGTTTAGTATCCTTGCCCACTAACGAATTTGGTTTATTAAGTTACTTTTTGTAATTTTATGGCTCGACAACAGACAATTTTTTATACCAAAGGAAAAATCTGGGCGTGAAGGGGTTGAAGCTCCCTATTGACTCCCCACTAACTACCCCACGACTGAGTCCATTCCAATCATTGACCACCCTATGACGTATATCTCTTGGTTGTATTATAACACGTGCTGTCTGTTGAGTCCCCCCGGCACTCGCAGGACCTGAGGTACGTGCCCTTTAACACTCCTAGGATGAGTCAACTTGGCATTTTCAAGCAAGCGTGTTCCCATATCATGCTGCTCCGTATCACTGTGTCCTGCCCTGGCTTGCAGACACCCAGATACACGGATGGAATGTTTTTCATCTCATCCCAATGCGTGAATAAATGAAGGCCAGTTATCTTCATCCTACATAAGTGCCTCAGAAAAAATTACAGTAAAACCTCGCGTATTCGGACTCTCATTATTCGGACTTTGACATTATTCGGACCTCCTCTTTTTTTTCTTTTTTTTTAAAGTGGTCGAAATTTCCTAGCTAATATATATATACACCTAGAATTTTTTTTTTTATTATTATTTTTTTTTTTAGGGGTCGAAATTTCCTAGCTATATAATATACGCCAAATTTTTTTTTTCTCTTTTTTTTCTCTAGGGGTCGAAATGTCCTAGCTATATAATATACGCCTAATTTTTTTTTTTTTTTTTTTATGTCGAAATTTCCTAGCTATATAATATTATACACCTAGATTTTTTTTTTTTTTTTTTTTTTTTTTTTTACATATCCCCCCATTATTCGGATCCTTGCATTACTCGGACCACTCCTTGGCCCAATTATTCCGAATATGAGAGGTTTTACTGTATACAAATTGTGTGTGCCGTCAATAGTCAGTGACTGTTGAGTCATTTGTGAGTCGCCGAGGAGTGCCAAGTTGATGGTGTCTTAGCGTATATCTTTTACTCTTGGGTCTTTGTTACAGTATGCCATATATGTGGGGCAAGGGCGTAGCCAGAGGGGGGGGGCCAATGGGACCATGGCCCCCCCCAATTCAACACATCTACTTTAGGAGTGTATGGTATAATTTCATCAATTTTACTATATTGAATATCATGCAAAGAACCAATAAATGACCCCCCATAGGGCTCAATATGTCCCCAATTAAGTCATATCTTCAAAAAAATTCTCTGGGGGGCTTACAGCGCCTCCCAGACCCCCAGCTGATAAGGCTCGCTTCGCTCGCCACCCACCCCTCAACCATCATTAGGAGGTGGCCCCCCTCAATTATTTTTCCTGGCTATGCCCTTGATGTGGGGGATATTTTATTATTTTTTTATTTTTAACCCCTTGAGGCCCAGAACGTAATTTCCATTGTAATTTGGGTACCATTAGACGATTTTTAGTGACTATAAGCAATATTTTATAGCTATGACCTGTTTAGTATCCTTGTTCACTAACTAATTTGTATATGAAGTTACTTTTCGTAATTTCATGGCTAACAACAGTAATTTATATAGCCCAGGAAAGGTCTAGGCGTGAAGGGGTTAATCACAAAGGACTGGCCAAGGGCAAAACAAATAAGTAATCTTGCTCATAATGTAAAGTTTTGAATGGGTTCATTATATTGCCCTAACTTGATAGTGTGCAATGCCTCACCTCACTAGACTGCAGACATTCAATTGACATGTTATCATATATTTCAGAGATTTGCATGATACAAATAATTCTGCTTCATTGAGTAAATATATACTGCTTTCAGATTAGCATATTACACACAACCCTCGTTTTTCCGGACTAATAGGGGGGAGCACTGGTCCGGGAATCGCAACAGTCCGAGGCCATTACCCACTCCCGGACGTTTATCCTACTCTAGTATTTACTCTCCGGCAGCCGCCAATATCAACTACCCCGCTGCGAACTTTTACGTCACTTTGTTGTATTTAGGGCTGCGAGGATCCCTTGGGGAACACTATGAGCCCTGGTGATGTCCTATGATGCTATCACAGGTGCTGTAGTTGACCTGTCTTCCTCAGGGAGGCACAGGTGAGGCGGATGACAGCGTGTTGACGGGAGGGGGGGACGTCAGCCGCCGCCAGCAGGGTGGGCAGGTCACAGGTGGCGACGCTCAGGGCGAGGAGTTGAGAGCGTAGCACTACACGGTGGGAGTGGAAGCGCGGACACTGCAGCAGAAGGTGTTCAATAGTCTCAGAGACGTTCCTGCACCAGGGGCAGTGGGGGTCAGGGGACTAACGGAGGCGTTGCAGGTGAACCGTGAGTGTCGTGTGCCCAAATGTAAACAATACGACCGCTGAGCATGCTGCCACTTGGCGGGAGGCGCGGACACTGACCAGGGGTGACAGGAGATGCTCGGACCGCCGGACAACTTTGTCGACTTACAGACTGGACCAGGCATTTGTCCGGGACTCTGACATATCCCCGGACCTCTGATTTTGTCCGGCAAATCCGATATCCGGGAAATGGAGGTCCGGGAAAACGAGGGTTGTGTGTATATAATTAGTCATTGACCTGGTAACTGGCTTCGTCTGGGCTCTGAAATAGTGATATGCTCTGTATTTGTACCACATTTCTGAAATTTATGTTCCTATGCAGCAAGTACTATTTATTACATAGTGCCGTACAAAGCTTACGTGATGGAAACCAGTTAAAAAGAAGATTGAAGTACAGTAGTAAATTTGGGTGAAGACTCAAAAATATTTTACGGCATTTATTTTTTGCTTCAACCAGTTTTTTGGAACCAATTTCTTCCTATTTGTTTTTTAAATCTACGCTTTTCCAGTTTGAATCCGTTACTTCTTGTCCTACACTCTACATTTTAAGCATGAATTCATCGCATGTTTATTCTATCTGTAGGTATCATATTAATAACCTTGTTCTTTATTTACAGGTGAGTTGTGAGTCAGAGGTTCCTCCCCCCGCCAAGACCAACCCTCCGGCCCCAGGGGAGGACGCAAACTCAGGCCGCTGGGTCCGGTTCTAACGGCTGCACAAAGTCACATTCAAGTAACACATAAGAACATAAGAAAATACAGAAGCTACAAGAGGCCGTGAGACCTACACGAGGTAGTTCCTGTTACTTAACACTACCTATATCCACCTTTCATCCCCATCCATGAATTTATCAGCCTCCCTTTAAAGCTCTCTAATGACTCCGCACTAACTACCTGTCTACTGAGTCCATTCCAATCATTTAACACCCTATTTGTGAACCAGTTTTTCCCTATTTCTTTTTTAAATCTACGCTTTTCCAGCTTGAATCCGTTACTTCTCATCCCTATTCTGTCCATCTTCCTAATGCAAGAGTTAATCAGTATCTTTACTCTTTCATCCCTTTCACTGGTAAACTCTGGAACTCTCTTCCTGTTTCTATTTTTCCACTTTCCTATGACTTAAATTTTTTCAAAAGAAGAGTAACAAGACACCTCCTGAACTAAATTGGCTCACCCCTCTTTTATTTTATTCTCTTACTGTCTTCTTTATAGGGACTGGCAACTAAGCGGCCTTTGTGTTATCTCTTTTTGTTGTGTCCTTGGCCAGTCCTTTGGGATGTAAATAAACAAAACAAAAAACAGACACACTGGCGGGCGTGGGATTGATACACTACTGCACTCTTCCTTCTGTACTACTCTTCCTTCTGTACTACTCTTCCTTCTGTACTACTCTTCCTTCTGTACTACTCTTCCTTCTGTACTACTCTTCCTTCTGTACTACTCTTCCTTCTGTACTACTCTTCCTTCTGTACTACTCTTCCTTCTGTACTACTCTTCCTTCTGTACTACTCTTCCTTCTGTACTACTCTTCCTTCTGTACTACTCTTCCTTCTGTACTACTCTTCCTTCACTCACGGATAAACTACCACACCGACAATTCTGACAATAACACGGCCGTAAAGTGGAAGGTTGAGCATCTCTTGCGGCTTCTGTTCTTATAATCTAGGTTGAATATTTGAGGATATAATTTATGACGGTGGGAAATGTATTTTCTTCTTCTTGAGAGAATGATTTTTGCCAACAACCCCGTCGCTTTAAGGGTTAGTATAAATGTACAACTATGAATTTTACGATTACAGTAAAACCTCTCGTATTCGGACCCTCATTATTCGGACTTTGACATTATTCGGACCTCCTCTTTTTTTTTTTTTTTTTTTTTTTTTTTTTTTTTTTTTTTTTTTTTTATAAGGGGGGTCGAAATTTCCTAGCTCCCATTCTTTTTTTTTTCTTTTTTTCTTTCTTTTTTTCTTTCTAAGGGGTCGAAATTTCCTAACTAAATATTCACCTATATTTTTTTTTTCTTTTTTCTTTCTAAGGGGTCGAAATTTCCTAGCTAAATATTCACCTATGTATATTTTTTTTTTTCTTCTTTTTTCTTTCTAAGGGGTCGAAATTTCCTAACAAAATATTCACCTATATTTTTCTTTTTTTTCTTTTTTCTTTCTAAGGGGTCGAAATTTCCTAACAAAATATTCACCTATATTTTTTTTTCTTTTTCTTTTTTCTTTCTAAGGGGTCGAAATTTCCTAACTAAATATTAACCTATATTTTTTTTTCTTTTTCTTTTTTCTTTCTAAGGGGTCGAAATTTCCTAGCTAAATATTAACCTATATATATATATTTTTTTCTTTTCTTTTCTTTTCTTTCCAAGGGGTCGAAATTTCCTAACTAAATATTCACCTATATTTTTTTATTTTTTTTAATTTTCTTTCTAAGGGGTCGAAATTTCCTAGCTATAACTTATTCACCTATAATTTTTTTTTTTTCTTTTCTTTTTTTTCTTTTGTTTTGTTACATATCCCCCCATATATAATCCCCCCATTATTCGGATCCTTGCATTACTCGGACAACTCCTTGACCCAATTAGTCCGAATATGAGAGGTTTTACTGTACTGTGATTTAGGTCAATAATTATAACCTATTGTGATTAATGTGTATCTAGTCAGTAACACTTGACTTGATGTTGGGGGAGAAACACTCAGCCATAGGAAGGGGCTGCCTCCATACCTTGGCCAATAGTTGTGAAGCTGCTCACACTGACAGGATATATGCTCGTATTCGTAGTCACATACCATGATTGCTCGTGGTAATTGCTATGATTTTGTTCCCTTTCTACTCAGTGAAAATGATTCACTTGATCTTGTAGCTGCCATGGAAAGTACTAGAGCAATCCTACAGTACTCCTATTGCAATCACAACAGAGCTGAGTCAAAATGATTCACTTGATCTTGTAGCTGCCATGGAAAGTACTAGAGCAATCCTACAGTACTCCTATTGCAATCACAAAAGAGCTGAGTCAAAATGATTCACTTGATCTTGTAGCTGCCATGGAAAGTACTAGAGCAATCCTACAGTACTCCTATTGCAATCACAACAGAGCTGAGTCAAAATGATTCACTTGATCTTGTAGCTGCCATGGAAAGTACTAGAGCAATCCTACAGTACTCCTATTGCAATCACAACAGAGCTGAGTCAAAATGATTCACTTGATCTTGTAGCTGCCATGGAAAGTACTAGAGCAATCCTACAGTACTCCTATTGCAATCACAACAGAGCTGAGTCAAAATTATTCACTTGATCTTGTAGCTGCCATGGAAAGTACTAGAGCAATCCTACAGTACTCCTATTGCAATCACAACAGAGCTGAGTCAAAATTATTCACTTGATCTTGTAGCTGCCATGGAAAGTACTAGAGCAATCCTACAGTACTCCTATTGCAATCACAACAGAGCTGAGTCAAAATGATTCACTTGATCTTGTAGCTGCCATGGAAATTACTAGAGCAATCCTTCAGTACTCCTATTGCAATCACAACAGAGCTGAGTCAAAATGATTCACTTGATCTTGTAGCTGCCATGGAAAGTACTAGAGCAATCCTACAGTACTCCTATTGCAATCACAACAGAGCTGAGTCAAAATTATTCACTTGATCTTGTAGCTGCCATGGAAAGTACTAGAGCAATCCTACAGTACTCCTATTGCAATCACAACAGAGCTGAGTCAAAATGATTCACTTGATCTTGTAGCTGCCATGGAAAGTACTAGAGCAATCCTACAGTACTCCTATTGCAATCACAACAGAGCTGAGTCAAAATGATTCACTTGATCTTGTAGCTGCCATGGAAAGTACTAGAGCAATCCTACAGTACTCCTATTGCAATCACAACAGAGCTGAGTCAAAATGATTCACTTGATCTTGTAGCTGCCATGGAAAGTACTAGAGCAATCCTACAGTACTCCTATTGCAATCACAACAGAGCTGAGTCAAAATGATTCACTTGATCTTGTAGCTGCCATGGAAACTACTAGAGCAATCCTACAGTACTCCTATTGCAATCACAACAGAGCTGAGTCAAAATGATTCACTTAATCTTGTAGCTGCCATGGAAACTACTAGAGCAATCCTACAGTACTCCTATTGCAATCACAACAGAGCTGGCATGACATAGTGATTTAATTAGGACAAGACAAAAAGTGAACAATGACCACGAGCAATCATGGTATGTGACTACGAATACGGGCATTAACTCCTTGAGACCCAGAACGTTATTTTGTATTGTAATATCACTACCATTAGACTATTTGAATGGATATAAGCAATATTTTATAGATATGACCTGTTTAGTATCCTTGTCCACTAGTAAATTTGGTTTATTTAGTTACTTTTCGTTATTTGATGGCTAACAACACGATTTTATATAGCCAAGGAAAGATCTGGGTGTGAAGGGGTTGACATGACTGAACAAGTGACAGTACCTTTGGCATGACAGTATATTCTTGGATGAGCTGCGTACAACCATGAAGAGGAGTGTGTCATTAGATCTGAGCGCTGTATGACGTCTTATTTGTGTCTGACCTGTGATGCGGAGCAGAGAATTAACACTGCATCACAACTGAAGCATTGCGTAACAGTGTAGAGTAGAGAATCAACACTGTATCACAATTGAAGCATTGCGTAACAGTGCGGAGCAGAGAATCAACACTGTATCACAATTGAAGCATTGCGTAACAGTGCGGAGCAGAGAATCAACACTGTATCACAATTGAAGCATTGCGTAACAGTGCGGAGCAGAGAATCAACACTGTAGCACAACTGAAGCATTGCGTAACAGTGCGGAGCAGAGAATCAACACTGTAGCACAACTGAAGCTTTGCGTAACAGTGCGGAGCAGAGAATCAACACTGTAGCACAACTGAAGCATTGCGTAACAGTGCGGAGCGATGGTCCAACAATGTGATAAATATAGGAACGGTTTCAAAGCTTTAGTTTTGGAGTTTTACGCTTGAACATCTTAAATAGGTACTCACATAGGTACTCAATGTTTTCATGCCCACGCCTTTGAAGGTGTTAAAATATACATTCTGGCTGTTTTTCAGGGTCAAATTCACTCCTTTCATACAATATTTATGGGCCATTTTCCTAGTGATTTCTTTCATAAGAGAAACCTAGTCTGCATGTCTCTGAAATATCGGTGCATTTAAACAGATATTTCAGAAAAATGCAGAGTAAGTTTCTATTATTTAGAATTTTTTTTGGAAAGTAGGCGGCGTAAGTTTGCGAGTAGACCGGTAATTGTGCCGTCCACCGCCTTGCTTTGAAGACACTGGGTAGTTAAGAATTCAGGCGCCTAGAATTGAAACGGCACAAGCGCCACTTTAAAAAAACTGAGAAAAACGCGCTTAAAGTTTAATCTAATATCTTCATTTGTTGCTGATTTACTTTGAAAACACTTTAGGTGCATTTTTTTCATTGATAAAAAGTGGCGCTTGTCCGTTTCATATCTTGATTTTCTTAGATTAAACTTTAAGCGCGTTTTTCTCAGTTTTAAAAGTGGCGATTGTGCCGTTTCATATCTTGATTTTCTCAGATTAAACTTTAAGCGCGTTTTTCTCAGTTTTTTAAAAGTGGCGCTTGTGCGTTTCATATCTTGATTTTCTTAGATTAAACTTTAAGCGCTTTTTTCTCAGGTTGAAAAGTGGCGCTTGTGCCGTTTCATATCTTGATTTTCTCAGATTAAACTTTAAGCGCGTTTTTCTCAGTTTTTTAAAAGTGGCGCTTGTGCCGTTTCAATTCTAGACGCCTGAATTTTGGTATTGCTAAGAAAACGTAATTGGTTAACTTCATCACTGTATTGTATGTAGACCATTGAGGACGCTCCATGGTTAGTGTGGTCGTTAGTGTGTGGTCTTTGTGTGTGATTTTCGAAACTATCTTTATTGATTTGTAATGTCAATGGTCTCGTTGTTATTCTCAAACAATGTCACGCTATGCAGTACCTTCGTGTTGCAACATTTGATTATGCTAATTTTACATAGATGCACTGATACAGTTTACCTGATTGTGTCAAGGGATTATTTTTGTAGTAGATAAGAAGCACAAAATATATTTGATATCTACGTTACAAAGGAGGTTTAATGTCCCTGTCAGGCTCCACCATAGCTTTGCAAACTTTTCAGACCACTGTTTCAAGGTTAGCGGCCAGGACAGACTTGTAAGACGCCTTATAACTGGTGGGATGATAGCAAGGATGATATATAAAGCCTCTGTATAGTACTATTCTGGGCTGATGGCATGCGGCAGTACATACTATATAGACTATTATCCTCTCTCTCTCTCTCTCTCTCTCTCTCTCTCTCGCTCTCTCTCTCTCTCTCTCTCTCTCGCTCTCGCTCGCTCGCTCTCTCGCGCTCTCTCTCGCTCTCTCTCGCTCTCTCTCTCTCTCTCGCTCTCGCTCGCTCTCTCGCGCTCTCTCGCGCTATCTCTCTCTCTCTCTCTCTCTCTCTCTCTCTCTCTATCTCTCTCTCTCTCTCTCTCTCTCTCTATCTCTCTCTCTTCTCTCTCTCTCTCCCTTCTGATATATTGCAAGAGTTCTGTTATTGCCAAACCATTTAACTTTTAAAGGAGTAAGTTTTGTCTAATTTGTGATTTTTAAGGAGTATCTGGAAGTATCATGTCATTGTGAATTGGCTGAAATAGGGACTTTTAATCATTGTAACTGAAAACTTATTCCAGATTCGTGTTCAGCATGCCCGAAAACTGCTAGGAACAAATTTTCAAGCAAATCTATTTTTCAAAAAATATTGCAAATTTTTCAATTTGCCTTGCAAAATTTGCTATATTTTTTGAAAAATAGATTTGCTTGAAAATTTGTTCCTAGCAGTTTTCGGGCATGCTGAACACGAATCTGGAGTCAGTTTTCAGTTACAATGATTAGAAGTCCCTATTTCAGCCAATTCACAATGACATGATACTTCCAGATATTCCTTAAAAATCACAAATTAGACAAAACTTACTACAAGACATAAAAATATGATAGGCATTGCTAGATTAATCATTACTTCAATGCAATGATCAGTATTAGTATTTTCAGTATTAGTAATATTATTATTAATCCCTATTTGAGCCACCCATGCGATTGTCAAAGTACTTATAATAACCTAGGAATACTACAGCAATCCTGCGGGACTTCTAATACCCTCCTATGACTCCTGTTGGATGCGTAAAGGAGCGAAGAGGCCCGTGAAGGACTCTGAAGGATTTTATACAAAGCGAAGGATACTTAAAAAAAAAAAAAAATTCTTCCTCCTCCCATTTCCTCTCCTCCCTTCCTCCTCCTCCTCTCCTCCCTTCCTTGTCCCACCTCCTTCCTTCTCCTCCTCCTCTCCCCTCCTTCCTCCTCCTCGTCCCTCCTTCCCCTCCCCCCCATTCCTCCCTATTACAGCATTCTACAGCATGAGATGAGCTGCATGTCCAAGTGGAGATGTACGCACGCACGCACGCACGCACGCACGCACACGCACCCACATACCTATAGTTAGAAGTCCTCGAAGTTCAAGCAAGTCTTTCCCAATAGGTATGCATGTGGAGTCAATTGATCAGTCTATCTATCCTGGGGTATGACGCCACTGAGAGATCTTTTTACAGCCTTGAGGGAGAAGGAAGAGTTATCCATCCCCAGCATACATTAGTCAATAGGGAGTTTTAAAAGGAGGCTGGATAATGTCATGGATGGGGTGGAAAGGTGGATGTAGGTAGTATTAAGTAACAGGAACTACCACGTGTAGGTCTCGCGGCTTCTTGTAGCTTTTATTTTCTTATCTACAAAAGGGTAAGACAAGTTGAATCAATAATCGCCCTTAACCTAGACACAAAATCCATCCTCTCCCATCATATTATCTCTATCCATCTCCTTTATCCTCTCCTCTATCCATCCATTCATAGTCTTGCCTGAAGTGTCTATCGCGTGACAAGAAGAATACAACCATAAGAACATAAGAGAATAAGTTAGCTATAAGAGGCCAGCTACAAAATACACACCTACAAATTAAAATCAATAATATATCTGATATTTTTACATTTTCTGCATTCAACATCCTAGAAGAGTAACTGGGTATCAAAACAGTGGTGTCTGCTTCACTATACTTCACTATAGGATCCTTCACTATATAGGTCCATAGTGGTATATCGACTTCACTATATGATCCTTCACTATATAGCCATAGGTCCCATTTTTCCAGGTTTCACTATACTTCACTTCACTATAGGATCCTTCACTATATAGGTCCTTCACTATATAGGTCCCATTTATCCAGGCTTCACTATAGGATCCTTCACTTTATAGGTCCTTCACTATATAGGTCCTTCACTATATAGGTCCTTCACTATATAGGTCCCATTTATCCAGGCTTCACTATACGTCACTTCACTATAGGATCCTAAGCTTCACTATATAGGTCCTTCAATATATAGGTCCCATTTATCCAGGTTTCACTATACTTCACTTCACTATAGAATCCTTCACTATATAGGTCCCATTTATCCAGGCTTCACTATACGTCACTTCACTATAGGATCCTTCACTATATAGGTCCTTCACTATATAGGTCCCATTTCTCCAGGCTTCACTATACTTCACTTCACTATAGGATACTTCACTTCACTATAGGATCCTTCACTATATAGGTCCTTCACTATATAGATCCCATTTCTCCAGGCTTCACTATAGGATCCTTCACTATATAGGTCCTTCACTATATAGGTCCTTCACTTTATAGGTCCTTCACTATATAGGTCCTTCACTTTATAGGTCCTTCACTATATAGGTCCCATTTCTCCAGGCTTCACTATACTTCACTTCACTATAAGGTCCTTCACTATATAGGTCCTTCACTATATAGATCCATTTCTCCAGGCTTCAACTATAGGATCCTTCACTATATAGGTCCTTCACTTTATAGGTCCTTCACTATATAGGTCCTTCACTTTATAGGTCCTTCACTATATAGGTCCTTCACTATATCGGTCCTTCACTATATAGGTCCTTCACTTTATAGGTCCTTCACTATGTAGGTCCTTCACTATATAGGTCCTTCACTTTATAGGTCCTTCACTATATAGGTCCTTCACTTTATAGGTCCTTCACTATATAGGTCCTTCACTTTATAGGTCCTTCACTTTATAGGTCCTTCACTATATAGGTCCTTCACTTTATAGGTCCTTCACTATATAGGTCCCATTTCTCCAGGCTTCACTATACTTCACTTCACTATAGGATCCTTCACTATATAGGTCCTTCACTATATAGGTCCCATTTCTCCAGGCTTCACTATACTTCACTTCACTATAGGATCCTTCACTATATAGGTCCTTCACTATAGTATCCTTCACTATATAGGTCCTTCACTATATAGATCCCATTTATCCAGGCTTCACCATACGTCACTAAACTATAGGATCCTTCACTATATAGGTCCCATTTCTCCAGGCTTCACTATACTTCACTTCACTATAGGATCCTTCACTATATAGGTCCTTCACTATATAGGTCCCATTTCTCCAGGCTTCACTATACTTCACTAAACTATAAGGTCCTTCACTATATAGGTCCTTCACTATATAGGTCCCATTTCTCCAGGCTTCACTATACTTCATTTCACTATAATATCCTTCACTATATAGGTCCTTCACTATATAGGTCCTATTTATCCAGGCTTCACTATACTTCACTAAACTATAAGGTCCTTCACTATATAGGTCCTTCACTATATAGGTCCCATTTCTCCAGGCTTCACTATACTTCACTAAACTATAAGGTCCTTCACTATAGTATCCTTCACTATATAGGTCCTTCACTATATAGGTCCTATTTATCCAGGCTTCACTATACGTCACTTCACTATAAGGTCCTAGGTCTCATATCTCAGGGTCGCGGTTGGGTCCTAAACAAACACTCCAGTTCATTAGTCTGGTCCCAGTCCCATCAGTCCCCTCTTTCAGCCCCTTGTGACCTTCCCATGTCTGTCTTGTCCGGCGAAACACACAGAGGCGCAATTCAGTTGGCGACACTGTTCTCAGTTCAGTTCAGTTGTTGGTCGGGAGTCAGGCCTTTTTCAACGGCACTCCCTGACGTGTTTCTTCTTGCTGTCTGGGTCTTTACTTAGTTTTCTTCTCTTATTCTATCTTATTAGTTTCTTTCTTTTTCTTTCTTAGTTGGCGACACTGTTCTAATTCAAGGCTATTTTCCCTAACGACGCAATAGCACGACTTCTTAACCCCTTGAGACCCAGAACGTCATTTCCATTGTAAGTTGGGTACCATTAGATGACTTTTAGTGACTATAAGCAATATTTTATAGATATGACCTGTTTAGTATCCTTGTCGACTAACTAATTTGGTATATTCAGTTACTTTTCACAATTGTATGGCTTAACAATATACAATTTTTTATAGCAAAGGAAAGATCTGGGCGTGAAGGGGTTAATGGGTCATGTCACTATGGATTAGAGTACGGTGGAATCTCTCTCTCTCTCTCTCTCTCTCTCTCTCTCTCTCTCTCTGTGACCTATATGCGTGTTAGTTGTTACGTGAAAAGCAGCGTAGTTCTCATCCCTTACGCTTCCCATCTGCGTATCATATATATCGCGGCCGCCCATTAAAAAGATCAACAAAGCCGCCTAGGGTATTGCGTAATTATATCCAGGACGTGAATTTACTTGGTGGTTGACGTCATTAACCCCTCACACCATTAACCCATTACCCCTTCACAGATCTTTTCTTTGCTATAAAAAAAAATCGTGTTGTCAAGCCATAAAATTACGAAAAGTAACTGAGTATATCAAATTAGTTAGTCGACAAGGATACTACACAGGTCATAGCTATAAAATATTGCTTATAGTCACTAAAAAATCGTCTAATGGTATCCAAATTACAATGAAAATTACGTTCTGGGTCTCAAGGGGTAAATATGTATGCAGCTACTGTACGCTTTGTTGTGCTTTGGTTGCTATGTAGGTACAACTAAAAGCTTTCCCTCCTTTAACCTTTACGCAACCTTTGAGACTGGTGACGAACTGAGGATAGAGCCTGTAGAGTGTAGAGTCTGGAGAGTCACGGAGGCTGGGGTGAATAATCAATGTCTTGCGTAACGACAGGCTGGATGAATAACGAGTAATGTCTTGCGTAACGACAGGCTGGGTGATAACGAGTAATGTCTTGCGTAACGACAGGCTGGGTGAATAACGAGTAATGGTCTTGCGTAACGACAGGCTGGGTGGATAACGAGTAATGTCTTGCGTAACGACAGGCTGGGTGAATAACGAGTACGTGTCTTGCGTAACGACAGGCTGGGTGAATAACGAGTACGTGTCTTGCGTAACGACAGGCTGGGTGAATAACGAGTAATGTCTTGCGTAACGACAGGCTGGGTGAATAACGAGTAATATCTTGCGTAACGACAGGCTGGGTGAATAACGAGTAATGTCTTGCGTAACGACAGGCTGGGTGGATAACGAGTAATGTCTTGCGTAACGACAGGCTGGGTGAATAACGAGTAATGTCTTGCGTAACGACAGGCTGGGTGAATAACGAGTAATGTCTTGCGTAACGACAGGCTGGGTGAATAACGAGTAATGTCTTGCGTAACGACAGGCTGGGTGAATAACGAGTAATGTCTTGCGTAACGACAGGCTGGGTGAATAACGAGTAATGTCTTGCGTAACGACAGGCTGGTGAATAACGAGTAAAGTCTTGCGTAACGACAGGCTGGGTGAATAACGAGTAATGTCTTGCGTAACGACAGGCTGGGTGGATAACGAGTAATGTCTTGCGTAACGACAGGCTGGATGAATAACGAGTACGTGTCTTGCGTAACGACAGGCTGGATGAATAACGAGTAATGTCTTGCGTAACGACAGGCTGGGTGGATAACGAGTAATGTCTTGCGTAACGACAGGCTGGGTGGATAACGAGTAATGTCTTGCGTAACGACAGGCTGGGTGAATAACGAGTAATGGTCTTGCGTAACGAGAGGCTGTGACGTTTTTTTTTTTTTTTTTTTATACATCACAAAGGACTGGCCAAGGGTATAACAAAAAGAGGTAGCACAAAGCCCGCTTAGTTGCCAGTCCTTATAAAGAAGACAGTAAAAATTAAACAAATAAAAATAAAACGCTGTTGGAAGTGACGCTGATGTGTATTACAGTGAGTTAAGGCATCCCTGCGACACTTGAACTCGCGAGCAAGATAATAATTAATCTCGGGTATCGAAGAGAGTACCGCTGCAACTGTATACTTTTACTATCATAACTATTGCTTAACTATTCCTACATACTATTGCTTATATCAAACAACTATAGCTTAATATTCTCGCACTCTCGCGTCCTCGGTTACAAGGACTGATTCAAGGAAGGCGAATGACCTGTCCCCCCCCCCCATCCTAGCCGACGCCCATGAGAGAGAGAGAGAGAGGGTGGGTGGGTGGGTGGGGGCAGTTGAAGGGCACGGCACAGAAGTACATGAGGTGGCCCAAGCAAAGAATCCCGAACTAAATTGACCTACCCCTTTGTTTTTATTGTATTCTCTTCCTGTCTTCTTTATAGGGACTGGCAACTAAGCGGTCTTTGTGTTACCCATTTTTGTTGTGCCCTTGTGCCAGTTCCCTGTGATGTAAAAAAAAAAGAAAAGGCCATGAACTGTCTGTCTGTGTACTGGCGGGTCTTGTCTCGAGGCAGCCGGTGTTACTATTTATAGCCACTTGGGATAACACCTATTTGTATAGTAATAGTTATCTCTTGCCTCCTGGGTTCCCTTGTTCCTCTTATTTCTTGCGGTTACTATCCATGTTACTGCTCTTACTACTACTACTACTACTACTACTGCTACTACTACTACTACTACTGCTACTGCTGCTGCTACTACTACTACTCATTCTATTACTCGTTTTCATTCGTAGGTAATAGCAGTTTGAGAGAAGCAGCAGTAATAGACCGTAGCAGAAGTAAACAGTAGTAGTCAGACAAGTGGATGTGGCGTCTCGGCGGTCTACGTTCCCCAAACAATCAATAGGGTGAGTCCTGTTCTGCTGGTCTTGTTGTGGGCTGCTGCGTCACTGCTCTGAGGAGACCACCGCCGCCGCCCAGCCGCTGCTTAGACACGTGCACAAGCAATCACGTGACTCAAGACATTTCAAAAGATAGATTAATTTTGGATAAGCAGCAATCAGTTAGTGACAGCAGGTAATAACTACAAAATCAACTTTCTGAGGTGTGACTGGAAGACCGTCGGCAACGTTTGTGTTGTCTGTTACGCTTATCTTATCGTCTTCGTTATTTTTTCCCTTGGCAACGTGGCAGCTGATGAGGCAAGCAGGCACACCGCTGCGGCATCGCATCGTGGGTGCCTCGCCGCGGCGGGTGCCACTGCCGCCACGTGGTGCCGCGCCACATTCACCCTTGTGGCTAATGGTTCATAGGGGGCAAGATTGTGGTCACGCCTGAGAAGATGACTCAACTTTCACGGCTCTCCGGAGTCCTGACAGCCAGTATGAACAGGATACACACTGTGCGTTGGGGTGGTGGGGGCTGTGGCCTGTGGGCGGGGTCGGTGAGCGGGGATCAGGGGTGCTTCGTGGGCGGGGGCCAGGGGTGCCTTGTGGGCGGGGGCCAGGGGTGCCAGGGGTGCCTCGCCACAACTCTGTCTCGCGCCGTCCACAGAGCTCAGAAGGGAATTTTCCACCGAGGACCACGGACGTGCGTGCTGCGTTCTCTCCCTGCCCTGTGACCTGCAAGAAGGCTGACGACGCCTAGGTCTCCGCGGAGTCGTGTTCGTGTCCCCTGAAGCACTGCCGTGTGCCCCATGAGACAAGCCACAGACAGAACTCAGAAAGCACTGTGAACAGGACACGATCCAAGATAGCAAAGTCTGCTATCGATTTTAGCCCGGCAAAGTCGGTGACTTCATTTTTGTGTCCCGCCCCCCATTGGCCAAGCATTCCCCCAACAGGTACATAGTTTTCGTTTTTTTGTTAGTATTATACTTTGTGTGCAAGGCGGCGAGCGGCGACTGTGTTTCCGCCGCCTGGCAACCTCACCGCCATGTATTGATTGAGGTGCATCGCAGGAAACGCCATCCTGCGCCGCACACCACTGAAGGACAATCCGTGTTCTGTTTGTGCGTCTCGTAGCGTTAGCAGCCTCCTGCTGTGCCGCTGCCGCATGCTGCACACTCAGGCGGCAGTGGCAGCGGCGGCAGGAGGCAGGAGGTAGGTCAATAACTGCCGCCAGGATCCAGGCGGGCGGGCGGGCGGCCCGGCACCCCGCACAATTGCGTTGTTTCCTCGCCCGAGTAAAATTATTATGATGCATGTTGATTAAGCTTTTTTTCCGCGGCGAGGAACATCACGATAGCAGCCTTTGACCTCAAGGCCAGCACAATGTAATATAATTTTATTGCACGATGATTCCTTTGTTGGCGGCGGCACGTGGATGCACGGGGTGCCGGGGGGGGGCGGGGGTGCCAGACAAGAGTGCCGGGCGGGCGGGCGGGCGGCGAGGGTGCAACGTGGCGGGATGGGGCGGGCCAGATGGTGAACATTACAGGGTAGGGAAGCGGGAAGGGAAAATTCCATACACAGGGGATGGGATGGGATGGGTCAAGGCCTGTCTCTATCTTGGGACGGGTGGCCGCAGCGCAGCGCCGCGCGTTGCATCACGGGACAGCGCCCGGCACTCGCCATTTTGTAGGGTGCTGCTGCAGACTGGTGCAATCGCCAATGACTCATACAACACACTTTATCACAAGAGGTCATATTAGTATTGGCCCATGTATGGATTCTGTGATAAAGGATAACTTGGTAATAATGATGTAGACACAAGATGAGTCACACGGGTGAAGTGAGCGGTGGGGGAAAACACGGGATGGACCAACGAACATTTATTTTCCTTGTATTCTTTTTTTTTTTTTTTTTTTTTTTTTTTTTTTATTTAAACTGTTAGTACATTTTGGAGTTATTAGAGCTCTCTCTCTCTCTCTCTCTCTCTCTCTCTCTCTCTCTCTCTCTCTCTCTCTCTCTCTCTCTCTTCTTCTCTCTCTCTCTCTCTCCTCTCTCTCTCTCTCTCTCTTCTCTCTCTCTCTCTCTCTCTCTCTCTCTCTCTCTCTCCTCTCTCTTCTCTCTCTCTCTCTCTCTCTCTCTCTCTCTCTCTCTCTCTCTCTCTCTCTCTCTCTCTCTCTATCTCTCTCTCTCTCTCCGCTGTGATCGGGATAAACTCTGCGCAAATTTTCTTGATCCTTGCAAGCGCTGGTTGAGGGTCAGTCAGAGTGACACTATAACACAGGCACTATAGTGTTCATGACTTCTGCATGGCACTGTTTATGACATAGAATAGCTCCATAAAGTGATGCCGTGTATGTGTATGCATGACGCACCAAGCCACCTAATAACAGCCATCTGTATCCTTTGTTTTGCAGCTGAGTAACATTTTACATTCTTGTCGGGGTCCTGCCTTCACCCCGGTAACGCCACAGCCTGGCACTGGCACTGTAGCGGGGGGCCACGTCTTCGCAGCGGGGGTGACATGCAGCCAAACGCCCGCCACTTATATTTCCACTTTCCTCGGGACGATCCTGTTTCACACGTATTGATTCTGCCTCGAAGAAGAGGCTTGTGGCGTCTTGTTGGAGGTGAGGGGGATGGAGGAGCCGTGAGCCACGCCTGACGCACCACGGAGCCCCGAGCAACACAGAAGAAGAAGCATCTCTTGCCTTATTGCAAGCCGTTGGGTAGCGCGCGGTCCTTTGCGACCCTCGTAGGTCCGGGGGGACCAGTTTGCGTCGCTTACTTTGGAACACGGAACGAGCATTACAGGAAAAGAACCATGCATGCACTGACTTCACGGGAGGCACCGCCGCCAACTCACGGGATGCATGAGTCGATTTCACCGTGGCAGTGTGTCAAGCTGTGATGACGTACGTACATGACCGATGCCTTGTAGCCGCCTTGTTCCCCCTCACGCGGCGCTGAGCGGAGGGTGTCGCGTGGGCAAGTGTCTGTTTACGAAAAGCAGTCTGTTTACGAAAAGCAGTCCGTTTACTAACAAAGGCAAAGAAAACGGGTGTTGAGGGGAATACTTACTAATATTGACTTTATCAACAAAGGCATGTCCAGGTGTCCTACGACAACAAACCCGTCTTTATTTATCAACAAAAAAAAAGGGGGGGGGGGAGGGGGCACGAAGTGGAAAACTCGCCGACGTCGGCGAGAATTCCTATCGGCGACAGTTATAGGTATGGTTTTGAGCATATATGATATATGAGGCATTCAATTTCGTACAGAAATGTCCTGTGAGCAGGAGATGGGGCCTTAACCACTTGAATGCCTCATATATGCCTCACTTGGCCAATCGAAGGCCTCATATATGCTCAAAACCATACCTATAGGCTAACTGTCGCCGATAGGAATTCTCGCCGACGTCGGCGAGTGTTCCACTTCGTGCCCCCCCCCCACCTTTTGTTGATAAATAAAGACGGGTTTGTTGTCGTAGGACACCTGGACATGCCTTTGTTGATAAAGTCAATATTAGTAAGTATTCCCCTCAACGCCCGTTTTCTTTGCCTTTGTTAGTAAGCTGACTGTTTTTCGTAAACAGACACTTGCCCACGCGACACCGGGAACCAGCGCCGCCAAGGCGTCCGCGGTGCCATTTCCATTTTCCCCATCGTGGGCGGGGGTTCGCTGCATCACGGTGCTGGTAGAGACACTGAGGTATCGGCCTTATGTGTCGCCGCTTAGTACACACACACGCACACACATACATAGATCGCACTAAGAAAGCTCATGGAGCTTCGGGTAGAAAATGTATTGGAAAAGCGCAGCTATTTACCTGATTTATCAGCACAATCGTAAAGAAAAAGGAATGTAAGGTTGAGCTGCACTGACAGACAAGTAAACAAATACACCCAAGAAACACACATCACCCTATGTAAAACTTGACATCAATAAACTTTTCCCGCTGACAAGTCTTTGCTCTGTCCCTTCTCCTTTACTGTCCTGTCCCGGAGGCTGCCATGGTGCATCACAGCCGCTGTGAGTATACGTTCAGCCCATGATCCACACAGTAGACAAGACTACTGTGTGGGTCATGGGGCAGCCCACACCAAGGCCACGCCGCCTACACACAATCACACAAGTTGCCCGCGAGGAAAAGTCGCTCCCATTATAACGCGACTATACTTGTTTCCTTGCACGCACACCTTGTACTTTGTACCCCAACGCAACAAGCCTAGAGTCTGGTCTGATAGCCCTAACACACTGAGGAGTAGCAGGGAACTTTGCACGTACCATTACACCAACAGCACTGCAGGAAGGAAGACCTGGCTTGTCCTGCCCCATGCCTCGCCGGACCCAGGGAGGACCACACGGGATTTGCGTCAAGAATACGTACGAACACGAAGGACGAAATAACGTAACTATGATAACAATAACAATAACAACTATGATGGTGAGGACTGAGGATGATACTAATGATAACCATGATAATAATAGATCGCTACTAACCACAATAACAAGCGACTAGTCCCGTCTAGCACTACTAACCCTCCCTTGTTAGGTCTCCGAGGAAGTAGGAATATCGCAATAAAAGTGTCTTGAACCCCTTGTTTGATTCTATGTTTGGCAGATGTAACGATGTAACCTTGGTGAAAATATGACGCAATATGTCCATGCTATTTACCTGTATACACATAAGTTTGTTCCTTTTTTTTGGGTGTTCTATACATTTGAGCCTTGAGCGCCATAGTGTGATGGATGTGTGTGGGATGACGTGGCATGAAATAAAAAAAAAAAACGTACAAAGGCATTAAAAAAAAAAAATCGATTAACCAACGAAAAAATGACAAGCCCCCTTTTTTTTATTTTTTTTTATACGTCCACGCCCCTAGCAAGCAAATATACCTCCCCCCTCCCCCATATCCCCTTCCTTCCCCTCCCTCACCCCCCCATCCCCTTCCCCTCCCTCACCCCCCCATCCCCTTCCTTCCCCACCCCCATCCCCTTCCTTCCCCACCCCCATCCCCTTCCTTCCCCACCCTCCCCCACTAGCCCCTACTTGTATACCTTCCCCGACTCCCTTATCGCCACCCCATCTTCCTTCCCTTCACCCCCCCTACCCCCTCCTCCTCCTGACCCCATACCTTCCCCCCTCCCTTCCCTCACCCCCCTCCTCACCATCCCTTCCCCACCACTACCACTCTCTACCTATCTTCCCTCACCCCCTCCCTATCCCACCTCCATCCCTCACCCCCCTCCTCCTCACCCCATCCTCACCCTACCTCTCCCACCACAACCCAAGCAACGTGTTTCTAGCAATGCAATGCCAATCAAACAGTTCTGAAGGCTGGGAAAACAGGGTGAAGACAGGGAGACGTGAAGCAGGGGAGGAACAGGGTACAGGGTGACTAGGGGAGTGAGGAAGGGGGGGAAGGGAGGCTTAGGGAGGGGGGGAAGGATGTAGGAGTGGGGGTAGTAGAGGGGAAACCATGGTGGGGTTAGATGGGGGTGGGAGAGTATGGGAAACGCAAGAGTGGAGTCTGCGGAGGAAGTTAAATTATGATGACAAACACACACACACACACCACACACACACACACAACACACACACACACACACACACACACACGATGATTCTAATAGGCAAAGTAAGATAAATAAGCTATTATCTATAGTGGTAGGAGTCCATCAGATAAAATCAATACAGAGGGCGTAGGGAACAAGCTGAGAGAAAGAGAGAGAGAGAGATTGCAGTGGTGTGTGCTCGGGGTCAGGAAATAACGTGATAACAGTGAAGTAGAACCCTGGAACTAAGTGATAAAAGCACGCTGCCTTATCGTGTTATCTGTGCTATCATGGCAACGTACTCGCTCTGCACGCATTCTTCTTATTATAATAGATATACGTATCCGCAGAGATTTCGCAATGCTATACTGGATGTGGGGTTCGTGGATTCTCCCTCATCTCGTGACTGACAATGTTACTGTAATAATTATAACAGTAAGACAAGTGGAGCCCAGTAATGTCAGTCCTTTGTGATGTAAAAAAAAAAAAAAAAAAAAGATATGTTGTTCTCCCAGGGTCAACAACTTGTTTAAATTCTCACGTATCTTTTCATTGTGTATACGATTGGTCTTTCTCGAAACTTCACTTCAGTAGCTAATGGTTTGGAGTCTGCTAGGATGAATAAATTGAAACTTAAGAACACTACGTATATTTATTTATGTGTGTGTGTGTGTGTGTGTGTGTGTATTATGAAAAAAAGTAATCAATTTACTAATACATAATCCAAGTCCTGCTGCCATTCACTCATGTTTATGGAAGAGAATTCCCTCAAATACAGAAGGAAATTGTACAGAAACAGGAATTGATAAACCGGTAGCAATATCTTAATAATGATAAATGTCAAGGTTGTAGCATTGGCAGACACACAGGCCATAATCTAATTAGCAGCAGCCATATATGGCACATGTGTCTGCGCAGGTGTAAGAGGCACATTTTATGCAACACATTTCACGTCGGGGGGAAGAATGGACAGAAACGGAAGAGAATCGCGCAGAATTACTATCGCGCATCACTATAAGGTTCTGCTGCAGTTGAATGCATTACAAGGCACGTAGTTATAATCGTCCTCAACTTGTAGATCTAATCATTTGCAGTATTTCTAACCTCTGCAACAGCCGTCGGAAATTAAAAATAACACCAGGGGAGTCTGGCGGCCTAACCAGCGAGGTTAGGTTATGTAATCAATGCCCGGGTTAGGTTAGTGAACTAGCGGGGGGGTCTGAGGGGGCACAGGCCCCCCAGTTATGTCAGGAGAATATTGGTCAATAGGGAGTATTGTGTTAAACTGCAGTGTTACCCACTTCAGATTAGCACAAACCCCAGACAGGAAGACAGCCATCGGGGCACAGTATACTTGGGCGTAGCTCAAGTGTCATCGCTGCGATTACTTCCTCGTGTCACGCTACGCACTCCTTTCTTGTGACTTGATCTTGATCTTGATTTGGGAGTCACCCAGCAGATGCTGTCAGTGAAGCCTTGGGTCCGGCGTTCTCCCATGACGGAGGCAGAGGGAGACGATCTTGATCTTGATCTTTATGTTACAGGTGGCCTTTTCTTCATAGGCCAGGCCTTTAAACCGGCTGCTCCTGTAGTCTTGTTCTTGTTCTTGTTTTAGGGCTGTAGAGTCTATTGTCTATTTCTCATATACACATTCCTTTCCAAAAACTCTTTCACTGTCTCAATCATCCGTCCACTTGTCTCACCACACAGTCCCAGCAGTAATAACATCCATTCTCTTCCTGTCCTTTCAACCACCTCGTTCATGTCACCTCCCATTTCAGTCAAAACCACCCGCATCATTTCCATTCTCTCCCCGCTATACTTCTCACATCTAGTATCACATGTTCCACTGTTTCATCCTCACCCATGTCACACATCTGGCACGCTTTGCTGCCTGACTCGGACCATCTGTAGTTCCTTGCATTGACATCTAAGCACTGTGTTCTGGCTTGGAAGAGAAGGTCGCCACCCCGGGTTCCATCATACACACTTTCATACGCTGGTGCCTCTTTCTCCTTATACCATTCTAGTGTTTTCTTTTGCTCCATCTCATTTTTCCACTTACTCAGCCCCACATACTTCACTACTCTATCGATCTCAGTTTTCCACTTTCTCACATCCCACTCAAGGCCTTCTTCATCACCATTCAACATCTTCCATTCAATTACATTCGGTCTTCATCTATCAGTTGATACATCCACCAAAATCGCAATCCACTTCTTTCTACCATTTTTTGGCATCGCTTCCCCCATTTACTACTACATTCACTCCACATAATAAACTTTTCGTGCCAATCTTGTGTCCTCCATTCGTTCCAGTCTGATCTTATACCTGAGTGTTTGCTTTCGAATGTCTCTCCCTAAATGTGCTCCATCCCATGTCACCTCTTAAACCTTCAGTCGCTGCATATCTGGGTGCTTCAGTGCCATTCTTGCTACTTTATTTTGTCCCACTTCCAATATCTCTATTTCACTCTCATTCCATGCAATCACCTCCATACCATACATAATGCTTGGGACAGCCACACTTTTCCACACTTCCCTCAACACATCATACCTGCTTGCCCTCATCCTTGCCACACTCCCAAGTCGACCAACCCACTGATTGGCCTGGCTGATCTTTTCAGCCTTTGCTTTTCCACATCCATTGGAACTAATGCACATCCCTAGGTACTTGTATTCACTAGTTTGTTCTAATTCATTTTTCTCCCAGTCTCCATGTAGCATTTCTGTCATCCTCTGTTATATTTACTATCATCACCTTACTTTTCTCACGGCTAATTTTACTCCAAAGTCTCTCCCATACTCATTCACCACATCTAACAGGCTCTGGAGTTCCTCGGCCGACTCACTCATAACTACCATATCATCTGCATACATTAACAAGCTTATTTTGTCATTTCCTACTCTCACTCTGCATCCATTCTTCTCATCCTTACTGCCAGTTCCTCGTAATACAAACTAAACAAGGTTGGGGACAGAGTGCATCCTTGCCTAACACCCTCTCACTCCTCACCCATTCTGTTTCTATACTACCTAGCCTATATTTTGCTCTAGTGTCTTCATACATGCTTCTCACTATGTTCACTATCTTTTGGCTCAACCCAACCTTTTCCAAAACCTTGCATAACATTTCTCTGTTTACTCTATCATAGGCTTTCTCAATGTCTAGGAACCCAGGTAACAGTGTCTTTCCCTCCCTTTCCTTCTTTTCAATTATTTCATTCACCACAAACATGTTGTCCTCTGCCCTCCTATCCACTCGAAACCATTTTGCTCCTCACCTAACCCATAGCTCTCTCCAACCATTTGCACAACCTTTCCTTCAACACTGCACTAAAAACTTTACCTACTGTATTCATTAGGGCTATTGGTCTATAGTTCTTCAATTCATTCTTACTCTTGTATCCTCCTTTATGCAATAGGGTCACTCTACATTCATTCCATTTTCTAGGCACCCTTTCTTCTTCCCACACACGGTTAAATAGGTCAGTCATCCTGTCAATCACCACCTCACCCCCATTCTTGTACATCTCATATGGTATTTCATCCGGGCCTGCTGCTTTTTCATTCTTTTGCCTCCTTACACACTTCTCTACTTCATCCCTGCTAATCCATTCATTCAACTCTTCCGCATCTTT
>JACEEZ010016204.1:127500-135000 GCA_016584305.1 Chionoecetes opilio | reverse complement strand
CTAATTTTATGGTTGCCGTTTCCATTAAAAACACTGAATCTCCATCAGAAAAAACACTTAAACTTGGCCGGAAGAAATTAGTCAGGGTCTCAGATAACAGGGAATTAATTGAATAGAACATACCAAACCTAACCTAACCTTAACCACTAAGTATACCTAACCTAACCTTAACCTTAACCATGCATAACATTCGGTGATAATTTTTTTTTGTATGAGTTTCCGGAGAATAAAACTATCTCCATTATAAAAAGCACCTATTGTAAGGCCAGGAAAAATTAGTCGGTGTCTGAAAACGACCGCGAAGTTCTCGTCCATTATAACTCGAGTAGCATGAAAACGACCGCGAAGTTCTCGTCCATTATAACTCGAGTAGCATGAAAACGACCGCGAAGTTCTCGTCCATTATAACTCGAGTAGCATGAAAACGACCGCGAAGTTCTCGTCCATTATAACTCGAGTAGCATGAAAACGACCGCGAAGTTCTCGTCCATTATAACTCGAGTAGCTAACCCAATGCATAGAAAACCAGATAATACCAACATTTTGCTGTGTGTGTGAATTTGCTAACCGCCTCACACCTCGTCCCTCCATATTCCCATTCTCTATGCGAGTATGTGGTTTCCGAGTGAAGACGCTTGGCTGTAGCTTCGAAACTAACCATAGGATCTCGAAAATACCCTCATTGTGATTCCCACGCAAAGTTACTGATCTCTTAGAAGGGGAACGTAACCTACCCTATCCTTAATCTAACGTAACCTACCCTATCCTTAACCTAACGTAACCTACCCTATCCTTAACCTAACGTAACCTATCCTATCCTTAACCTAACGTAACCTACCCTATCCTTAACCTAACGTAACCTACCCTATCCTTAACCTAACGTAACCTACCCTATCCTTAACCTAACGTAACCTACCCTATCCTTAACCTAACGTAACCTACCCTATCCTTAACCTAACGTAACCTACCCTGACATGTTCAAGAGTAAACGCCACATACTCTTCCCGAAAATGGGAATATGCGTCCCTCCCACCAAGCCACTGTAAACTTGTAAAGCTGTCAAGAAGTCCAACGTGATGCCAAAACTGGGTCGCCTTGTTTTAATCTTCAGCAATATGTAGTACAATTTGGTGCTTTGTAGTGACAGTGGTGGTGGTGGTGGTGGAAGGACAGCATGATTGAATACAGTGGGTAAAATAAACTAAAATAAAATAAAAGTACTAAAGTCAAAATAAAAGCCAAGTAAACAACATACTGAGGGTCAAAGTCATGTCAGTAAAGTGAACTAGATTGCAGCCTTCGATGAGGGTTGACGGGAAGGAAATTTAGTACAGCATATATTTTGTTCTTATAGCTTAGGTAAACAACATACTGAGGGTTAGGAGTCGTGTCAGTAAAGTGATTTGATTGATTTAATGCCAAAAAGGGGAAATATGCCAGACATCAGAGGTCCTATGGCACTAACATGAACTAGATTGCAGCTTCGATGTGGGTTGACAGGAAGGAAATTCAGTAAAGTACATATTTTATCCTATAGCTTTCACTTGTGATATTATGATTCCCGTTTTGTGTATCGATTTTCACTTGGGCTGAGACAGTGTAGGGCAGAATATAGCCTGTCACCTACAAGCATGTCTCAAGTCACAAGTGAAGTGGCCCTGCAGCTCGTTAGGCCCCGCGCCAACGCTAGGTGGGCATCGTGCCTGTAACTCAGAGCCATAGACAACTGAATACCTGTATACAGTGGTCTATGCTCAGAGCTGATTGAAGAGCTCCCTGCCTCCCTGCCTCCCTGCCTGCTTCCCTCCCTGCCTCCCTGTCTGCCTCCCTCCCTCCCTGCCTCCCTGCCTCCCTGTCTGCCTCCCTCTCTCCCTGCCTCCCTGCCTCCCTGCCTGCTTCCCTCCCTGCCTCCCTGCCTCCCTGTCTGCCTCCCTCCCTCCCTGCCTCCCTGCCTCCCTGTCTGCCTCACAGCCCCAAGTGTTGGACTGAAACCTGCTTACAGACAGACAGTCGAATTAACGTTTTCTGGTCTGATGCATATTCGTCAATTTGGTCAAACTTTATTAATTTATTTTCAAATATATATTTACTATTTCAGCAAAATGTATGCATTGAAGAGTATATTTCTGTTAGGTTTATCAAAAGGCATATGTTGAATGTTAACCCCTTGAGACCCAGAACGTAATTTCCATTGTAATTTGGGTACCATTAGACGATTTTTAGTGACTAAGCAATATTTTATAGCTTATGACCTGTTTCATATCCTTGTCGACTAACTAATTTGGTATATTTAGTTACTTTTCGTTATTTTATGGCTCGACAACAGACGTTTTCTTATAGCAAAGGAAAGATCTGGGCGTGAAGGGGTTAATATATTGTCATATTTATTCTAAAATCTAAATGCTAACACTCCGATTCAAATCATCTGCCAGCCAACCGTGTAGGTAATGTTATGGTTGTGCGTGGTATTCCTTCCTGGTATTTGCACGTGACGGCTGCCTGTGCCACTACATAAAGGCTGGGTTGCTGAGAAGCCATAGTTTGCTGATGCATCACGCTAATAGGTTTGAATCACACGCCAAGCAGCAATGATCACTGCAGCCTAGTACATCATGTGCAGCAAACTGTATGTTCCTAAAGATAGAGGGAATCGCACATACATACTCGTACAGTGTCTTCAAAGTTATCTGCTTGAAATTTATGGATGTTAGTTAAGGTTTCAATATCATTCATGGAAGAGCTTGTTAGTTTGATTCATTGTATAAGGAAAATTTTCAAATGTCTAGGTTAATAGGAACACGAGTGGGCTTAGAATGGCTTGAAAATGATGTTATGTAAGATTTTAATATCATTCGAGAGATCCCCATAATTTGAATCATCGTATATTGAAAAATCTTCTCATGTCCAAGTTAGTAGGAACACGAGTGGGCTTGTGGGTGTGGGAAGGTCTCACGGCCTCTTGTAGCTTCCTTATTGTCTTATGTTCTTATGAGTGGGCTTTGAATGGCATCGCAAGGCCAAGGAAATGGTGTCTATATTCCCTTGGGGTATCGTATGGGGAGGCTCGCAGACGGGGCGGCGGCGAGGCGGTGTCATGTATAGCGTGTGACCTTGTGGATCGATCAGGAGGTTCAGAGAGGCTGTCTGGTCACTCTGGAGGCGCCTCGTGACTGTGGCGCCAAAAGAGTCTCAATTTACCCAATAGAATACAACTGTCTTACGTCACAGCACTGGTTAGGAGACAAAGGAGGATCAGGGGTTATGTGCAGGTCTTCGCACTCTCCTCCCTGAGCTTGACTGACGCTTCTACAGGGCATTGTTGAACAGGAGGGAAACATAAATATGGGAGTCTTATAGATAGCACATATATGGTGAAATAGTATATTATTGTTTCGCTGTTATTATTTCTCTCTCTCTCTCTCTCTCTCTCTCTCTCTCTCTCTCTCTCTCTCTCTCTCTCTCTCTCTCTCTCTCACACACACAAAATTAACATATGACCCCTCACAATATCTGACCCCTGACATATGACCCCTCACTTCATAAGGTATTATTATTCTTATTCTTATTTTATACTGACTCTCTCTCTCTCTCTCTCTCTCTCTCTCTCTCTCTCTCTCTCTCTCTCTCTCTCTCTCTCTCTCTCTCTCTCTCTCTCTCTCTCTCTCTCTCTCTCTCTCTCTCTCTCGCATTCTGAACCTCTGTCCTGAAGTGAATCATCTAGGGTAAACACGTATTGTCATAATATTTCTCTTGGCCCAAATTGTGTGTAGATTATTATAACTCAACGACTTTGTCCCTCATATCGATGTCCTTCTTTATTAACAGCTCATCCTATGTATACTGAGATAAGACTGTCCTTATGAAACAGTCTTTTTCACAACTGTACTTCATATGTGAATAAAAGTATTGAATCTGAATCTGAATCTCTCTCTCTCTCTCTCTCTCTCTCTCTCTCTCTCTCTCTCTCTCTCTCTCTCTCTCTCTCTCTCTCTCTCTCTCTCTCTCTCTCTCTCTCTCTCTCTCTCTCTCTCTCTCGATGAGGTGTTCGTGTGGAAACAAAAGAAATGTAGCGTCATTGTCATCATTTTCTTTATGTATTTCTGGAGTAGTTTCAGTGAGAGAGAGAGAGAGAGAGAGAGAGAGAGAGAGAGAGAGAGAGAGAGAGAGAGAGAGAGAGAGAGAGAGAGAGAGAGATACTACTTGACACACAATGGTCAAGTAACAGTGTGCTGAGGTCCTATTGGTATTTTCAGTGGAGAGAGAGAGAGAGAGAGAGAGAGAGAGAGAAAGAGAGAGAGAAGAGAGAGAGAGAGAGAGAGAGAGAGAGAGAGAGAGAGAGACTACTTGACACACAATGGTCGAGTAACAGAGTGTGCTGAGGTCCTATTGGTGGGGTTATGAAACTAGCAAAGAGATACACATGCGTGGCTACTCCCGTTTCATCTGTACGTTTTGTAACAATTCACCGTCCCTCCCCCCCTTCCTCTGCCCCATCCTCTGCCCTTCTTCTGCCCTTCCTCTGCCCCATCCTCTGCCCTTCCTCTGCCTTTCCTCCTTGCCCCTTCCTTCCATGCCCCTTCCTTTGCCCCTTCCATGCGTGCCCCTTCCTCCCATGCCCCTTCCTCTGCCCCTCCCGTGCCCCTTCCATGCGTGCCCCTTCCTCTGCCCCTTCATCTGCCCCTTCCTTCCCCCCTTCCCCCCCAGGGTGACTCAGGCCTCTCCCATCACCACCAGCGGGAGTCTTGCATCTCCTTTGAGTCTTGAGTGCAGATATTGATCGACTTATCTTTTCGCGTCACTGGAAATCCTTGTTGACATAGTTTTCACCGAGGCAGGACACAAAGAAACCTTACCACTTATACCTCGTACTCTATACTCCTCTTCCTCCTTGTCCTCTTCTCTGCCTCTTCTCTTCCTCCTCCTCCTCTTCTCTTCCTACTCCTACTCTACGCCTCCTACTCCTTACTACTCCTCTATCTACGCCTCTACTCCTCCTACTCTACCTCTACTCCTCTACTCTTTCTCTTTGTATGTATCACAGTAACTCACACTCCCGGCCACAAAATCGCCTCATTTGGCATTCACTTATTCGCGGAAAGAGTCGTCGCTACTGACCTACATAATATTCTTCAGTGGCGTGTGCGTACCCTGACATGTTCCTGTGTGTGTGGTGTGTGTGTGTGGAGAAGGATGGGTTGGAGGAGAGGACAAGGAGGGGAGGGAAGGGAGGGAAGAATTATGTTGACCTAGATATTGACCTTAGATGTTGTCTAGAAAAAAGAAGAAATATGGCGTCTGTTTCAATCCCTCTAGGTTTCTTGACTCTCTCTCTCTCTCTCTCTCTCTCTCTCTCTCTCTCTCTCTCTCTCTCTCTCTCTCTCTCTCCTTATCCCCTTCGTTCGACTATGAGAGATGTGTGTATGTGTGTGTGTGTGTGTGTGTGTGTGGGTGGGTGCTTCCTTTCTGTTATCAAGTGACCTTTGATAAGACATTTAAAAAGATAAAGAGGTGACACGCTAGGTAGTTTGGGGTGAGTTTTTGAAGGATATTTCTCGCCCAGAATAGCTGTGAGTGTACTACAGACTGCAGTAATAAATCCACAAACCTTACATCTATCTTAAATATTGAAAACAAATTCCTAAACTTTTTGTCTATCTTATTGTAAATATTCCCAAACTTTGTGTCGGTATAGTACTGAAAAAACATCCTTCCTTTACTCCTTTACCAGTGACAACAAACCATACTCTAACTTTTACTACTACATACACACTTTACCAAACACACTTTACCAAACACACTTTAACAAACACTTTACCAAACATACTTTAACAAACACACTTTACCAAACACACTTTAACAAACGCACTTTACCAAACACACTTTACCAAACATACTTTAACAAACACACTTTACCAAACACACTTTACCAAACATACTTTAACAAACATACTTTACCAAACATACTTTACCAAACACACTTTACCAAACACACTTTACCAAACACACTTTACCAAACACACTTTACCAAACACACTTTACCAAACATACTTTAACAAACACACTTTAACAAACACACTCTAACAAACATACTTTACCAAACACACTTTACCAAACACACTTTAACAAACATACTTTACCAAACACACTTTACCAAACACACTTTAACAAACACACTTTACCAAACATACTTTACCAAACATACTTTACCAAACACACTTTACCAAACACACTTTACCAAACACACTTTACCAAACACACTTTACCAAACACACTTTAACAAACATACTTTACCAAACACACTTTACCAAACACACTTTACCAAACACACTTTACCAAACACACTTTACCAAACACACTTTACCAAACACACTTTACCAAACATACTTTACCAAACACACTTTACCAAACATACTTTACCAAACACACTTTACCAAACACACTTTACCAAACACACTTTAACAAACACACTTTACCAAACACACTTTAACAAACACACTTTACCAAACATACTTTACCAAACACACTTTACCAAACACACTTTACCAAACACACTTTACCAAACACACTTTAACAAACACACTTTACCAAACATACTTTAACAAACATACTTTAACAAACACACTTTACCAAACACACTTTACCAAACATACTTTACCAAACACACTTTACCAAACACACTTTACCAAACACACTTTACCAAACACACTTTACCAAACATACTTTACCAAACACACTTTACTAAACACACTTTACCAAACATACTTTACCAAACACACTTTACCAAACATACTTTACCAAACATACTTTAACAAACATTACTACTACTTACATACATACTTTACATACAACTTTAACATACTACAACACTTAATACAATTTCAAACATACATACATCTTACAACACACTTTAACATACACTTACAACATACTTACCATACATACTTTAACATACACACTTACCAACTACTTTACACACTCTTTAACACATAACATACTTTACAACACACTTTACAACATTAAAATACAACTTTAACATAACATACTTTACAAACATACTTTACCAACATTTTACAAACATTTACATACATACTTTACAATACTTTTACTTACATATTTAAAATACATATAACATATTACAAACATTAATATAAATAAAAATATTTATATACATTATATAATACTATTATACAAATACACTTTAATAAATTTATAAATATAACAATCAATATAAATATTACCAACTAACAAACAAGTTTCAAACTATTTACAAAATTTAGTATTTAAAATATGCATGTATGTAAAGTAATGTATATACAATGTAAACTAAAACAATTAACAAAATACATAATATTTACATACTTTTTTTTATTTTTTTTATTTACATTTACTTACATACATACATACATACATACATATTTATTTATTTACATTTACTATTACATACATACATACATGCATATTTGAACATACATACATACTTACATACATACTTACAGACAT
>JACEEZ010016204.1:112500-122500 GCA_016584305.1 Chionoecetes opilio | reverse complement strand
ATTCTCCTTCTCCTTCTTCTACGTCTTCTTCTTCTTCTCCTCATTCTTCTTCTTCTTCTTCTTCTCATTCTCCTTCTTCTACGTCTTCTTCTTCTTCTTCTTCTTTCCTCCTTTACCTCCACTACTGCACGCTATTTGGAGAGATTGTTTTCGAAGCCTTGCAAATATGAGAAGAGAGTTTTTCCTTCCTGCAGTCTCTCTCTCTCTCTCTCTCTCTCTCTCTCTCTCTCTCTCTCTCTCTCTCTCTCTCTCTCTCTCTCTCTCTCTCTCTCTCTCTCTCTCTCTCTCTCTCTCTCTCTCTCTCTCTCTCGCTCTCTTTATTTGGTGTTGAAATTCTTCCTTCCCATAATTTTGTCACCCTTCTTTTTTAATAGCTGACGTGTTGTTGTTGGTGGAGAGAGAGAGAGAGAGAGAGAGAGAGAGAGAGAGAGAGAGAGAGAGAGAGAGAGAGAGAGAGAGAGGAGAGAGAGAGAGAGAGAGAGAGAGAGAGAGAGAGATAGCCTCTTTATCAACAATCAAAACTCCAAAATGTGACGAAAAGAAAATTCGAGAGAGAGAGAGAGAGAGAGAGAGAGAGAGAGAGAGAGAGAGAGAGAGAGAGAGAGAGAGAGAGAGAGAGAGAGAGAGAGAGAGAGAGAGAGAGAGAGAGATAATCAATCCACCACCATGCATATATGTTTCTATGTCAGGAGATTAGTATTTTATTATATGGATATAAGAGTACAGATTATTACCTTAAACTGTATGTCGTGTTATCCTGTATGACCTCCTGTGGGGCCTTATTAGATGGACTGACTATTAGTATCATCATTATTATTATTGTTATTATTATTATTATTATTATTATTGTTATTATTAATATTATCACTAATAATAATAATACTAATACTAATACTACTATTACTACTTCTACTACTACTACTACTACTACTCCTCCTCTCCTCCTCCTCCTCCTCCTACTCCTACTACTACTACTACTAACTACTACTACTACTACTACTACTACTACTACTACTACTACTACTACTAAACTACTAAAAAATAATAATAATATATATTATAATATATAATACTCTACTACTACTTTATACTAATTACTACTACTGCTATATACTACTTACTACTACTACACTCTACCAACTACTATTTATTACTACTTACGTGCTTACTACTACTACTTACTTACTGCTATTACTACTACTACTGCTATTACTACTACTACTACTACTGCTACTACTACTACTACTATTACTACTACTACTACTATACTACTACTACTACTACTTCTACCACTACTATTACTACTACTACTACTACTACTACTACTCTTTTTATTATTAATATGGTAAGCTGTAAAAACGTGATACCGTCTGAACACTCCAATGGCTATTTATGTAACATTCAAAATTCATGGTTATTTATATAAAGATAAATTTTGTGGTATGCTTTATATTGAAGAAAAAAACTACCATGAATCAGAAATAACGCCACTTTTGCTGTATATAATTTTACACACACACACACACACACACACACACACACACACACACACACACACACACACACACACACACACACACACACACACACACACATGAATCGTCGCTTATGTATTAGGTCACGCAAGTTTAAACAGTGAACTTTGCATAATTCTGACTATGCAAAGAAATATGAGTCATGATTAATTGCCAGGTTATGCGAAATGATATACGAGTCATGATAATTTGCTAGGTTATACAAGATACTATGAGTCATGTACGGTATCTTTGTCAGTCCTTCAACTAGCCTAATATATCATAACGTCCTCCTGAACTAGCCTAATGTATCGTAAAGTCCTCCTGAACTAGCCTAATGTATCATAAAGTCTTCCTGAACTAGCCTAATGTATCGTAAAGTCCTCCTGAACTAGCCTAGTGTATCATAAAGTCCTCCTGAAACTAGCCTAATGTATCGTAAAGTCCTCCTGAACTAGCCTAATGTATCATAAAGTCTTCCTGAACTAGTTCCTAAATGTATGTTAAAGTCCTCCTGAAACTAGCCTAGTGTATCATAAAGTCCTCCTGAACTAGCCTAGTGTATCATAAAGTCCTCCTGAACTAGCCTAATGTATCATAAAGTCCTCCTGAACTAGCCTAGTGTATCATAAAGTCCTCCTGAACTAGCCTAATGTATCATAAAGTCTTCCTGAACTAGCCTAATGTATCGTAAAGTCCTCCTGAACTAGCCTAGTGTATCATAAAGTCCTCCTGAACTAGCCTAATGTATCATAAAGTCCTCCTGAACTAGCCTAATGTATCATAAAGTCCTCCTGAACTAGCCTAATGATCATAAGTCCTCCTGAACTAGCCTAATGTATCATAAAAGTCCTCCTGAACTAGCCTAATGTATCGTAAAGTCCTCCTGAACTAGCCTAATGTATCATAAAGTCTTCCTGAACTAGCCTAATGTATCGTAAAGTCCTCCTGAACTAGCCTAGTGTATCATAAAGTCCTCCTGAACTAGCCTAGTGTATCATAAAGTCCTCCTGAACTAGCCTAATGTATCATAAAGTCCTCCTGAACTAGCCTAATGTATCGTAAAGTCCTCCTGAACTAGCCTAGTGTATCATAAAGTCCTCCTGAACTAGCCTAATGTATCATAAAGTCCTCCTGAACTAGCCTAATGTATCATAAAGTCCTCCTGAACTAGCCTAGTGTATCATAAAGTCCTCCTGAACTAGCCTAATGTATCATAAAGTCCTCCTGAACTAGCCTAGTGTATCATAAAGTCCTCCTGAACTAGCCTAATGCATCATAAAGTCGTCCTGAACTAGCCTAATGTATCATAAAGTCGTCCTGAACTAGCCTAATGTATCATAAAGTCCTCCTGAACTAGCCTAATGTATCATAAAGTCCTCCTGAACTAGCCAAATGTATCATAAAGTCCTCCTGAACTAGCCTAATGTATCATAAAGTCGTCCTGAACTAGCCTAATGTATCATAAAGTCCTCCTGAACTAGCCAAATGTATCATAAAGTCCTCCTGAACTAGCCTAATGTATCATAAAGTCGTCCTGAACTAGCCTAATGTATCATAAAGTCGTCCTGAACTAGCCTAATGTATCATAAAGTCGTCCTGAACTAGCCTAGCTATTACTACCTTACCTACCTTACCTTATTTACCTACCTTACCTTATTTACCTACCTTACCTACCTTACTTACCTTACCTTACCTCTTAACCTTAACCTACAGGGGATGGGATGGTCTTCTTCTTCTTGTGACCTTTTCTGCTTATTATCGCTCTGTAGGTCGTCTGTCAAGCTCGGGATCGAACTTGACACATATCTTCCGTGAGGAGAGAAGGGGCACAACAGGGCAGTATATACACAGACATAAATCCCTCCTATATCTACGTCTTCTACATTCCCACGCAATCTTTTTTCCCAAGCCTGCTTTAAAAACACCTTAGTTATTTCTACTATTTTCCTTCTCTCTTCATTACTCCCACACAGTCCTAGCACAGTAAGGATTCCCACATCCACCTCGTGTATCCTTCTATCCTATTGCGTCTCAGATATTTCAGGTGCACCGTTCAGGACAGGGTAGAACAAGAAGTATCGTCTTCAAGTAGCGGATACATTCAAGCAGCGAAATAGTATAACGGATGCTTCAGTAGATAATTTAACACCAAATATCGAAGACTAAGTCAGATCATTATTCAAGCTGGAAAAGCGTAGATTTATAAAGAAATAGGGAAAAACTGGTTCACAAATAGGGTGGTAAATGATGGGAATGGACTCAGGTACTTAGTCGTGCATGGAATAGTTAGTGCGGAGTCATTAGGGAGCTTTAAAAGGAGGCTGGATACATTCATGGATGGGATGAAAGGTGGATGTAGGTAGTATTAAGTCAGAGGAACTACCACGTGTAGGTCTCATGGCCTCTTGTAGCTTCCTTATTTTCTTATGTTATTATGCTCATATAGGCGCAGGGAAAAAAACCTATCCTGAAATAGAGTAGAAATAACCGGGAATCATATTTATCAGCTACATCAATTGACATCTATATATAGTCAGATATTTAAGATAGTCGATTGATCTAGGTTTACGAGTGACTTGGTATAATAACAGTATAACTAATAACAGTATGTATTTATAGTGATAACAAAATGATCGCTTATCTCCCTTTTCCTGAATACTTGCGATCTAGATAACATGCAGGTGATACACGATAAGAAATATAGGCCATACTGATGCGCTTGTGTGTGTGCGTGTGTGTGTGTGTGCATGTGTGTGTGTGTGTGTGTGTCTGTGTGTGTGGTGTGTGTGTGGAAGAGAGCCAGCGTACAGTGGGCAACGAGTCACATGCACTAAAAATCTCCCGCCAGTACCACACAACCATAGCTACCTCAACACCACCACCACCACACTACAACACTACAACACTATAAGCACCCTTCACGCCATGCAAAGCCGTCCTTCCAAACCTTCTCAATACCCTAGGTAAGTGCTGGGGGGCGGAGGGGGGCCTTAATATCGTATAGGGGCTTATACTTTACCTTTAGTGGCATTTATACTCCCATACCTTTAAAAATTCGAGAGTAAACACACTTATTGTTATTGTTTTCTGAGTTCGTGTTTTGTTTTGTGCGCACGTGTGTTTTAATGTCTTATAGGGGCGGAACTTAGGTAAGAAGTGTAAGAACGTATATAGTTCTTACCTTAGAAGACCTTAGCTTTAGTGGCATTTAAACCTCCATACCTTTAAAAATTCGAGAGTAAACACATTTTGCATTGTTTATATTTTGAGCTCGTGTTTTGTTTCGTGTCCACGTGTGTGTGTGTGTGTGTGTGTGTTTTGCCTCGTGTCACGTGTGTGTGTGTGTGTGTGTGTGTGTGTGTGTTTTGCCTCGTGTCACGTGTGTGTGTGTGTGTGTGTGTGTGTGTTTTGCCTCGTGTCCACGTGTGTGTGTGTATGTTGTTGTTGTTACCACGTGTGTATTTTGTTATGGGTAGTCGCGACTTGTAAACAAATGACGCAATACCACTGTCGCTCACCTCAGAGTTATTTATAGAGGTGGTTCTTGTTCCACCTGTTGTTGTGTAAGGGTAGGTATAGGGATGGGATAGGTGGTGATGGTGATGATGATAGTGATGTGCTTTGCTCCTTTGTTATGATGTGTGATGCACAATAGGGAAGTGATGATGTTATTCTGGTGGTGATTTAGGTGATGTGTGGTGATGGTGGTGATTTAGGTGATGAGTGGTGATTTAGGTGATGAGTGGTGATTTTGGTGATGAGTGGTGATTTAGGTGGTAAATGAGTGATGGTGAGTGGTGATGAGTTATGGAGGTGATGGTGAGTGGTGATTTAGGTGATGATGAGTGATGATGGAGGTGATGAGTGGTGATGGATGGTAATGGATGATGGTGACAATAATGATTGAAAGCCAATAAATACCTGGTCAATTATCCGAGCCTTGAGCATGTGTATGTATATTATGTATGTATGTGTGGAGAGAGAGAGAGAGAGAGAGAGAGAGAGAGAGAGAGAGAGAGAGAGAGAGTGTCACGTGTCAGAATCCCATCTTCAGGTGTTGTGACTCACCTGCCAAATACTACCTGACGGAGGCGTATAAATAGATAGATAGATAGATATAGTATCAAGCAGGCAAACGGCACTGTTGAGGAGCCAGAAAATAGTGCAGACATAGTTAGAATTTCACCAGTGTACGGAAGGAAAACCCACCCGCATTGCTCTGGGTGAAAGCACGCGTGGGAGGGGCCTATTATGTCGTTTTCTGCGGGGATCCTGATTGCAACCGATAAATTTTCGGTTGCTCAAATTTCGATCCCTGTTCAACCATCCAGGGAAGATGATTGGCCCGACCCGCAATCATTTGTTGTTGTTGTGACCGTTTGCAACCGAAAATTTTCCGATTGCAACCAAAAATCCCCCGCAGAAAACGCCTTAAGTCGTGGCCTAGACGGTTTGAGGCCTAATTAACCTGTGTCCCATATGGCGCGTGGACGAAGTGAACTGATGATCACTTGACCTCAGTACCAATCGCTTCAGTACCAAATGACATGTAACCCTATTAAGTCACCTGGTCCTATAAGAAAAAAGTGCAGAAAGTATAATAAGTATTGCCTTAAGTATTGGTCCTACTTATACTGGCTTTGTGCGTAGGAGTATAAGTCACCGCGGGGCAATACTAAAACAATTATGTCCTGGCGTAGTTTATATTGTGGGCGCGCCAGACGCAGAAGTTGACACAGATACTTAGTGAGCCACCTTTGAGGCAGATTTTCTGGGTACGAATGATTGCTTGCACCCTTAAAGCCCCCGTCACACATTCCATAATGGAACCACGAACGCGCCAACAATGCAATGCGCAGCGCCGTCATGGTCCTGGTTACGGGTCCATCGTGACCGATCGTGACGCTCGTGACGCGCTCGGCCGAGGCCACGAAAAGTTAGTGCGTGCACTAAAAAATCGGGAAGCTCCCCGATGTTTGTACCCAACGCAGCGCTATCGTAAGTCTATCGTGACGCTATCGTTATCTATGTAGCAGCTTCGTGACACTGCCGTGATCGTCTTATGTCTATCGTGACGATAAGAAACAGTTACGCGCGCTGTCATCCCTACCTTCCCCCCCTTTCCCCCCCCCCTTCAGCCTTCCCCCCCCTTTCTCATTCACCTCCACCCTCCCTCTACTACCTACCCCCTCCTCCCTCACCTCATGGTGACACCCCCTCTCGTAGTGTTGTAAGGTTCCAGCAAAATTCCCCAGGTGCCTAGCTTTCTGTTGTATTCCTTTGTCTGTCTTCCTCTTCTTGTTTATTGTCTTCTTGGGTGTAATTCTTCTCTTTTCTCTTTTCGAGGCCTTTTTGGATGTATACGTTTGTTCCAATTTTTTGTGAACAGGTTGCACTTTTCATATCCAAAATTGTTCCAGAATTGTTACCTGGGTAACAAACTTCAGCCTGAAGATTGCTGTTTTTTTTTTTATATATATAGGCTTAGTTTTGATATATGGGAAAATTATCCAAAAAAAAATTCTTTTTTTTTTTTTTTTTTTTTTTTTACAAGTTTTGAAAGTTTAAATGCCCCTCGCTATGGGCATTTAAAAAAATGTCCGACTGAAAAAAAATCCAACATTCGAAAGCCAAAGGATAGGGTGTTGCCATAGACCATATAACTCAAATTCGCATATTAGATTATTTTTTTCATATTGTCACGGCGGACTCCCCCCTTAATTAAACAAGGCGAGAGGGCAAGGGGGGAGGGGAGGGCGTGGGCAGTGTTGGCATAGATATCTGGCACCCAGGAATGTATATGGGGGCTGGGGGGGCGGGAAGGCACGGTAGGAGAGGGGGGCGGGAAGGCACGTGAGGAAAGGGGGGCGGGAAGGCACGGTAGGAGAGGGGGGGGGCAGGCACGTGAGGAAAGGGGGGGGGGCAGGCACGTGAGGAAAGGGGGGGGGGCAGGCACGTGAGGAAAGGGGGGGGCGGTTAGAGGCACGTAGGAAAGGGGGGGGGGGCAGGCACGTGAAGGAGAAGGGGGGGGGCAGGCACGTGAGGAAAGGGGGAGGGACACTTGTTTAGCCTCTCAGACTCAATCAAGTAAATGAAATAAAACATTATATGAAAAGAGTAATCACGTACAGTACAAGACGACTCGTAAACAGTACCTCATAGACTTCATAAGAACAGAAGAACATAAGAACATGAGGAAGTTACAAGGGGCCGCGAGACCTACACACACGTGGTAGCTCCTTTCTTGTACCAAATACCAAAGTAGTGCATCGAAAATAGTGTACCAGAGGTTGTAAGTGGGACGAATATACTGCAGGAGACACTGACGAATATACTGCAGGAGACACTGACGAATATACTGCAGGAGACACTGACGAATATACTGCAGGAGACACTGACGAATATACTGCAGGAGACACTGACGAATATACTGCAGGAGACACTGACGAATATACTGCAGGAGACACTGACGAATATACTGCAGGAGACACTGACGAATATACTGCAGGAGACACTGACGAATATACTGCAGGAGACACTGACGAATATACTGCAGGAGACACTGACGAAATATACTGCAGGAGACACTGACGAATATACTGCAGGAGACACTGACGAATATACTGCAGGAGACACTGACGAATATACTGCAGGAGACACTGACGAATATACTGCAGGAGACACTGACGAATATACTGCAGGAGACACTGACGAATATACTGCAGGAGACACTGACGAATATACTGCAGGAGACAATGACGAATATACTGCAGGAGACACTGACGAATATACTGCAGGAGACACTGACGAATATACTGCAGGAGACACTGACGAATATACTGCAGGAGACACTGACGAATATACTGCAGGAGACACTGACGAATATACTGCAGGAGACACTGACGAATATACTGCAGGAGACACTGACGAATATACTGCAGGAGACACTGACGAATATACTGCAGGAGACACTGACGAATATACTGCAGGAGACACTGACGAATATACTGCAGGAGACACTGACGAATATACTGCAGGAGACACTGACGAATATACTGCAGGAGACACTGACGAATATACTGCAGGAGACACTGACGAATATACTGCAGGAGACACTAGACGGAGGAAAATAATGTTTCTTAACCCTACTGAAACTGTATTTGTTCTTATGTTCGTAGGTTACATTCCCTCCTGCATTATAGGCGTTTTCTGCGGGGATCCTGATTGCAACCAAAAAAATTTCGGTTGCTCAAATTTCGATCCCTGTTCAACCATCCAGGGAAGATGATTGGCCCGACCCGCAAACATTTGTTGTTGTTGTTGTGACCGTTTGCAACCGAAAATTTTCCGGTTGCAACCAAAAATCCCCCGCAGAAAACGCCTTATGTGGTGTTTTAAGTTTTGAGACGAAACAATATTACATCTCCCGCTTTTCTACGTGTAATGTATTCATTTTACAGTGATCTCTCCTTTCTGAAGCCGTTATGTATTCAAGCTTCTTCCTCCCCTCTCCTTTATGAAGCCATTATATATTCAAGCTTCTTCCTCCTCATCCTCATCCCAGCTAGATCTTGTTTCCTTATACAAACTACAATGCATGGGAGGATGTAGGTAGTATTAAGTAACAGGAAGTACCACGTGTAGGTCTCGCGGCCTCTTGTAGCTTCCTTATTTTCTTATGTTCTTGTTATGCATGAGTCAGGGAGCAGAATACAGTAGTTGGTGTAGGAGTGAAGCAAAGAAAACGGAGAGGCAAATTATTATTATTGGACGACGCATGATCAGAGAGAACGTCGTTTGAACATAGACTCTTATATTCCACTGCCTCAATACTCGCCTCACTGTTATAGTGTCGTTAACCAGGGCAGTATACAACTATAGATCATTATTTCAAGTTGCCGTTTTTCATATACAATCGAAAGAAAGATAACAAGAATGAGAGAGAGAAAGAAAGAAAGAGAGAGAGCGTTTATTTTCTTCTATAATAAAGTAACCCTTTCGCCTCTTCATTCGCCCCTTCCTCCTTTATCATTGTTGTGGTTATTTCTGCAGCTTCTTCTTCTTCATCTTCTTCTTCTTCTTCTTCTTCTTCTTCTTCTTCTTCATCAACATCTCTTTCTCCTCCTAATCATATCTTACTTTTTTTTCTAGCTTTATCTACATCTATTGCATTTTGAATATAGGGAAAAAACATTCTTCTGCCACGCCCTTAAACTCACGCCCACGTCTCCGCAGATCCATAATGGTGCGGTACGCCCAAGTAGAACAGGGGCAGGGGACGCCCTTCCCCGAGGACCCCCAATGCCTGGACACCTATATCGGCGACCCCAAGAAGACGCCCCCCGCTAAGGCAGAGGTGGGGGAGGAGCAGGACCCTATCCTGGCATGCCTCTACAAGATGTCCTTCGGCCCTGCACAGGTTAGTAATGTCACCTGTCTCTTTCTATGTGTCTGTAGGGGGTGCAGTTAGTTCGTACACAAGT
>JACEEZ010016204.1:105000-107500 GCA_016584305.1 Chionoecetes opilio | reverse complement strand
ATAAATAAACAAGACCACATAAATAACTCATTAACAACTCAAACCATTCGAAAAACAACAACAATAAACAGAGAGAAAAATAAACAGGACCATTAATAACAGTCCGCCAGTTCCTTCCTACTTGTACCTGATCTTAATCCTGAAACGTATCTTGAGTACACAAAAAAAAAAAAAAAAATGTATGACTCATTATTTCTTCTCGGAATCCTGCCCACCTGCACACGCGGGAATTCCCTTATGTCTAAGACGGGTCAATCCTGGCTTTGTAAGATCCTACACCTCTTCCCCTTCCTTTCTCCTCTCCTCTTCCCTTCACCTGAGTAGAATTTTTAAAGACGCTTGACCTCATGGCATTTTCTTATTGTGATGAGTGTATGTGAGAGAGAGAGAGAGAGAGAGAGAGAGAGAGAGAGAGAGAGAGAGAGAGAGAGAGAGAGAGAGAGAGAGAGAGAGAGAGAGAGAGAGAGATAAGATAAGATAAGATAAGATTTTCATCCTATCTAGACACTTTGCAAGTACCAACTACAAGGTTATTGACTATACAAAGCGCCACCACGTCAGCACGAACTAGGCGGACTCGAACCACTGACCGAATGCGCAGGGACGCTACACATACACCGTACCGTAACGAACCACATGCCCTGCTGAGTTGAAGTTGGACCTAAACTAACCTTGTGTGCGGCCAAAAAAAAAAAAAAAAAAAAAAAACATGACTGATTCTAATACCCTCTCTAATTGTACCACCGGACATGACACCTACCAACAAGTACACGAAATGGGGCTTAACAGGGTTACAAATGAAGCCCAGCTGAAGAAAATGCATTGAAGGTTACGTTAAACAAAATGACATCAAGGAATCTGCGGGTCTTTCCCAATGCACAACCTGTTGGTGACGTTCTTAGAAGAGAGAGAGAGAGAGAGAGAGAGAGAGAGAGAGAGAGAGAGAGAGAGAGAGAGAGAGAGAGAGAGAGAGAGAGAGAGAGTTTGTTGTGTTCTTAGAAGAGAGATAGTTTGTTGTGTTCTTAGAAGAGAGATAGTTTGTTGTGTTCTTAGAAGAGAGATAGTTTGTTGTGTTCTTAGAAGAGAGATAGTTTGTTGTGTTCTTAGGGGAGACAGAGAGAGAGAGAGAGAAAAGGGGGAGAGAGAGAAGAGAGAGAGAAGAGAAAAGAAGAGAGAGAGAGAAAAGAGAAAAAGAGAGAGAGAGAACATAAGAACATAAGAAAAAAAGGGAAGCTAAAAAGAGGCCGCAAGAGGAGAATAAAAAATTTTATCGTTTTATTTTATGGGAAAAAAGGCCCAAAATGAGGGAGATTTTAACTAAAAATGTATGCCCCGGGAAAGTAAAGGTTTTTTTAGGTTTCCCAAAGGTGAATGATGATTAAATGTTTTTACTCTCTTCTCTCTCCCCTTTTTTTCTCGTCCGCCCTCCCCTCTCTCCCCTCCCTCTCTCTCCTTCTCTCTCTCTTTTTCAAAGAACCCCAACAAACTACCTCTAAAACACAACAAACTCTCCCCTCCCCCCTTCTCCCCTCTCTCTCCCCTTCTTCTCTCTCTCTCTCCCTTTTTCTCTCTCTTTTCTCTTTTCCCCCCTTTTCTCCTCTCCCCTCCCCTCCTTCCCCTTCCTCTCCCCCCCTCTCCTCCCTCTCCCCCCTCTCTCTCTAAAACCCCCCTTTTTCCCTTCTCTCCCCCCCGACCCCTTCTCCCCCCTCTCTCTCTCCCTTCTCTCCCTCCCCTTTTTTCTCCCCCTCTCTCTCTCGCCCTCCCCTTAATCCTCTCTCCTTAAAAAAAAAAAACACAAAAAAACTACCTCTTCTAAAAAAAAAAACACAAAAAACCTCTCCCCCCAATCCCCCCCTTTCCTCTCCCCCCTCCCCCCTCTCTTCCTCCCCTCTCCCCCCTCCCCCTTCCCCCCTCTCTCTTCCCGTCTCTCCCCCCGCCCCCTCCCCTCTCCCCCTCTCTCCCCCCCCTCTCCCCTTTCTCTCTCTCTTTCTCTTCTTCCCCCCCTCCCCCCCCTTTTTTCCTCCCCCCCCTCTCTCTCCCCCCTCCCCCCTCGGTCCTCCCTTCTCTCTCTTTCTCCCCTTCCCCCTTTTTCCCCCCTTCTCTCTCCTCCCCTTCTCTCTCCCCGGTCCCTTTTTCCCCCCCCCCACCCCCCCCCCAAAACCCACAACAGGTAAGTATGCATTGGGAAAGACCCGACCCCCTCCCTTTGTTATTTTTTTTTTCCCTTAACGTAATCTTCATTTTATATTCTTCACCGGGGGGCCCTCATTTGAAAACTCTGTTAACCCCCCCGTTCGTGTATTTTGTTGGTTTTAGACATGCCCGGTGGAAAATTAAGAGGGTATTTCTGTGTTTTGTTTTTTAAATATCTGGTCCGTTCTTTCAGTGAGCCCCAAAGATGTAAAATTTAAACGAACTCTTTCCGTTTTGTCATCAATTTTTTTTTTTTTTTTTTTTTTTCTGAGGAGGGGGTAATTTTTTTTTTTTCTTTTTCCCCTAA
>JACEEZ010016204.1:82500-102500 GCA_016584305.1 Chionoecetes opilio | reverse complement strand
TTCCCCCTTTTTTTTTTTTTTTTTTAATTTTTTTTTTTCCCAAAAATTTTTTTTTTTTTTGGGAAAAAAATTTTTTCCCCCAATTTTTTTTTCCAATTTTTTTTCCCCCCCCCCTTTTTTTTTCCTTTTCCCCCCCCTCCCTTTTTTTTCCCCCCCCCCCCCCTTTTTTTTCCCCCCCTTTTTTCTTTCCCCCCTTTTTCTTTTCCTAAATTTTCCCCCCCTTCCCCCTTTTCCCCCTTTTTCCCCTTTTTTTCCTTTTTCCCCCCTTTTCCTTTTCCCCCCTCCCTTCCCCTTTTTTCCCCCCCCCCCCTTCCCCCCCCTTTTTTTTTTTTCTCCCCCCTTTTTCCCCCTTTTTCCCCCCCCCCCCCCCCCCTTCCCCCCCCCCCTTTTTCCCCCCCCCTTTTTTTCCCCCCCCTTCCCCTCCCCCCCTTTTCTTTTTCCCCCCCCCCCCCCTTTCCCCCCCCCCCCTTTTTCCCCCCCCCCCCCCCCCCCCCCCCCCCTTCCCCCCCCCCCCCTCCCCCCCCCTTTTCCTTTATTTTTTTCCCTTTTTTTTTGGGTTTTTTTTTCCCCCCCCCCCCCCCCCTTTTTTTCTTTAAAAAACCCCCCCTTTTTTTTTCCCCCCCCCCCCCCCCCCCCTTTTTTTTTCCCCTTTTTCCCCCCTTTTTTCCCCTTCCCCCTTTTTTCCCCATTTTAGTTGGGTTTCCCCGGGAAAAAAAAATTTTAAAAAAAATTTTTCCCCCAAAAAAATTTAAAATTTTTCCCCTTTTTTTTTTTTTTTTTTTAAAAAAATTTTTTTTCTTTTTTTAAAAAAAATTTTTTTTTTTTGGCCCCCAAAAAAAAGTCGGGGGGGGGGGGGTTTAAAAACCCCCTTTTTTTCCCCCCCCCCTTTTTTTTTTTTAAAAAAAAACCCCCTTTTTTTTTTTTTCCCCCCTTTTTCCCCTTTTTCCCCCCCCTTTTTTTCCCCCCCCTTTTTTTTTTTTCCCCCTTTTTTTTTTTTTTTAAATTTCCCCCCTTTTTTTTTTTTCCCGGGGGTTTTTTTCCCCTTTTTCCCCCGGGTTTTTTTTTTTTTTTTTTTTTTTTTTGGGGTTTTTTTTTTTTTTCCTTTTCAACTCCCTTTTTCCCCCCTTTCCTTCCTTTCTCCCCTTCCTTCTCTAACTCTTCTTCTCTCTTTCCTCTTTCCTATCTCTCTCTCCTTCACTTCCTCCCTTTCTTCTCTACTCCCCTTTTCCTTTTCCTAACTACTCCCCCACTTCTCTATCTCTCTCTATCTCCTTCACTTCCCTTTCTTTCCTCTAACTCTCCTTCTCTTCTTCTAACTCTTCTCCTTCTTCTAACTCTTCTCCTTCTTCTAACTCTCCTTCTCTATCTCTCTCTCCTTCACTATCCTTCATTTCCTCTAACTCTCCTTCTCTTCTTCTAACTCTACTCCTTCTCCTAACTCTCCTTCTTTATCTCTCTCTCTCCTTCACTTCCTCCCTTCCCTTCCCTCTAACTCTCCTTCTAACTCTTCTCCTTCTCCTAACTCTCTTTCCTTCCTTCCTCCCTTCCTTTCCTCGGGCAGTGTAGTACGAGCTCCCCTCGCAATGTAAATAAATCCTATTTCACGTATCACCAAACTCGTCCAAATCTTCAATAAACAAACTAAAACATTACGTCAAGAAGTTATATTTAAAGGCTGGGGAGGCTCAAACATACCCATACACACATACTGACACACATACATACTCCTTGGTAACTAGATTGGGTATTATCGTCCGCATGGCAACCTAGTGGCAACCGAGGCGAGCGAGGTGAGGAGAGAGGATGCCAGAAGGGACGCCAGTAGTAGGACTCTCCAGTCAGCGGGCTTAGGAACTCGATACTTCCTCTTTAAAACTCACTACTGTACCAAGAGGTAGTAGAAGAAACTACCTAAATATTCGAGCTTTAACCTAATCGCTCTGTCTCTCTCCCTGGAATCGTTGGTCGCTCCCAGAATCCGTGTTTTGTGAGTTGGTTTCGTCTGCGTTTCACTGGATTGCAAAGTGAAGCCCGGAGGTTCGTTGTCGATGGTTGGACGGTGGTGTGTGGTGTGAGGCTATGGTGGGTGCGGGAGAGAGAGTTGGTGTGTGTGTGTGTGTGTGTGTGTTGTGTATGTGTGTGTGTGTGTGTGTGTGTGTATGTGTGTGTGTATGGTTCATGTGCCTAGAGGGATGGAGGGATGATGTGTTGTGTCTAGGTGTTAACTAGATTCTTTTGTTTCATGTTTTCCTTGTTGTGCCTTAGTAACGTTTGTCTATCTGTTTCTATTATATTCGTTCCTCTCTCTCTCTCTCTCTCTCTCTCTCTCTCTCTCTCTCTCTCTCTCTCTCTCTCTCTCTCTCTCAAGGTCAATGTCCTCGGGTCAGTTTCCTCGCTGCGTTAAAATTGCCACCTGAATCTCTCCCTCCCTCACTCCACGAGGCCACTATTGACGTGAAATGGAACTCTGCCCTAAGTGACACGAGACACTTGAGGCGATACAGGTGTCGTGGGTAATTAAATGCACGCCTGACACACTGAATTAAAGTGACATTCGTGGCTGGACCTTCTGAGAGGGGGTGAGGGAGGCGGATAAGTTAGATTGACCTGCGGACGTGTAGTGTGATTGTGAGGAACGACGCGACAGTCTCATCAGGAACTACCACGTGTATGTCTCGCGGCCTCTTGTAGCTTTCTTATTTTCTGATGTTCTCTGTTATACTCGCGCTTCCTCGACGGTGCAGGAATGAAGACAGTTTCCCAGTACACTTGAAAATCTCACTAGACTAAGTATACAAGTCTTATCCTGAAGGTTTTTTTTTACCGGGCACGCAAGTGAACATTGTCTGAACCTTGTATGAGGCCCCTGTGAAGTGCCTGTGAAGTGTCTGTGAAGTGCCGTGCGACCCGTGACCATGTCTACAGCGTACTCCATGGATTTCGAGGGCATCAATCATGTCCTGGGAGACTTTGGAAAGTTTCAGAAGTTCGTGTTCTTCCTGGCCTGCTGGGGCTCCTTAATGCCGGCCATGGTGGTGGTGGCCATGTCCTTCATTGGCCACATCCCAGAGTCCAGGTGAGTCCAGGTCAGGGCTGTGCCAAGCTTGTGATACTCTAGGCGCGTCACCACACACACACACACACACAACACACACACACACACACACACACACACACACACACACACACACACCCCACACCACCACACCCACACACACACACACACACACCCCACACCACACACACACACACACACAACACACACACACACAACCACACACACACACACACACACACACCACACACACACACACACACACACACACACCACACACACACACACACAACACACACACACACACACACACACACACACACACACACACACACCCCACACACACACAAAACACACACACACACACACACCACACACACACACACACACACACACACACACACACACCACACACACACACACACACACACACACACACACACACACACACACACAACACACACACACACACACACACACACACACACACACACACACACACACAACACACACACACACACACACACAAAACACACACACACACAACACACACACCACACCACACACACACACACACACACACACACACACACACACACCACACACACAACACACACACACACACACACACACACACACACACACACACACACACACACACCACACACACACACACACACACACACCACACACACAACACACACACACACACACACACACACACACACACACACACACACACACACACACACACACACACACCACACACACACACACACACACCACACACACACACACACACACACACACACACACACACACACACACACACACACCACACACACACACACACACACACACACACACACACACACACACACACACACACACACACACCACAACACACACACACACACACACACACACACACACACACACACACACACACACACACACACACACACACACACACACACCAACCACACACACACACCACAACCACACACACACACACACACCAACACACAAAAACACAAAACACAAACCCCACACACACCACACAACAAACAAAACACACCAACACACACACACACCACACACACACACACACACACATTATACTTGAATATAGATAAGTAGGAGGCAGGCACCTAAGCTGAGCGAGTGGCGGTGGGTAGCGTGGCGCGAACGGCAGCCTCAGGAGTGGTGTGGTCAACACGTGTTCTGAGGTCTGTGTATGTCTACCGAGTGTCTTAAAGTAGAGTGCATGGGTATGAGGAATAATGAGTACCGTAGTCACCTTTGTAGAGTTGAGACAAGATGTATTGGTCAGCAGGAACAGTAATACAGAAGATGTTGTGGCGGGCGGCATAACGGGGCCGCCCGACGAGACGAAGCTGTATGCGTGACTTATGTATGAATGAGCCGTCTGTGTGGTCTGGTCTGTTCTGTCTCCCGGGCAGACGCTGGCAACCTTATTTAAAACAGGGTCAAGGAGCCAGGGGAATACATCTGGCCGAGGTGGGCGGAACACTAGGAAAATACCTACAGGAGTGTTGCCATATATATATACCCTAACACTGTACTAGTACTGCACACACACACACACACACACACACACACACACACACACACACACACACACACACACACACACACACACACACACCTGTCCCACCACACACACACACACCACCTGTCCTCACACACACACACACACACACACACACACACACCACCTGTCCTCACCACACACACACACACACACACACACACACACACACACACACACACACACACACACACAACCTCCATCATATCACGTAATTAATTAATAAGTTAGCGATTACAACATGTAGTAATCATTCAAGAGCGTCTACAAGTGTACCCTAATATTAGAAAGATTTTAAACGAGCATTACTTTGGCAGCATTAATTTAAACAGCAATTTCAACATGTAGAAATATTTAATTAAGGAACGTCTAGTAATGTACCCTAATATTAGAAAGACTAGTGAGCATAGTATCGGCGCGGCACAAAATCTAGACCGTCACCCTAGCCGTCACAGGAGCCGCCTCGCAGGATTTCTTCTCCTTGATCGCTGATTTAACACTCCCATTACAAGGCGGTATAAAAACAACAAAGAAAAGAGTGATAAAAACAACAACACTCATTTCAAGGCGGTATAAAAAATAGTAAAAAAGTATGAAAATATAGTGAGTGTAGATAAGATTGTAGGTTTCTGAAGGAATTGATTACAGGAGTTTTATTAGTTACTACGCCGTGTTATGTGTTATAGTCATTTTGTTGTATTAGTATTAGAGGAATTAATAGAAGAAGAAAAATCATGATAAAAAATAGTGATAAAATATAGTGTGTGTAGATAAGATTGTGGGTTTCTGAAGGAATGATTACAGGGTTTTATTAGTAACGACGCCGGGTGTAGGTTTTGTATTATGTAGAATTGTTATATTATTATTATTATTATTATTATTATTATTATTATTATTATTATTATTATTATTAGAGGCATTAGTATCGTCATTAGTATGCGTTTTACTAATTTTGTTCGTACGAGTAAGTGGAAAGTAGAGAAACACGACACTACTTCTCGTGACCTTTGACGCTTAGTATCGCTTCGTAAAGGTAAAAATGGGGTCATACGATATGCTGCGCGTGGCCTCGGTGCTCGTTTCCGTCGCATTAGCCTTTAATATCGCTTCATAGGTCCTCTTTAATTTCGTCTCCTTAGCGTGGCCTCGGTGCTCATCTCCGTCGCATTAGCCTTTAATATCGCTTCATAGGTCCTCTTCAACTTCGTCTCCTTAGTGTGGCCTCGGTGCTCGTCTCCGTCGCATTAGCCTTTAATATCGCTTCATAGGTCCTCTTCAACTTCGTCTCCTTAGCGTGGCCTCGGTGCTCATCTCCGTCGCATTAGCCTTTAATATCGCTTCATAGGTCTCTTCAACTTCGTCTCCTAGCGTGGCCTCGGTGCTCATCTCCGTCGCATTAGCCTTTAATATCGCTTTATAGGTCCTCTTCAAACTCGTCTCCTTAGTTAACGTGCTCAGTACAGTCTGCACGTCGCATTAGCCTTTAATATCGCTTCATAGGTCCTCTTTAACTACGTCTCCTTAGTTAACAGTGCTTACAATACAGTCTGGCAGTGCTAATGGACGGTTACAGGGAGTTTCGTACACAAGTTGTTTCGTACCCAGGCTTTGTTAAGTTGTTTCGTACACTGATTTCGAATTCTTTCTTATATACTGAAGTGTCGTTTCGTAACTCTAGTAGTCAAGTTCAACTCTGAGCTGAGTGTACGAAACGACTATGGTTTCCTATAGACTACGCAACAACTTTTTGGTGTACGAATCTACTGGCATACGAAACAACCTGTGTACGAACTGACTGACTGCACCCCTATATATAATGGACAATCTTAGCAACACACCATTAGGGTCGCTGTTGAATATATTGACTTAACACTCCAGTCCTGCCCTCCTTTCTACAACCACTCTCTCTCTCTCTCTCTCTCTCTCTCTCTCTCTCTCTCTCTCTCTCTCTCTCTCTCTCTCTCTCTCTCTCTCTCTCTCTCTCTCTCTGACGCATTGTTAGTCCGGTCACTCGCTGTATATTCGTTCGTATATATGTCTGCCATTACCTAACACTATGCAACTATACGCGCACACATTAACTCTCTCTCTCTCTCTCTCTCTCTCCTCTCTCTCTCTCTCTCTCTCTCTCTCTCTCTGTCTGTCTGTCTGTCTGTCTGTCTGACTTACTCTTTCTGTCTGTTCTCTCTCTCTCTCTCTCTCTCTCTCTCTCTCTCTCTCTCTCTCTCTCTCTCTCTCTCTCTCTCTCTCTTCTCTCTCTCTCTCACACCACGGCGTAACCCTCGCTTCCATCGCTTCCACTCCCTGCATTCCACACGTTCATGCCTCGCGGTCTTTTCAATCCACAAACGCCACCCAGCCTTTACGCTAACTTTTTTTTCTCCACACAAACAAAAAAATGTTAACCACCATACTATTTGGCATCTAACCTTGAGGAATTTCTGCTTCGTTTCCTCCTCTACTCACGTTCGTACCTCACCCTATCTCTCTCTCTCTCTCTCTCTCTCTCTCTCTCTCTCTCTCCTCTCTCTCTCTCTCTCTCCACCAAATACCACATTTCTCTCTCTCTCTCTCTCTCTCTCTCTCTCTCTCTCTCTCTCTCTCTCTCTCTCTCTCTCTCCCCACCGATTACCACACTTGTCGTTCCCAAACCTCACCTGAGAGAGAGAGAGAGAGAGAGAGAGAACATCCACCAAACATCACCTCACTCTTCTCTTCCAAGTCCTCTCTCTCTCTCTCTCTCTCTCTCTCTCCTCTCTCTCTCTCTCTCTCTCTCTCTCTCTCTCTCTCTCTCTCTCTCTCTCCTCTCCCCCCCAAGAGCCATTCACAATGTTATCGAGTTATGTAGTAATAGAGACAATTGGCGGAAAGATGCGAAGATAATAATAATAATAATAATAATAATAATAATAATAATAATTTTATTCTGGTGGTGGTAAGAGAAGTAAATAGCGTATTGATAAAGTTGAAAGAGGAGAGAGTTAAAATAAAAAAAAAAATAATAATTTTATTCTGGTGGTTGTGAGAGAGATGAGAATAGCAGTATTGATAAAGTGATGAAGAGGAGAGGCGTTTAAAATAATATATAAAATAATAATAATTTTATTCTGGTGTTCTACGAGAGAGATGATGAATAGCAGTCTCTGAAAATGTGGGCGGAGATTATAATCTCTATTTTACATATTCTTCTTCTCTGGTGCGTGGTGAGAGAACAGATGCGAAAAGCAGTATGAGAGTGAGAAAGAGGAGAGAGGAGTTAAAATATAAAATAATCATTTTTAATAATCTCTTATTCTGGTTGTCTTAATAGTAGATGACGATGCATATCTGTAGTATTGAAACTTAAATACTAATAATATAATAATATTTTCTATCTCTTGTGTGACAGAGAGCATGAAAATAAATCAGTTATGATAAATGAGACAATGGGAGGAGCGAGTTAATAATTAATAATAATAATAATAATAATAATTTTATTCTGGTGGTGGTGAGAGAGAGATGAAGAATAAGCAGTATTGATAAAGTGATGAAAGAGGAGGAGGAGTTAAAATAATAATAATAATAATAATAATAATTTTATTCTGGTGGTGGTGAGAGAGAAGATGAAGAATAAGCAGTATTGATAAAGTGATGAAAGAGGAGGAGGAGTTAAAATAATAATAATAATAATAATAATAATTTTATTCTGGTGGTGGTGAGAGAGAAGATGAAGAATAAGCAGTATTGATAAAGTGATGAAAGAGGAGGAGGAGTTAAAATAATAATAATAATAATAATAATAATGATAATTGTATTTTCACCTCAAGGGATACAGGGAAAAAAACCCATAATATACACATGAGGGAATGAACTTATTTATTAAAGTAAATATAGAGTTAGGTGGAGATACGCATGAGGACACAAGGTAATCACATATAGTGCAGGAAAAATACCTCACAATGCTACATAGAATGAACACCTATAGCCTATTTTTTTTTAGCGAGGCAAACATTCCATTTATTTCTAAGTCTCATACATAAAATGATGCCTATGTTTACCTGAAAATATGGTTAACTATGATCAAATACAGCTGAAATTAAGAAGAAGCGTAGTATTCCCTTCTGGCATCAAATATCAGTCAGTAAGCAGCAATGGGGCAGGAAAATACAGCTGACATTAAGAAGAAGTAGTATCCTCCCTGATCAAATATCAGTCAGTAGCAGCAAGGGGTCAGGAAAATACAGCTGAAATTAGAGAAGCGTAGTATCCTTCCCTGGCATCAAATATCAGTCAGTAAGCAGCAATGGGTCAGGAAAATACAGCTGAAATTAAGAAGAAGCGTAGTATTCCCTTCTCCTGGCATCAAATATCAGTCAGTAAGCAGCAATGGGGCAGGAAAATACAACTGAAATTAAGAAGAAGCGTAGTATTCCCTTCTCCTGGCATCAAATATCAGTCAGTAAGCAGCAAGGGGACAGGATTTTTCACCTCGTTACAAAAATATAAGAGAGTATAGACATGTACCACAGACTGCTTGTGGTGTGCCGTGGTCAGAGTTAATGGTGCTTTTAGCTTTCACCGGGGAGGCACCGGCGCGCTCTGCAAGGCTATCCTCAACGCCATCGCGTCTGCTTTTGCTTTTTAAATTGATTATAGTCACTCAAGGCTGCGATATAAACAAGAGGTTATGCGTAAACTTGTTGCTTGTTTGTACTTGTCATCATTCACTCAAGGCTGCGATATAAACAAGAGGTTATGAGTAAACTTGTTGCTTGTTTGTACTTGTCATATTTCACTCAAAGCTGCGATATAAAAAAGAGGTTATAGAGTAAACTTGTTGCTTGTTTGTACTTGTCATCATTCACTCAAGGCTGCGATATAAACAAGAGGTTAGAGAGTAAACTTGTTGCTTGTTTGTACTTGTCATCATTCACTCAAGGCTGCGATATAAACAAGAGGTTATAGAGTAAACTTGTTGCTTGTTTGTACTTGTCATCATTCACTCATGGCTGCGATATAAACAAGAAGTTAAAGAGTAAACTTGTTGCTTGTTTGTACTTGTCATCATTCACTCAAAGCTGCGATATAAACAAGAGGTTATAGAGTAAACTTGTTGCTTGTTTGTACTTACTGTCATCATTCACTCAAGGCTGCGATATAAACAAGAAGTTATAGAGTAAACATGTTGCTTGTTTTTTTGTTTTTCTTGTGCTATAGGGAGAAATAAGAGCATTTTCATTACCTAACTGATATTGTTTACGTGAATATCGACTGTTTTGGTTATATGAGTAAACTTCTTGCCTATTGTTTGCATTATGCGATGGGCAGAAATAAGGGAGACTTCATTAACTGGCATTGTTTACGTGAATATCGACTGTTTTGGTTATATGAGTAAACTTCTTGCCTATTGTTTGCATTGTGCGATAGGCAGAAATAAGGGAGACTTTTCATTAACTGACATTGTTTACGTGAATATCGACTGTTTTGGTTATATGAGTAAACTTGTCTATTGTTTGTATTGTGCGATAGGCAGAAATAAGGGAGACTTTTCATTAACTCACATTGTTTACGTGAATATCGACTGTTTAATGTCTCTCTCTCTCCCTTTGTCCACCTTTGTTGCCTCTCATAGTCACCTGTTTATATTCTTGTGTGGAGGAGAGGAAGGAGGGACTATATGCAACTAGCCTACCACTTAGTATTCAAGCAAACATGTTAACTTTTATTTCCTACTCTCCTTAACGATCCTCTTATCCTTGGCATTGTTGTTGCTTAGGGCTGCGAGGATCCTTTGAGACACCTTATTGTCACACTCATAAAGAAAAAGCTTAAGGTCATTTTTTCTACTTTTGGGGAGATCTGAAAAAACTTCCTCATTTTCTAAATTTTGATATCAACGCATTGTTTATGTTTTCATATTTTAGACCACTCACACCCTACACACACACACACACACACACACACACACACACACACACACACACACACACACACACACACACACACACACCCTACACATGACATTGGCGACTATACCAATAGATGCGCCACAGGATGACGAATGGATTTAGGCAAAAATCCAGAAATTGCCGTAAAATGACTTCGCAGTTTCCTTATGAGGGTGACTTTATGATACCTGGTGATGGCCTATAGTCCTCATCTGCGCAGTATGAACAAAGTCCCCATGCAAACATCATTACCTATACTCTCTCTAAGTCTCAACCTCACGTACTATCCATTGCGGTACCTGGAACTGTCGCCGATAGGAATTCTCGCCGCCGTCGTCGAGTGTTCCAATTCTTGATATTACAGGACACAATATATACATTTAATCAAGTGTTATCCGTGTTTGTGCATTCAGGGATGAAATACTATCGTTAGCTTGATCAGTTAGGTTAAGTTAGGTGCCATTGTCCAGGTTAGGTTAGGTTAGGTTAGGTTAAGTTAGGTGCCATTGTCCAGGTTAGGTTAAGTTAGGTGCCAATGTCCAGGTTAGGTTAACATTTCCACGTCGGCGAGAGTTCTAGTTTGGTGTTTCGGCGAGAATTCCCATCGGCGACAGTTCCATAAACCTCTATTGCCTCTCCTCTGCGTCGTATAAAGCAGTCCCCCAGCCAGGTGCGTCGCGAGGCCACACGCTCCCTGCGGGCACGTCGTGAGGCAGAAAACGGGGCTGGGTCGTGGGGGCAAGGAGAGAGTAGCGGGCCGCGGCTTACGTTTTCTATTATGAAGTCATTTAAGTGTCTGCTTGATAGTTACAGTGTTTGCGTTATGTTTACTCTTTCCATTTCTAGCTGTTATTCAGGGCCGTTTCTTACTCTATGCGAACTACGCGGTTGCACAGGGGCCCCGAAGCCACCAAGGGCCCCCAAGCTGCCATTATTGCTTCTTTTTTTTAAGAATCTAATCTCTTTCCATCATAAAGTGCACCAGATTGATGCATTTCAATATTAAAGGTGTGCCCCCGGACCACCTTAGAGGGCTTGGAATCCCCCCACTATAGTTTTACAAAATAGGGCCCAAAAAACATTTCCTATAGGTCCCCAAAAGGCTAGAAACGTCACTGATGTTATTGAAGTAGTCACGGGATCGGGTAGTATAATATGCAAGTGTGTGCGTAAGTGTGAAAGTTGAAATGTTGAATTGCTTTGAAGTGTATAGGGTTTTTAAAAAGTATATACTATTGTTTCCATTTCGCCATGGCTTATCATTTCGTCCCGCGTCATATCTGCTTACTGACGTGAATCTCCGAGACCGAGTGACTGGAGGGGTGGAAAAAATAACGTCGTGATAATAAAAAAAAAAAAAAGGTGTTTACTGCTACCTACTTCCCTGAACATTCAAGGTTGTATCCGAGGCAAGGATACGGGTTTTTCTTTGTCTTTTTTTGCCTACTTACTACATAACCGCAGCAAAATGAACCTTAACATGTATCGCTTCAAATGTGACTAACCTTTGGAAAGACGAGAAAAAAAAACCATTTGAAATTGTTATGAGAAAAACTTCAGAAATTTAAGTAACGTATTTTCGAAGCGTAGTTTTTCAATCCTCACGGTTCTGCTCATCACTATAGTCTATTTTTTGTATTATGGTCAAAATGCAGTAAGGAAGCCACGCCCCCTGCCTCCCCTTCTATTCTACGGGGCAGCTGATTGGTGCATTCCTCGTATCATCACTACCCATCACAATATCTTCACTACTTAACAGCGGCGTGACCACTGAACACAGCAATCTTCACTACAAAGGGTGACAAAATCAAAAATCCCTCTGTAGTGAAGATTGCTCTGTCCAGTGGTCACGCGCTATTAAGTAGTGAAGATATTGTGATTGGTAGTGATGATACGAGGAGTGCACCAATCAGCTGCCCCGTAAAATAGAAGGGGAGGCAGGGGGCGTGACTTCCTTATTGCATTTTGACCATAATACAAAAAATAGACCATAGAGAGGAAGAGTTTCATTAATAGCCAAGCGAACACTGGCATTAAGGAGGACATCACACTTATCATTAAATTTTTATTAATTATCTTATTATTAAAAAACACGAAAACAACGAAACACGAAAACAACGAAAACACGAAAACAACGAAACACGAAAAAACACGAAAACAACGAAACACGAAAAAACACGAAAACAACGAAACACGAAAAAAACACGAAAACAACGAAACACGAAAAAACACGAAAACAACGAAACACGAAAAAACACGAAAACAACGAAACACGAAAAAACACGAAAAACAAAAACGTATCACACTTAGTCTATAAAAGAAAATAGTCAGACACTGTACGTATGTGTGTATGAATGACAGGATATAACAATACACAGAATGACACATAATTATATCCCACAATTTATTTACAATTGTCCTCATAAATAATCCGTGTATCTTTTTAGCTCTGTAATACAAAGAGGTCTGTCTGTGTGTCTGTCTGTCTGTCTGTCTGTCTGTCTGTCTGTCTGTCTGTCTGTCTGTCTGTCTGTCTGTCTGTCTGTCTGTCTGTCTGTCTGTGTGTCTGTCTGTCTGTGTGTCCGTACGAGAATCTTTGAAACTACTTTATCGATCTAGACCAAACTTGGCATGGATAGCTAGTGTTATGTGGGGATGAAAAAAACTCAACCGACCCACCGACCTGACCCGACCTGACCCGACCTGCGTGAGAGAACAGAGAAGGAGACAGAGACCAGACACAGAGAGAGGATACAGAGACAGACCAGAGAGAGAGAGAGAGAGAGAGAGAGAGAGAGAGAGAGAGAGAGAGAGAGAGAGAGAGAGAGGGAGAGGAGATCAGACGCCACAAGTAAAAAAGTGGACACACAGAAACAGCCGCGGCATGGCTACTAGTGTGGTAACATGAGGAATTTCTACATGTATACATCCTTCACTGCAAAAAAAGTCTGAAGTAAGAATTAGTCTCACAGCGAGCTCCATCACATAGCAGAACACGACCTATAACATAACACGGCGGGTCTGCCATAGCTCGCATACACTAAGAAAAAAAGGTGCAACTTGCCATAGCTCGCATAGCCTACCTCTGCATCTGCAAGCCTAAAGACGGCATGCGGCTGTCTGACATGGCCAAATATAACTCTGTCAGCGGGGATGGTGATGGCAGCGTGGGTGTGTGTGTGTGTGTTGTTTGTGTGTGTGTCCCCAGCCTCGTGATTCACCCAGCGCGTTGAGAAATCTTTTTAAATCATGTCTATAAATGAACTCGAGATGCAAACACAAACGATAATTAACACGAGATGCATTTATGTCTCACACGAAAGACTTATCAGTTGTAATTAAGATGCTGAAATATAGAGATGATTGATTTTCAAGCCACGTGTGTTTCTGACCACTTAGATGATCATGGTGACGCTTTTTAGTTTGTCATCATCTTATTGACATAATTTTAGAGCTGTGCAAGATGTGACAAAACGCATAACTGTTTATATCAAGTTAATCCCTTGAGGCCCAGAACGTAATTTCCATTGTAATTTGACTAACATTAGACATTGAGTAACAATAATCAATGGAACTTGATTACTAGAGTTACGAAACGTCACCAAGTATGTACGAAAAAACTCAAAAGCAGTGTACGAAACAACTAACAAAACCTGGGTACGAAACAACTTGTGTACGAAACTCCCTGTAACCGTGGGCGTGAGGGTAAGAGTAAGAGGGGGAGGGGGTAAGGGGTAAAAATAAAAAGGGGGAGGGATTGTATACTGAAACAGTCACCGCCCGCCAGGTTGTCTCGGTGTGTGTGTGTCGGTATAGCCTTGGCCGTGGTATATCGGGGTCGTGAGTACCCTTCACGAGGTACCAGCGGCGTGTGTATAAATATATCTCCTCCGTGACAACGTATTAGCCTAGCGGTAAGGTTCCCGACAATATTGATAGAGAAGAGAGTGCCAGGCGGGTTGTCTCTGTCTCTGTCTCTGTCTCTGTCCTCGCAACGGTGCTGTGTCGCTTCTCTGAGACGGAATTGTCCAGCTAGTCTCTGTCGCTATCCTCGCAACGGTGCTGTGTCGCTTCTCTGAGACGGGATTGTCTAGGCCCAGCTAACGTAGTGAACTGAAAGTGTTAAGAATTCCCGCCACTCAAACCTTGCATAAGACAACCACGACGCCTCAATACAGTGTTTCCGATGCCAAAGGACTGTTTTGCGTCTCCTCCTCAGGGTGATTGTAACCACAGCAGGGAAATTGTGGAATTTGAACCTGATATTGGGCATTAAGAGTAACAGCAAAATAATAACCGCGTAGTATATTTGGCATTCATTGATCGTAGCAGCAAGATAATAACAGTAGTAGTAATAATAATATCAGAAGAAAATGACCTGATATTTGGCATTGATAGTAACAGCAAAATAATAACAGTAGTAATAATAGTAATAACAGCAGAAAAACACTCAGTAATAATGGATCAGAAGGCACACAGTATTAATTTCGACGCGGTGCTGCAACACATCGGACAGAACGGCCGGTACTCCATGTTTGTGCTCTCCATGGCCTGCGTCGGGGCCTACTTCGCGCCCCGCTTCGTGGATGATACCTTCGTCAATCACCCCATGCCGCACAGGTTTGTCCAAGCTCTATAGATTTTTAATATAGTATGTCTATTAATCTTGGGTTTGTCAGCCTACTCCTACACGCTCGTCCTCGTCCTCGTCCTCGCACTCCATTTAGTTTTATTCGTTTGTGTTTTTTTTTTTTTTTTTTTTTTTTTTTTTTGTTATTCGGTTTTTGTTTTTCGTGTTTTTTCGTGTTTCGTTGTTTTCGTGTTTTTTCGTTGTTTTCGTGTTTTTTTCGTGTCGTTGTTTTCGTGTTTTCGTGTTTTTTCGTGTTTTCTTTGTTTTCGTGTTTCGTTGTTTTCGTGTTTTTTCGTGTTTCGTTGTTTTCGTGTTTTTTCGTGTTTCGTTGTTTTCGTGTTTTTTTCATGTTTCGTTGTTTTCGTGTTTCGTTGTTTTCGTGTTTTTTTCATGTTTCGTTGTTTTCGTGTTTTTTCATGTTTCGTTGTTTTCGTGTTTTTTTCATGTTTCGTTGTTTTCGTGTTTTTTTCATGTTTCGTTGTTTTCGTGTTTTTTTCTGTTTCGTTGTTTTCGTGTTTTTTCATGTTTTGTTGTTTTCGAGTTTTTTCGTGTTTCGTTGTTTTCGTGTTTTTTCATGTTTCGTTGTTTTAGAGTTGTTTTCGTGTTTCGTTTTTTTCGTGTTTCGTTCTTTTCGTGTTTTTTCGTGTTTCGTTGTTTTCGTTGTTTTTTCGTGTTTCGTTGTTTTCGTGTTTTGTTTTGTGTTTGTTGCCTCCCACTCCAATCCCACTCCCCACTCCCACTCCACTCAACTCCACTCGTTATAGTTTTCACACTTTACTCATCATTTCTCCTTCCTAGTAGCTCATTCCTTTCCTTCCCAATACATAGGGGAGAGCGGGGCAGGTTGCATCGAGGGTAGGTTACATCATTGCCTCTAACTCGCATGTTATATCACACGTACGTACATCGTTTTAATACTACTACTACTACTACTACTACTACTACTACTACTAACTACTACTATAAACTACTACTACTACTACTACTACTACTACTACAATTACAACAATAATAATAATAATAAAAAAAGTTAATGCGAGTTAGAGGCAATGATGCAACAACCTACCCTCGATGCAACCTGCCCCGCTTTCCCTTACACATTATGCAACCTGCCCCACTCTCCCCTACACACTATGCCATTACTTCACTTTACCCTGAGTCCCTAACCACTCCTCAACTAACTCCAGCATGGCACACACATTCATCTCATCCCCATATTTCACCAATCTTTAACCACATAACCGATCGTGGTGATCACATAACCGATCGTGACTAAAAATAAATCTATAGTGTTTCTGATGAATGGACCCATTTACTCTACTTGAGGTAACGATAGATTGGACATCTTCAAGACTCATATAGTAGGGCAGTGATGCTGAATTTTCGATGTGAACAGTATTTTTGATGATGCAGCCATTTTAAGTGGAGGAAAATTTGTGCGCCCCAAAACGACCGGTGCCATGCTGTGACGTCAACAACGCAGGGTTGTCAAGCGGCGGCAGCGGACCGCTCCACAGTAACATTAACTTGCATTACCCCTACTACCGCAAGATGGCCAATAATCCTCCTTCAAGTTTTGTGGTAGGTTTTCACTGTGTTTGTGAATATATAAGTTGTAGTTTATATGGAAGAAGTGAATGGACAGGGACAAGTGACCATGACAACAGGCAAGTGATGACTTTAGGCATCGCAACTCTTTACAAAGAGCTCAAATGAACCTACAATGACATGTAGCCTACAGATAGACAGATAGACGAACTCATAGAAGAACAGGTAGAATGAGAGCGCCTTCCACCTGCACACACACACACACACATCATAGACGAACTCATAGAAGAACAGGTAGAATGAGAGCGTCTACCACCAACACACATACACACACATATATATATATTATATATTATATTATATATTATATATATATATATAAAATTTATTATTTATATGTGTGTGTGTGGAAGGCGCAGTGTGCCCTTGATCAGATGTGTGTGTGTGTGGGTGTGGGGGTGGAAGGCGCTCTCACTCTATACCTGTTTTTCTATGAGTTCGTCAAGAGTACGTACATGAATCGCCTAGGGCCCTAGATGAAGGGGAAATTCACACTCACTACAGGAACTACCTCGTGTAGTCTCACGGCCTCTTGTAGCTTCCTTATTTTCTTATGTTATTATGTTCTTTTGGATGCTTCCCGTGCCCACAGCATTGTCACAATAACACAACGCCGCGTGTGTCGTGTATTTGTGTGTGCATGTGTGTGTGTAGGCGTTTGTTACTTCATCACTGCATACACAGACAAACACCAATCACCAATCCGTAGTACTATTTATACTACACACACAGTGTCACACACACACACACACACACACACACACACACACACACACACACACACACACACACACACACACACACACACACACACACACACACACACACACACACACACACGACTAACATGTGTGTTCCCTCAGGGGAATCACGCCTATAGTAGACATCCACCACTGTTTACTTTTTTACTTTTTTTCTTGTCTTTGGACACAGATATGAACACTCTCTGGTGTTTTAATCGTGGTGTTTTAACAGATTGGCACAAAACAAACATAGTGTGTTCTCTTTGTCCAGCTATATAGGCGAGGAAGCGGGGTAGAGAAGGAAGCAGAAGGGATGTTTATGCGCTGTCTACGTCACAACCAATCACAGCGCGTTCCGCGGCCACGTCAAATTTTGGCCCAAAAAACTGCATATATGTAATTCATGGTGCATTTTTAAGCAAAATGAATATGAGTACAGTGATAGGTAGCTTATATTGCATCCAAAGCTTCACAAAACTCCGTGTTTTAGGTGTGAGTAAACGGGTCCATTAAGTAGTATTTTGTTTTAAAGACTGTAATCCACAGATGGCTGCTAAATAGAGCGGCAGCAGCTGTGGCGATCATTTTATGTAATTGTAGCAGAAAAGCAGATAAAATGAAAAATATAAAAGAGTTTTTTTTAACATAACATATGTGCCTATAACGTCTGTAGTGATTGCGCCGGGAAGGGAGTTACAGGGCGCCCTTCACCACCACCGGCGTATCAGTAATCGGTGGTCCGTCATCATTTCAGAAACACTTCTATCAGCCTTAGTGATGAAGTGCCGTGATAGTAATGATAGTAATGATAGCAGAGGGGAGGAATAGGTGGGGCGTCTCTGTCACTAGTGTCTGTGTCGCTTGACGGGATTGTGATTGTCCAGTAAACGCAGTGGACTGAAAGTGTACAAAAATCCCCGCAACTCAAACTTAAAGACTTGAAACTTGACAAATTTGCAACTGAAAACAATAACAGTCTTTTTAACAACTTTTAACAACTTTAATTAAAGCTGAAACAATAACAAGTTTAACTTAAAGACGTTATCATCGACGCTTCAACACAGTGTTTCCGATGCCAAGGGAGTGTTTACTTCCTCCTCAGGGTGATTGTAGCCACAGGAGCGAAATGGTTCACTTGGTACCTCATATTTGGCATTGAGAGTAACAGCAAAATAATAACAGTAGTAATAGCATCAGAAAAAACATAGTAAGAACATAAGAACATAAGGAAGCTACAAGAGGCCGCGAGATCTATACGTGGTAGTTCCTGTAAACAAACATAAGAACTTAAGAAAATAAGGAAGCTACAAGAGGCCGCGAGACCTATACGTGGTAGTTCCTGTAAACAAACATAAGAACTTAAGAAAATAAGGAAGCTACAAGAGGCCGCGAGACCTATACGTGGTAGTTCCTGTAATAAAGAACATAAGAAAATAAGGAAGCTACAAGAGACTTTCACGTGGTAGTTCCTGTCAGTAGCAGCAAATAATAATAATAATAATAATAATAATAATAATAATAATAATAATAATAGTAATAGTAATAGTAATAACAGAACCATGGAGCAGAAGGCACACGTCATTAATTTCGACGAGGTCCTGGAACACCTCGGGCAGTTCGGCAAGTACTCGGTGTTTGTGTTCTGCCTGTCCTGCGTCGTGGGGCTCTTCACTGCCATGCCCGTCGTGCAGGACTCCTTCGTGGGTTTCGACAATCCTCACAGGTGGGCACCTTTCCTTAGATTTTACGTTTCCTTAGAAATTTCCTTTAAATCAGGACATTTTCTTGCAAGTGGCAACCCTGGTTCACTATAACATCAGGATTGCCAGATAGTTGGGCCGGTTTATGGCCAAATTAACTGATAAAAAAGTATTTACATTTTTATATTAAATGTATTTAAGTACAATGTATTTAAATACTCATAAAAGTATTTAAATACATGACAACCAATGTATTTATAAATACATTTCTAAATACACAAATGTACTTAAATACGTGTTTAAATACAATTGTATTGAAATACTGCCCAGCGCTGCCTGGGTGTATTTAATCAATCAATCCATCATGCTGCCTGGTTGGCATAGTGCATGAAGTTTGTTGTCAGACAATTATGACTTGACTGCCAGCAGTTATAATAGTTCTGCGAAATTCGGAAAATGTATCTTTTGGAAGCAATCCGTCGGGATTAGCGATGGGTAGGGTGGCATGGCTGAGACCTGGGTGCCGGGATTCCAACCCCGGCACCGCCAACGCGCGCCACGCAAAGTGTCGTGACCTGGGTGCCGGGATTCCAACCCCGGCACCGCCAACGCGCGCCACGCAAAGTGTCGTGACCTGGGTGCCGGGATTCCAACCCCGGCACCGCCAACGCGCGCCACGCAAAGTGTCGTGACCTGGCTGCCGGGATTCCAACCCCGGCACCGCC
>JACEEZ010016204.1:72500-77500 GCA_016584305.1 Chionoecetes opilio | reverse complement strand
ACTCATTTCTTTTTATGTTTCGTTCAAAGTTATGTTTTCATTCTCTTATCATTGATCTCAATCACTCGTTTTTTTCTGCCTTTCGTTCCTCAAGATATTTTATTAAGCTCTTTTCGTCCTCTTATGGTTCTCTTCCTCGTGCCCTGCGGTGTGTGGGGCGTGTCTGTACCATCGCCCGCGCAACAACACGAGGTTAATGTCCTTCACTATCCTTCCCTCTCATCCAACTATTGCCCCCAGCCAGCCACACACACACACACACAACACACACACACACACACACACACACACACACACACACACAGAGTTAGATAGACACAGACAGGACAGGCAGACACAGAAACAGACAGAAAGACAGGCAGACACAGACAGACAGGCAACACAACAGAGAGACACACACAGACAGACATACACGAAACACACACACACACACACACACAAATAGACACGACACACAACACAACAACGACACACACACACACACACACACACACACACACACACACACACACGACAGAGTAGAAGACACAGACAGCAGCAGACACAGAAACAGACAGAAGACAGCAGACACAACACACACACACACAACACACACACACACACACACACACACACACATCCTCTATTACACAAGCTAATCACTTCATTACCCCTGTGTGAGGTGTGTCCTCGGGGTTGAAATATTGTTAACTTTTAGCACCATCTGTTACCTCTTATACGTTCGGGAGATGGAAAATGATGAAGTATAGTTGTAGTAGGAGTAGTAGTAGTAGTAGTAGTAGAGTAGTAGTAGTAGTAGTAGTAGTAGTAGTAGGTAGTAGTAGTAGTAGTAGTAGTAGTAGTAGTAGTAGTAGTAGTAGTAGTAGTAGTAGTAGTAGTATTTGTGGTAGTAACTGCGATTTAGAGAAACTGAAGATGTCGTTTTTATTTACATTTTAAACGATACAGCGAAACTTTTCTTTATTAATAATTTGGAAAGAACTCCACATCACACATCTACTTAAGAATATTATCATTTACTTTACTATATGATTATACTTACTATACGAGAAAAGAAACAAAATGCTAAGTCAATGAAATTAGCGTCTGTGTCGACTTTCCAATACTACACAACACCTAGAAGGCTGACTTAAGTACACAGCAGGAAATAATAACATGTTGTGATGTCCGCTAACTCCTTTTGTTATTATTGTTGCGACAGTGGCAGTAGTGTTGTTGTTGTTGTTGTTATTGTTCCGACAGTGGAGGTAGTGGTGGTGTGAGGTGGAGGTGGTGGTGGGGGGGGGGGGGGGGGGGGGAGTTTCAAGGTTCCCCAGTGTTAGTACTACCTGGTCCTTCCCATCCTTTCACCTCTCAATGTCATTCCTCGCCCTTCCTGTGCCCCCCCCACCCCCCTCATTCCCCTCTTCCACCCCCTTTATTTCTCTCCCTCCATTTCCTATCCCCTCCTATCCTACGTCCTATCCTGTAACCCCCACCCTCTTTATCCCCCTCCCCAACATCCTCCTATCCTGCCTATCCCTTCTAGCCTACGTCTTATCCCTCCTATCCTGCCTATCCCTTCTAGCCTACGTCTTATCCCTTCTATCCTACGTCCTATCCCTCCTATCCCCTCCTGTCCTACGTCCTATATCCCTTTATGCCATCCTATCCTACGTCTTATCCCTCCTATCCTTGCCTATCCTCTCCTATCCTATGCTTCATGCCATCCTATCCTACGTCTTATCCCTCCTATCCTTGCCTATCCTCTCCTATCCTATGCTTCATGCCATCTCCACTTATATCGTTCCCTAAGGAGAGCCCATTTCACTGACGTAATTTCGTTCCCACAATCAACTCCTCCTCCTCCTCCTCCTTCCTCCTCCTCTGTACCTCCTCCTCCTCCTCCTCCTCTTCCTCCTCTTCTCTTATGTAATTGGTACTGACGTCCTAGATAAACTTGTTTGTAAACTACAGAGATGCTGCCCGAATAGCCGTATGGCTTCGTATGGGCTGCTTACACAAATTATGTTATATAACTTTATTAACGTATGTATTATGGTAAGCATATTAAAGTGTTTCAAGTGTTTCAAGTGTTTCCTCCTCCTTCTCCTCCTCCTCCTCCTCCTCACTGTTTTCTTACAAGTAGTTGATAGTTAGTAGTATGTAGTTCAGCAGATACCCTCGTCATGGACCAATAGGTCTCCTGGTGTCTGTTATTCCTATGTAATCCTATGTAAAATCCTCCTCCTCTTCCTCCTCCTCCTCCTCCTCCTCCTCCTCCTCCTCCTCCTCCTCCTCCTCCTCCTCCTCCTCCTCCTCCTCTCTCCTCCTCCTCCTCCTCCTCCTCCTCCTCCTCCTCCCTCCTCCTCTTCCTCCTCCTCCTCCTCCTCCTCCTCCTCATTATCCCAGCGTTCGTTCAGGTGCAATCAATCTATAATGGATATAATCTTCCTTAACTCCCACGTTTTCTCCTACTTTTCCATGTATTTATTTTCTACTCACTCGTTTTACCTCTCATTTTTTGCCTTTTTTCCTGTTTCCTTTTCCTTCTTTTTTCCCTCACGTTTTATTTTCCTTTTTTTTCTTATTTTCGTCTCTTTTCTCTTTCCCTTCTCATCATTTTTCCTTCGCCCTTAAGTCGTTTCCCTGTTTGTGTTTCCTTTGTATTCCTTTGTATTCCTTTTCCCTCTCTCTCACTCCTCTCCCTCCTTTCCCTTCGCCCTATACTATTTCTTCTCCTCCCTTCACTTCCCTTCTTCCTCCCTTCTTCCTCCCTCCTTACCCATCTCATTTATCTTCCTTCACTGCAATCATCGCCCTCCCCTTCCTCCCCTTCCCCCCTTCCTCCCATCACACCACCCTCACCACCCATCACCCCCTTCCCTTACTCACCCCTTCACTTATTTTCCCTCGTTCGTCACCACCCCATACCTCCCCTCCCTTCACCACCACCCATCACCACCCACCCCTTCACCCCTTCTTCTCTCACCACACACTCCACCACACACCACATGTCACCTCCGTAGTGTACTCTGCGACACACACACACACACACACACACACACACACACACACACATTTCGGGTAAATGTGGTGTTACTGGAGGCAGGCAGCGTGACACACATGAAACCAGCTTCCCACGGCTATCGTTGTGTTCATTTGGTATTATGTGAAGCATTCCGCCATTTCGCCAGCGCCGGGAACCGAACCGTGTAATCATAAGTGCTTGTGAATGATCAGAGTATTGTAGTAGTTGTTGTTGTTGTTGTTGTTGGAGGAGGAGTAGTAGTAGTAGTAGTAGTAGAGAAAAAAAAAAAAAAGTAGTAGTAGGAATAGTAGTAGTAGTAGTAGTAGTAGTGATAGTAGTAGTATAGATATTGTTGTTGTAGTAGTAGCCTAGTAGTAGTAGTAGTGGGCTTTGTGTTACCTCTTTTTGTTGTGCCCTTGGTCAGTACTTTGTGATGTAAAAAAAGAAGAAAAAAAGTAGTAGTAGTAGTAGTAGTAGTAATAGTATGTATGAATAGTAGTAATATGTATGAATAATAGTAGTAGACTAGTAGTAAAAGTAGTAGTAAAAGTAGTAGTAGTAGTAGCAGTAGTAGTAGTAGTAGTAGTAGTAGTAGTAGTAATAGTAATAGTAGTAAAAGTAGTAGTAGTAGTAGTAATAGTAGTAAAAGTAGTAGTAGTAGTAGTAGTATGTATGAGTAGTAGTAATGGTGGTGTTAGTAGTAGTAGTAGTAGTAGTAATGGTGGTGTTCTATAATGATGATGAGATAATGAATGTGATATTACGTAATTACCTGCAGGATAAAGACCTCTGTAAATACCTTTATATAAATACCTGCAGATTTCATGATGAGGAGACAATGCGTGTGTGTGTGTGTGTGTGTGTGTGTGTGTGTGTGTGTGTGTGCCGGAAGTACAGTATCACAGCACAGGGATAATGGCGTACGGAAATATCTCATTATAACGCTGACAATAACCACCATTACCCTCGGGAGCACGGAGGCCTGAACAATAATATCATCCAGTGACGGCCCAATGCAGCGATACATTTATAACGACGAAGATGTGGAGATACACACACACACACACACACACACACACACACACACACACACACACACACACACACACACACACACACACACACACACACACACACACACACACACACACTAAAGAAAATGTTGGAGATGACGGAAGAAAATAAGAAACTGAGAACGTATAAGTTTAGTAAAAAAAAAAATATGTCATGCAGTTATATACAGTGAATAATACTACATATAGTCGCCACTGCCCTAATGTCGCCAGGCTCCGTATATTACGAATTTTAGCATCACTACTGTGTTGTATGTGCCACTGAAGACAGGTACATATTATAAACTACTGTGCCTGTTTCTTCAGTGGCACATACAAAGCCATAGTGATGCTAAAATTCGTAATATATGGCGACATTACTGCAGTGGCGACTATAGTGTTATGGACAGTAGGTAAAAGTATTGGAAACTGGGGGGGGGCACTCAGTAGAGCGCATACCTCCGCCCGAATATAAAAAAGGAAAATATATATATATATATATATATGCAGTCAGTAGGAGCGCATACCTCCAGCCGAATATTTCATCAATTGGTTACCATGGCAACACTTGTCAATAGATTTCATCCAAAATTAAATCAGTTCTTCCTTATACCAAATAGACTTGGTATACCGAGTTTGGTCCAAATCTATTCGTAACTTTTCGAGAACTCCTGTACACTAACAGACAGACAGACAGATCGGGGTGAAAACATAACCTCTCCAACTTCGTTGACGGAGGTAATTATGTTCATCTTTATGGCATTCTTAATAAGGGGAGATTGTTGAAAAGATAATAAATAGTTATAATAAAGATATAAATATAGAGCTACAGCCTTGAGAGGTGAAGGTAAACATGCTTTCCTCCTGAAGGCGAAACTGTGACGCATGGACAGACAGACAAATAAATGGACAGACAGACAGATAAATGGACAGACAGA
>JACEEZ010016204.1:0-67500 GCA_016584305.1 Chionoecetes opilio | reverse complement strand
TGAATTTGCTTTGGTTCTATATTTCTTCATCTTTTTCAGGTTCCTACAGTCGACGGCACAATCTCCGTGACTAACAGCAAGGATGACCTCGTGAAGGGCGCCCAGAGCCCCAAGCCTAAGAAAACCGTGCTGGATCTGCTCAAGACCCCCAACATGAGGAAGAGGTCCTTCAACATGTTCTTCTGCTGGTGAGTTCACAGCAGTCTGGTGGAGCACCATTTCCCAACCAGGGGGAAATTTCAGGATTCTAAGGGGGAAATTTATCCTGTGGAACATCTAAATTGCTAGCATTTAGAAAAAAAATACATGTTTATGTCTTGTAGTAAGTTTTGTCTAATTTGTGATTTTTAAGGAATATCTGGAAGTATCATGTCATTGTGAATTGGCTGAAATAGGGACTTATAATCATTGTAACTGAAAACTGACTCCAGATTCGTGTTCAGCATGCCCGAAAACTGCTAGGAACAAATTTTCAAGCAAATTTATTTTTCAAAAAATATGGCAAATTTTTCGAGGGAAAAATTGGAATCTTGCAAATTTCCCTTACAAAATTTGCCATATTTTTTTAAAGCTAGATTTGCTTGAAAATTTGTTCCTAGAAGTTTTCGGGTATGCTGAACACGAATCTGGAGTCAGTTTTCAGTTACAATGATTAGAAGTCCCTATTTCAGCCAATTCACAATGACATGATACTTCCAGATATTCCTTAAAAATCTTAAATTAGACAAAACTTACTACAAGACATAAAAATATGATAGGCATTGCTAGATTAATCATTACTTCAATGCAATGATCAGTATTAGTATTTTCAGTATTAGTAATATTAGTATTAATCCCTATTTGAGCCACCCATGCGATTGCCAAAGTACGTACTTATAAAAACCTAGGAATACTATAGCAATCCTGCCTACTACCTGCTACTACTAATGCCCTCACATGACCCCTGTGGGATGCGTGAAGGAGCGAAGAGGCTCGTGAAGGACTGAAGGATTGTATACAAAGTGAAGGATACTTTAAAAAAAATAGTTCTTCCTCCCATTTCCTCTCCTCCCTTTCTTCTCCTCCTCTCTTCCCTTCCTTGTCCCACCTCCTTCCTTCTCCTCCTCGTCTCTCCTTCCCCTCCCCCCCTTCCTCCACCACTGCCCTTCTTCCTCCTCCCCCTCCCGCCTTCTTCCTCCGCTTATCGCATTTATACAATAATTACCATATACACATCAGATTACGCTGGGCAGCATAGCATGTATGATGGTCCTTCAGCCACCATGTGTCTCTGTTTCAGTTTTTCCATTGTTTTCATACCAATCCATGTTTTCCAGGGCTGTCTGCACACTGGTCTATTACGGACTCTCCTCCAACTCCGGGAATCTTGGTGGCAATATATTTGTCAACTTTATTGCTACCATGTTGATCGAGATTCCCTCATACGTCTTCTCCTACTTGGTTCTTGACAGGTATGTTCTATCGCCGGGGGGACTGGGAAACACATAGTCACGATAGTATATAGTATTACCCTAAACTATAGCTTGATATTAACTTGATGTTCTTTAGGAGAAGCTCAGATATGACTGATCTGCACTGTTTTCATTCACTCTCACATTCTGTACCTAAAGGAAATGTCACTTTTCTTCTTGTCTAAATGCTGAGGCACACATTACTATGCTTATATCCATGTTGATGAAATGAAACTGTTCGTGTCCTACATATTCTAATTTTATTTTACAGATTCTATTTTCTTGAATGGGGAAAAGTTTTAAGTTAAATTTTCCTTTCTTAGCATTGAACTAGTACCTTTAAGTGACAAAAAGAAGACCTTTAATTAATGTAAACTTTTGTGGAGTTCTATGCAACCCTTCTCATTCCTTCAATAGTTTTCTGATGCATTACAAAGAGCATTGGGCTCACAGGCTCTTTCTGGAGGCCTAGATGCATACTGTCCTGTCCTAAAGTGTTAGTATTTCACAATGGACCCTACCCATAACTACGTCACGGTTTGTTTACATCGGTGCATTGTGGGGATAAGGCGGGGTCGCCGCGGGTGGACCTACGAAGGGAAAACTACGGCGATGGAAGAATTTCGAGTTATTTTGCGCAAAATTGATATTCCAGGTGCTATATTTCTGTGCTCTGTTCTCGCTGACAACACTATAGAGAAGACCTGAGGTAATGGCTGATGTGCAGAGGCTTCTAAACCAAGAAAACAGAGTCATAACAGAGCCTCGTCAAAAGGTAAGCAACTGGTAGGTATGTAATGTGTCCTTACCACTTGCTTACTTCTTAATGAGACTCTGCTGTGACTGTTTTCCTGGTTTAGAAGCCTTCGCACATCAACCATCACCTCAGGCCTTCTCTATGTTGTCAGCGAGCACGGAAATATAGCACCTGGAATATCAATTTTGCCCAAAACAACTCGATTTTTTTTCATCGTCGTAGTCTTCTCTTTGTAGGCTGTACATATTCATGGTTATGATAGTATTAAAATACCTTATTAATTGAGTTCCTTTTGTTGTCTTTCCTCATAATAAGTAGTGCTACATCATGGTTTAAGTGTTACTTGACGAGCCAATGAATACTCTTGAGTCTATACCAACATCACCAACCTTTGCTTTGATTTATCTTATTACTCCATCCATAAACAAGTTGCATAACCACGGTGACACTATCCATCCTTGCCTCATGTTACCTGCATGGTAGCCTACTGTCGTCTACCGATATTTTTGTCCCTACACAAATCGGGAAAACTTTCCGACAGTAATGGTTAGGTTGGTATCCGGTCATTTCGCCCACATGCCATTTCGCCACACCATAGAGTCATTTCGCCCACAGGTCATTTCGCCCACACTTCGGAGTCATTTAGCCCACACTATGGAGTCTATAGGAGCTAGGAGTTAGGTTATATTTGTTTAGTTGTCGAGAACCCCAACCCCCGCTAGGAGGTTAGGTTAGGGTAGGTTAGATTTGGGTAGTTTAGGCTAGATTTGGTTAGGTTAGTTTAGATTAGATTTGGTTAGGTTAGGATAGGTTAGATTTGGTTAGGTTAGGTTAGCTTAGGTTAGATTTGGTTAAGTTAGCATATCGGTGGGTCAAGCCCCCTGCTAGGGTAGGTTAATTTTGGTTAGGTTAGGTTTATTTTGGTTAGGCAATTTTCGTCATTTCGCCCACAAGACATTTTGTCCACATGTAAGTCAATTCGCCCACATATAAGAGTCAATTCGCCCACTCTAAAGTCAATTCGCCCACACGATCCATGTCACGGAGTCATGTAACTATATCTTCCTCTGGCAGAAATGGAATGAACCACCAGTAACTTTGGGAGAAATGACTAAATTTCTAGTGTTTGCCCATACTCTCCCACAGGTCCCCAAACAAGTTTGGGGACCTGTGGGAATGCGGGGTTTTCGGGTGGGGAACAAATTATGCGTCGGAAACACGTAATTAAAGAGTTGTGTAGGGGGGGGTAAAATTTCCTAGATCTAGGGTAATTTCCTTATATCTAGAGAAAATTGCCTAACCAAAATAAACCTAACTTAACCAAAATTAACCTCCCCTAGCAGGGGGCTTGACCCACCGATAACCTAACCTAACCAAATCTAACCTAAGCTAACCTAACCTAACCAAATCTAACCTATCTAACCTATTAGATTTGGTTAGGTTAGGTTAGATTAGATTTGGTTAGGTTAGGATAGGTTAGATTTGGTTAGGTTAGGTTAGGTTATCGGTGGGTCAAGCCCCCTGCTAGGGTAGGTTAATTTTGGTTAGGTTAGGTTTATTTTGGTTAGGCAATTTTCTCTAGATATAAGGAAATTACCCTAGATCTAAGGAATTTTACCCCCCCCCCTACACAACTTTAATAACGTGTTTCCGACGCATAATTTGTTCCCCACCCGAAAACCCCGCATTCCCACAGGTTCCCAAACTTGTTTGGGGGAAGTGGGAGAGTGTGGGCAAACACTAGAAATTTACCGTCATTTCGCCCAAGGTTACTGGTGGTTCATTCCATTTCTGCCAGAGGAAGATATAGTTACATGACTCCGTGACATGGATCCTGTTGGCGAATTGACTTTAGAGTGGGCGAATTGACTCTTATATGTGGGCGAATTGACTTACATGTGGACGAAATGTCTTGTGGGTGAAATGAAGAAAATTGCCTAACCAAAATAAACCTAACCTATCCAAAATTAACCTACCCTAGCAGGGGACTTGACCCACCGATAACCTAACCTAACCAAATCTAACCTAAGCTAACCTAACCTAACCAAATCTAACCTATCCTAACCTAACCAAATCTAATCTAACCTAACCAAATCTAACCTAAACTACCCAAATCTAACCTACCCTAACCTAACCTAAACAAATCTAACCTAACCTCCTAGCGGGGGGGTTGGGGGTTCTCGACACACTAAACAAATATAACCTAACCTCCTAGCTCCTATAGAATCCATAGTGTGGGCGAAATGACTCCATAGTGTGGGCGAAATGACTCCATAGTGTGGGCGAAATGACTCCATAGTGTGGGCGAAATGACCTGTGGGCGAAATGACTCTATGGTGTGGCGAAATGGCATGTGGGCGAAATGACCGGATACCAATCTAACCATTACTGTCGGCGAGTTTTCCCGAATTGTGTAGGGACAAAAATATCGGTAGACGACAGTACCATGCAGGTACCATGAGGCAAGGATGGGTAATGTCACCGTGGTTATGCAACTTGTTTATGGATGGAGAAATAAGATAAATCAAAGCAAAGGTTGGTGATGTTGGTATAGACTCAAGAGTATTCATTGGCTCGTCAAGTAACACTTAAACCATGATGTAGCACTACTTATTATGAGAAAAGACAACAAAAGGAACTCAATTAATAAGGTATTTTAATACTATCATAACCATGAATATGTACAGCCTACAAAGAGAAGATTACGACGATGAAAAAAAATCGAGTTGTTTTGGGCGAAATTGATATTCCAGGTGCTATATTTCCGTGCTCGCTGACAACATATAGAAGACTTGAGGTGATGGTTGATGTGCGAAGGCTTCTAAACCAGGAAAACAGTCACAGCAGAGTCTCATTAAGAAGTAAGCAAGTGGTAGGGACACATTACGTACCTACCAGTTGCTTACCTTTTGACGAGGCACTGTTATGACTCAGTTTTCTTGGTTTAGAAGCCTCTGCACATCAGCCATTACCTCAGGTCTTCTCTATAGTGTTGTCAGCGAGAACAGAGCACAGTAATATAGCACCTGGAATATCAATTTCGCGCAAAATAACTCGAAATTCTTCCATCGCCGTAGTTTTCCCTTCGTAGGTCCACCCGCGGCGACCCCGCCTTATCCCCACAATGCACCGATGTAAACAAACCGTGACGTAGTTATGTCTGGGGCCCATTACCGAGTCCTTATATTCAAACAAGCTATAGATGGTCTGACTCGGTAAATGCTAAAGTAGCCTATCATGAGACGGACACTTTTAAGTTACTGTGTGTTGTCATTGTCCTGTGTGGATGGGCACAAGTCACTCCCCTAGATCTCATCCATGTGTTTCCTTATATTCAAACAAGCTATTACATGGTCTGACTCGGTAAATGCTAAAGTAGCCTATCATGAGACGGACACTCTTTTAAGTTACTGTGTGTTGTCATTGTCCTGTGTGGATGGGGACAAGTCACTCCCCTAGATCCAGTCCATGTGTTTCCTTCAAGTGGAGTTTTCTAGTTAGAGTTGTGTGTGCTTTCCGCCGCACCAGCACCGGCAGCACTTGTACCGCATTGCAGTATGTTCAGAGGAAGGTGCACCCGTATGGTATTTCCACTTCCAATTTTGCCTTAATCATCATGAAGTATCCATCATCTCTATATAGAGTTAACTTTTTGCACTGTTACATATGTCCCTAAAAATTTGATTCGAGAAATACGTACAGAGTTTTCCATTAAATCCACTTCTTGTAATGTTACCGGCCTGTTTTCTCAATTGAATTTATATAGACATATGTTAAATGCACAACTTTGCCAATGTAATATAGATACATTACATGATAATATGGCCTATAAAAAAACATATACTTTGGTTTTTGAAGTAAAAGTTTAGTTAGGACAAAGGGTCATCAGTGAACCATTCATCCCCATCCTCATGGCAGGACCAGGCATTCTTAAGGCTACTTACTCAAGGCTAGATAGTCATTGTTTTTTAGTTATTTACAGCTGGGATAGTAGCAGATATTCATTGTTTTTGAATTATTTACAGCTGGGATAGTAGCAGACATTCATTGTTTTTTAGTTATTTACAGCTGGGATAGTAGCAGAAATTCATTGTTTTTTAGTTATTTACAGCTGGGATAGTAGCAGATATTCATTGTTTTTTAGTTATTTACAGCTGGGATAGTAGCAGAAATTCATTGTTTTTTAGTTATTTACAGCTGGGATAGTAGCAGACATTCATTGTTTTCAATTATTTACAGCTGGGATAGTAGCATTTTTTCAGTAATCTTTTAATTATTGAATTTTTTATTTAATGTAGGAAGTTTCCAGTAGGCTACAGTATTTTCATTTTTTTTAGCCCTTACAAGTCTCTTAATTGCTTTATAGATGAGGATTTGTTTTATTTGAAGAACTATTAGATAAAAGCAACATCATATTTAGTATATATAGTGAATAAGCATAGCAAGTTCTTCTCCTAGTGTCCATTATAGTGCGGGCTGTAGTAGACTTCAGTTTGGTTACTAGAGAGCTTTACCAATCATGTCAGGATATTTCTTGACTTTTTGACCAGCTATATATAAACTTTTTTCCCTTAGTGTGAGCAGTTATTGTTGAGTTAGAAAGAGAGGTTCATGAAGGCATCCTATTAGTGTCCATCCTTATCATATCATTTAGCCTCAGGGTCGTTACTTAAACATACTTCAGAACAGTCACCATTACCTTGTCCTTTGTTACACTATATTACAGTCATTGTTATCTAGTCTTGCTTCATCTTATCACTCTTATCACAATTATTTAGTCTCCTAGTCAGTGATGGCGAGAAAAGTAAATTGTAATCACTGTTAAAGCAGAAAATGCTTATTGGGTGATACAAGGCTCTCCAAGTATGGTCAATGTTATGGCAGGGTGACAGTGTAATGCGAGGTGCTTCCTTTGACGCTCAACGGTGTGTGTCCTCTACAGTAGCCTCTGCCTCACTCCTTCTATCTGTTCCTTGCTTCCTTCTTCTTTCCTTCTTCCTTCTTCCCACCTTCTTCTTTCCTTCTTCCCACCTTCTTCTTTCCTTCTTCCCACCTTCTTCTTTCCTTCTTTCCTTCTTCCCACCTTCTTCTTTCCTTCTTCCCACCTTCTTCTTTCCTTCTTCCCACCTTCTTTCCTTCTTCCCACCTTCTTTCCTTCTTCCCACCTTCTTCTTTCCTTCTTCCCACCTTCTTCTTTCCTTCTTCCCACCTTCTTCTTTCCTTCTTCCCACCTTCTTCTTTCCTTCTTCTTTCCTTCTTCCCACCTTCTTCCCACCTTCTTCCCACCTTCTTCTTACCTTCTTCCCACCTTCTTCTTTCCTTCTTCCCCACCTTCTTCCTTCTCCACCTTCTCTCTCCACCTTCTTTCCTTCTTTCCACCTTCTTCTTTCCTTCTTTCCCCTTTCTTTCTTTCCAACCTATTTCTGATACATATTGGGGTGTCATTAAAAAAAAGCTCATCTAAGGAGTAGTCTAAAGGAAGAGTAAACTAATACTTCCTTTAGGATTAAGAATAAAATGCCGTCGCAACACAACACTGCTATGCAAACACTCACCTGTCACACCACACACCTGCATGTCTCACTACACTGTGCAATGGTTTGTGTGTGTGTGTGTGTGTGTGTGTGTGTGTGTGTGTGTCAGCACAATGATGGGGCACCACCGCACACTATTGTTATGCACATCACTTTGTAGTGCGGCCAACCTGGGGGGTTAACTTTTTGGCCCGTGCGCGAACACGATTTTTGGTTGTTATTGCTTGGCTAAAAGGGGACCAACACTGAAAGCTGGACACTTTTCCTGCGGACTCATTTTTTATCAACCTTCCTTCCGTTTTAACTAATTTTTCAATTCCTTCAACTTTTAACATTTTTATTTTTTTCTGTTTTTCTTTTATCAAACTACTCTAAATCTTTTGTATCTAAAACTACAAAAACTAAACCCACAAAACTAAAACCTTTTATCTAAATCTAAAACTAATCTACAAAAACTAAAACCTTTTATCAAACTACAAATCTAAACTACAAATCTAAAACCTTGTATCTAAATCTACAAAAACTAAATCCCACAAATCAATCCTTTTATCTAAATCTACAAATCTAAAACTACAAATTAAAACTCTTTTATCTAAACTACAATCTAAATCTACAAATCTAAATCTCTTTTATCTAAATCTACAAATCTAAAACTAAAATTAAATCTCTGTATCAAAACTCAAAACTAAAACTAAAAACTAAAACTTTTTATCTAAATCTACAAACTAAATCTACAAATCTAAAAACTCTTTTTATCAAAACTAAAATCAACTAAAATCTAAATCTCTTTATCAAATCTAAAATCTAAATCTCTTGTATTAATCTAAAATCTAAATACAATCTAAATCTCTTGTTCTAAAACTACAAAACTAAATCTCTTGTATCTAAACCCAAATCTAAATCTCTTTTATCTAAAACTACTATCTAAATTTTTGTATCTAATCTACAAATCAAAACTTTTGATTAAAACTACAAAACTAATCTCTTTTATCTAAATCACCAAAACTAAATCTTTTGTATCTAAATCTACAAAACTAAAACTCTTTTATCTAAATTCCAATCTAATCTTTTTTACTAAATCTACAAATTAAATCTTTTGTATCTAAAACTCAAATCTAAATCTTTGTATCTAATCTACAAATCTAAAACTCTTGTATCTAAATTACAAATTAATCTTTTTTATCTAAATCCAATCTAAAACTTTGTACTAAATCTACAATTTTAAATCTTTGTATCTAAATCTACAAAACTAAATCTCTTTATCTAAATCTACAAAACTAAAACCTTGTATCTAAAACTACAAATCTAAAACTTTTGTATCTAAAACTCAATCTAATCTTTTGTATCTAAAACTACAAAACTTTAAAACTTTTGTATCTAAATCTACAAAACTAAATCTTTTGTATCAAAAACTACAAATCTAAATTTTTTATCTAAAACTACAAATCTAATCTCAAAACTAAAACTTTTGTTCTAAATCTACAAATCTTTAAAAATTCAAATCTAAACTTTTGTATCTAAATCTACAAATCTAAATCTTTTGATCTAAATCTACAAATCTAAATCTTTGTATCTAAATCTACAAATCTAAATCTTTTGTATCTAAATCTACAAATCTAAATCTTTTGTATCTAAATCTACAAATCTAAATCTTTTGTATCTAAATCTACAAATCTAAATCTTTTGTATCTAAATCTACAAATCTAAATCTCTTGTATCTAAATCTACAAATCTAAATCTACAAATCTAAATCTCTTGTATCTAAATCTACAAATCTAAATCTACAAATCTAAATCTCTTGTATCTAAATCTACAAATCTAAATCTCTTGTATCTAAATCTACAAATCTAAATCTCTTGTATCTAAATCTACAAATCTAAATCTTTTGTATCTAAATCTACAAATCTAAATCTTTTGTATCTAAATCTACAAATCTAAATCTTTTGTATCTAAATCTACAAATCTAAATCTCTTGTATCTAAATCTACAAATCTAAATCTGTTGTATCTAAATCTACATGTACAAGCATACATTTATTATTATTCTTTCTGTTTTGACGTCAGTTTTTCCCATAATATTTTATGAGGTTAGACGGCCGATGACACGCCTCCCACTGTCTCTATCCGCTGCCTCTACAACTACCATACAAGACACTAGCGTACATACTCTAATAAACTACAACATTAGTACTTTTCATTAGTAAATACAAACAGTAGCATTACAGTAAAGCCTTATATTTGGCAACTAATCAGTGCTGCAGAAAGCTGGCGGCAAATGCAAAATTTTCAAGTACGATTAATCAAAACAATAGAAAAAATATGAATCAGTACCCGAGTCCTCAGAGAATAACCATTTCTTTGCTTATTGGGTGGCTTGAAATCCCATTGTTGAATCAGTCATTATTGGATACCAAGAGATAAAATACAATAGAACCCCTCTAACTAACCGCCAAGTGGCAATTTATTCAGGTCACCAAAAAAAAAAAAAAAAAAAAAAAAAAAAAAAAAAAAAAAAAAAAGTAATCTGCGAATTTGTCAAATCTGAACACGTCAAATGAGAGACCTCCTCACTCTAGATCAATAAACATGGCCAACAAATGAGATGTTTTTATATGCTTTAAGGTTACACACACACACACACACACACACACCACACACACACACCCACACACACACACCCACACACACACACACACACACACACACACACACACACACACACACACACACACATTCAAGTCTAAGACAATGACTCGCTACATTATATTGAGTGTTAAAAGGAAGCACAGATGTTGTCGTGTGATCACCTAGTATTCAGACTGCCTACCCGTAAAGCTGTTCCTTTACACCTGGGAGGCAACTGAAGAATGAGTCTGAAGGAGTGGCCTGTGAGCCTCCTCTGACTCTCAATCTTACCCTGGAGAGCCTTGTAGGTTGTTACTGAACGTGATAATTCCACAGAATGGGCAGGAAGGGCACTCTCACCTTTGTCCTTTTGCTTGGCGGCGGCGCTTGCTTCATATCCGGATTTATACCAAAAGGTAAACCATGTGGGCATTTGGCTAGCCTCATGCCCACACCCACGCCACTCACCCACGTGAAGCTTGCTCTCTCCCAAGGGTATAAGGTGCTTTGATCTTCCTTTCCATGGACTTAACCATCTAAAGAACTGGTGCATTTGGGTAACTTATTCAACCTGATTACAGTATATGTATGGCTGTGTAGCTACATACACTGTTTTGCTCCTTCATAGTATATGGCTTTGTTGCTAAATACAGTTTGTTTTATCTTTCATAAAGATCGCCTGTGCCTATGTACCTCATGTGGTGCCATATAACCTCTGATGTCTGGCACATTTCCCCCTTTTTGGCATTAAATCAATTATACGTCATGTGAAGAATGCTACACGGCCAGTCTTGTACAATCAGGTCGGGTACAATTAAGGGTTTCCTGCAACAATCAGGAGTTACCAGTTCTGTTTATACAAAGTTTGAACTAAAGTTTTAATACATGAGGCCCTATGAACAACAACAAAGAGAAAAGGAACAATAATAACATAATAACATCCTAATAAAGGCCTGAACTATTAGATTGATTAAAATACAATTACTTAATCTATCAGTCATTAAAAATTATTCCAGAAAGTCTTGAGCCAAAGTGAGCCAAAGTAAAGTTTAGTATTTCCTCTTAAGTGTCAGGGGAAAGTTGTGATGATTGCTTCCCTGTGGTGGAGTTAGGAGAGTGGAGGAAGGTGGAAGATGTGGAGGAGCAAGTGGAGCATGTGGTGTCGTCATGATGTGCTGCGCGTCAATCTCAAAAGAACGTAACGTAATAACAAAGGCAACGTAACGACAGTAACTACATGGCAAGACGTTCCCTCCGTGTCTGAATTCCCTCTCTAGCATCTCATGTTGGAGCTGAAATCTTTGATGTAGCCGGAAAGATTCGTATTCCGTGTTTATCCATACCTAGTGCGCACCAAAGCACATGATGACGTGGCGTGTCGAGTTCGGAAAAGCAAAAGACAGAGGAGTCGTGGTAAAGCAAAGAGGAAATCAAGTCTCAGAGCACATAAGGGTCGATAACAGAAAAATGATCTGCTCTTAATAAGCAAAATGGAAGAAATTTGGAAGTAAAAACTGGATATTTTCCTATGAGTGGATCCTCTGGTAAGTATGATACATAATTATAGTCTAGTTTAGATGCAGACTTCTTATGACGCCCATCAGTGATCCATTGTAAGCTGAAGCACAGACTCACATTATTGAAAGATATGTTCTGTTGTGATGAATTTGAAAGGAAAAAATGATCAAGTAGGTTTCTAACTATAAAATGTTTGCAGCACTCGCCTGTATTATGGATCACTAAAGCGGCATTTCTATCAGATTTTGGCTGGGTTGACACTAAGTGGTGGTTGGTGATACATGACACACACACACTAGAAACTGTCTTTAGAGGTGGTGGAAATCTAACTCAATAACAAGGTTGTAATATTTGCTATAAATCATCGAGCACAGCACACAAAGTATAAACAGTGTTATTGTTCTAAGCCCGCGTTACTATCTATATGTTACCAATGTCTGCACCAACGCCTGACCCAAGGGCTGTCCTGTCACCACCACACAGGCGTTATTCACGTCTGTTGAACGTCACGCCATGAATTTCTTTTCTCACTTTAAAAACATGTCCAGTGTGATTCTGAATTTTGCTTCTCTAAATTTAACACTCCCTGCATGTAACACTGTCCTGTTTGAAACTGTGGCATTTAAACAGACGTATTCTTTCATTCATCATCTTGAGTCTGGCTGCCATTCAAACGGGACGATACATGTGTGCGAGAATATAAAGGTCCCTTAATCTTTGTTGTACCGAAACGACTTATTCATTCTGTACGTACAAGGATTTTTCGGTCTTTTCTTCAGTCAAGTCGGCAAATTTCCGTCATCATGACTTCAGTTTGATTACTGGACATATCAATTGCTCGTTTCATTAAACCTCCTTTCACCTGCTGTTCTGAAGTGATTATGGCAAAATATAACAACTAACAACAACTAGTGAATAATTAGGTTCATTAGTATCCCACAATTATACCACCATTCTTAAGGCACCCGCAACAACCCTGTGTAGGTCTCACATTCTGTCAAGACTCTACAACTTCTTTTCCATTTTGTGACAGAAATTGGATGGCTGATAGTCACCCTGAGTCTGGTGGGTAAATTCGGGATTGCCGCAGCCTTCGCCATCGTGTACGTGTACTCAGCGGAGATCTTCCCCACGGAGTACCGGAGTGTCGGCATCGGCGCGTGTTCCATGTGTGCTCGTATTGGAGGCATCATGGCGCCCTTTATCAGCTCCCTGGTGAGTGGCGGGCCTCCCAGGGGTCAACCTTCACCCTTAACCCCTTCACACCCAGATCTTTCCACTCTTAACCCCTTCACACCCAGATCTTTCCACTCTTAACCCCTTCACACCCAGATCTATCACCATTAACCCCTTCACACCCAGATCTATCACCCTTAGCCCCTTCACACCCAGATCTTTCCCCCCTTAACCCCTTCACACCCAGATCTTTCACCCTTAGCCCCTTCACACCCAGATCTTTCCACTCTTAACCCCTTCACACCCAGATCTTTCCACCCTTAGCCCCTTCACACCCAGATCTTTCACCCTTAACCCCTTCACACCCAGATCTTTCCACTCTTAGCCCCTTCACACCCAGATCTTTCCCCCCTTAACCCCTTCACACCCAGATCTTTCACCCTTAACCCCTTCACACCCAGATCTTTCACCCTTAACCCCTTCACACCCAGATCTTTCCACCCTTAGCCCCTTCACACCCAGATCTTTCACCCTTAACCCCTTCACACCCAGATCTTTCCACTCTTAGCCCCTTCACACCCAGATCTTTCCACCCTTAGCCCCTTCACACCCAGATCTTTCACCCTTAACCCCTTCACACCCAGATCTTTCCCCATTAACCCCTTCACACCCAGATCTTTCCACTCTTAACCCCTTCACACCCAGATCTTTCCACTCTTAACCCCTTCACACCCAGATCTTTCCACCTTAACCCCTTCACACCCAGATCTTTCCACTCTTAACCCCTTCACACCCAGATCTTTCCACTCTTAACCCCTTCACACCCAGATCTTTCCCCATTAACCCCTTCACACCCAGATCTTTCACCTTAACCCCTTCACACCCAGATCTTCCCCCTTAGCCCTTCACACCCAGATCTTTCCATTAACCCTTCACACCAGATCTTTCACCCTTAACCCCTTCACACCCAGATCTTTCCCATTAACCCTTCACACCCAGATCTTTCCCCATTAACCCCTTCACACCCAGATCTTTCCACCCTTAACCCCTTCACACCCAGATCTTTCACCCTTAACCCCTTCACACCCAGATCTTTCCACCCTTAACCCCTTCACACCCAGATCTTTCCCCATTAACCCCTTCACACCCAGATCTTTCCACTCTTAACCCCTTCACACCCAGATCTTTCCCCATTAACCCCTTCACACCCAGATCTTTCACCCTTAACCCCTTCACACCCAGATCTTTCCACCCTTAACCCCTTCACACCCAGATCTTTCCCCATTAACCCCTTCACACCCAGATCTTTCCACCCTTAACCCCTTCACACCCAGATCTTTCCCCATTAACCCCTTCACACCCAGATCTTTCCACCCTTAACCCCTTCACACCCAGATCTTTCCCCATTAACCCCTTCACACCCAGATCTTTCCCCATTAACCCCTTCACACCCAGATCTTTCCCCATTAACCCCTTCACACCCAGATCTTTCCCCATTAACCCCTTCACACCCAGATCTTTCCACCCTTAACCCCTTCACACCCAGATCTTTCCACCCTTAGCCCCTTCACACCCAGATCTTTCCACCCTTAGCCCCTTCACACCCAGATCTTTCACCCTTAACCCCTTCACACCCAGATCTTTCCACTCTTAACCCCTTCACACCCAGATCTTTCCACCCTTAACCCCTTCACACCCAGATCTTTCCACTCTTAACCCCTTCACACCCAGATCTTTCCACTCTTAACCCCTTCACACCCAGATCTTTCCACTCTTAACCCCTTCACACCCAGATCTTTCCACTCTTAGCCCCTTCACACCCAGATCTTTCCACCCTTAACCCCTTCACACCCAGATCTTTCCCCATTAACCCCTTCACACCCAGATCTTTCACCCTTAACCCCTTCACACCCAGATCTTTCCACCCTTAACCCCTTCACACCCAGATCTTTCCCCATTAACCCCTTCACACCCAGATCTTTCCACTCTTAATCCCTTCACACCCAGATCTTTCCACTCTTAACCCCTTCACACCCAGATCTTTCCACTCTTAGCCCCTTCACACCCAGATCTTTCACCATTAACCCCTTCACACCAAGATCTTTCCACTCTTAACCCCTTCACACCCAGATCTTTCCACCCTTAACCCCTTCACACCCAGATCTATCACCCTTAGCCCCTTCACACCCAGATCTTTCACCCTTAACCCCTTCACACCCAGATCTATCACCCTTAGCCCCTTCACACCCAGATCTTTCACCCTTAACCCCTTCACACCCAGATCTTTCCACTCTTAACCCCTTCACACCCAGATCTTTCCTTTGGTATATATAGTTATCCTTTGCTATCTGTAGTTAGCCATAAAATTACGAAATGTAACTTAATATATCAAACTAAACAAACTATACTAAAAGTTTGTCTCATAACAACTTTTCATGATGAACAGTGATGAAGGCTTAACTTGAGGTTTTACCATTCTCGTCTTTTTCTCAGGCCAAGATTTACCAGCCACTGCCACTGCTCATCTTTGGCGCGCTGTCCATCGTCTCGGGCTTACTCATCGTCTTCCTGCCCGAGACCGTTGGGTGCGAGCTGCCGCAGACCCTACAGGAGAGTGAAGACTTTGGCCAGTGAGTGTTAGAGTATTACTTTGAGTTAATGGGCAGGGCATGTGGGTGTTCTTCGGCCACTCGACGGTGCAGAAATATTTTAAGTGGATTTATGGGTCTGACTCGGGATCGAACTCGTGTCTTCGAGAACGCCACTCGGTGACACTAACCACTCTGCTACCGCCTCAAGTGGGTGTAAGTGAAGGAATAGGCAATGTATGTAGGGAATAAGTGGGTCAACATGCCACTTATCAAAAGTAAATACATATATGTATGAGTGTACTCAGTAGTACTAACCCCTTCACACCCAGATCTTTCCTTTGCTATAAAAAAAATGTATGTTTTCGAGCCATAAAATTACAAAAAAGTAACTTAATATACCAAATGAGTTAGTGGACAAGGATACTAAACAGGTCATAGCTATAAAATATTGCTTATAGTCACTAAAAATCGTCTAATGGTACCCAAATAACAATGGAAATTACGTTCTGGGTCTCAAGGGGTTATAAAAACTATAAACTAAAACTAAAGCTGTGTTGTTATTGTTTCAGAGATCAGCCCATCTGGTATTTCTCCTGCTGCAAACCCAGGAAGAAGACCGTGTCAGGCGAAGACAATGAAGGTTTAGAGGCGCAAAAGATTTAAACCTTCCATTGTAGTGTCATCATGAGTAGCTTAGGACATCACAGTACAGTATTACATTATATTGCTTTGACTTACTGTAAGGAATCTCTGTGGCCGCGTAAACTGCTCGTCACAGATTTTGGAAACGTTTTATGTAATGTTGTGTCGGGAATTATTTTTATACTCTCATCAGCATCGTGCGATTTTATTATTATTAGTCTTCTGAGTTTTATACAGATTTTAACCATAGATATTATTCATTTAACTGAGGTGAATAGCGTATGTTTTTAGCATAGTACCATTGATAACACTATAGTCGCCAGTCACTCGCCACTGCACTAATGTCGCCAGGCACAATATATTACGAATTTTAGCATCACTACAGACTTTTATGTGCCACTGAAGACATGTAGTGTGATGTATATAATATAAACTACCATGCATGCGTCCTCAGTGGCACATCAAAGTATGTAGGGATGCTAAAATTTGTAATACATTGTGCCTGACGACATTAGTGCAGTGGCAAGTGACTGGCGACTCTAGTGTTATCTACGGTAGGAGTGTAAATTATTTCATACATTGTTTTTATATACCATCATCTGCACAACTCTTCCTTTCATATGTTTAAGCTTTTTAATAACAAAAAACTGTATGTACTTATATGTATATCATAAAGATAAGTTTTGTAGTTTTGAATGAACAACGGATAGCTTTTATTCCACGGATAAGGCGGCATGCCAGAAGAAGACTTAGGATATTCTCGAAATATTCTTGGCTGTAGCACATGCCTGAAGAATACTTAGGTCTTAGGATATTCTCACAAAAATGTAATGACAACACCATTGTGGTTAGCGCCTCAATATAACTGCTGAGAATCATGAGACTGGCTGCTCTGCTTCTAAAGGTTGATTCACACTGGCGTTTTTTCGGCATTTCTATCTGACGAGAAGTCGGTCTCTTGAAAGACCTAGCGATCGGTGTGTGATTTTTGTTGAAAACCTATTGCGATCATGACACCAGCCCCAGACCCAGACCCCTTCTCGTCCTATAAATATGCCGAAAAAACGCCAGTGTGAATCACCCCTAATCCTGCCGACGCATTTAGACCACATCCTTTGCTCATACTCACGGGGAAGAATTATATCAGTGTACATCCATAAGCATTAGAATGTGGTAGTTTGTATACAATGTACTTGTTCCCCGCGGAGACTACCCGGGAAGCTCATTGTCATCCTATAGTCTGTTTTTTTTAACGAGGCAAAAATCCTGACCCCTTGACCCCTTGACCCCTTGACCTTCCTGACTGATATTTGGTGTTAGGAGAAAATACTATGCTTCTTCTAAATTTCAGTTGTATTTTACCATAGTTAACCCTATTATCAGGTTAACATAGGCATAATTTTAAGCTTAAGACCCTAGGATAGAATGGAATTTTTGCCTCGCTAAAATAAATAAACTCAATATACAGGTTTTTTTACTTTCATGTATCCTTTTCTCACACTCATTTCATCCCTTCATAATGATAGGGTAGTTCCAACAAAGAGAATGTGTTTCTCTTTCATATGATAGTGTTAACATTAATATTAAACCATAGTAGAAAATGACATGTTTCTATAAGGCTGGCCAAATACTGCAATGTTAATCGCCGATGTCGTGTATCTTCTAAATCTTCTTTTGATACTTCATAGATAATAAGTGGCTGATTAAAATGTGAGATATAATGAGTGGCACTAACATACCAATGGCAATGTGTAACTAGCAAGACAGGAGAGATAGAACAGGATTTGAGGGTCTTATGGGAAGTTATGGCTAATTTTTTTTTTTTTTTTTTTTTTTTTTTTTTTTTAATTATTATTATTTTTTTTTTCTATTTTTTTTTTTTTTTTTTTTTTTTTTTCTTCTTCCCCCATCGCAAAGGACCGGCTAAGGGCACCAAAAAAATAAGAGGTAACAAAAAGCCTGCTTAGTTATCTGATGACTTAGCAACAGTACGTGAGTGTTATCATGTTACAGACTACGATCAATGTGTGGTTTGATGGTGAAGGGAATGGCGAAGGTGGCGGTGAGAGCAATTAATGAGGGTTTTCAGGGTACGTGACTAGACTGAGACGCGCGTTCCACACCAATGAAACCCAACGCTATGAGGGAAAAATATATAAACGGTGAAATATATCAGTAATTTGTAGATGTTATTGTGACTTGCCAGCGTAACTAACCAAAAGTCATTAAAAGTGGACATAATATAAAAAAATTAAAAAAACGTCCAATGCTATGAGGCAAAATCAAATCAAATAGTTAAAGACAGGTCCTCAAACGGGTTAGAAAAGTGTCAGATAAGATAAGATTTTCATCCTATCTAGACACTGCAAATACCAACTACAAGGTTATTGACTATACAAAGCGCCGCCACGTCAGCACGAACTAGGCGGACTCGAACCGCTGACCGAATGCACAGGGACGCTGCACATTGCGAACTCACGTCTCTACCAACCTTGGAAAAGTGTCAATTATGGGGTGTACTGTAGAACATTTTGGGTTTGTTGGAACTATTGGGTAGTACATACTAAGCTTACTCACTTACTGGATTATTTATAACTATAAGTGTAATGTTGCCTTAGATCATAGAGTTCAAAAAGACTTCAGAAATTATATAAGAACATAAGAAAATAAGGAAGCTACAAGAGGCTTCCTTATTTTATGTCATTTAGTTCTTATGAGACGACAATAATTACATTTTCTCATTCTTTGTTAGGGTGTAAATTCATGTCTGTGCTGTCATCGCATCATGGCTAGGACGCAGCAACTGTTCTGGAATGGAGAGTAGTACAGTGCTATTCAGAGGCGGGCAATGATGGACTTAATGTCTCTTCCAAATCCACCACACACAAAGAAATACGTATGGCATTTATAATCACTATAATTGAGTACAGTAGTCACTTCCACTATACTTGTCATACACTAGTAACAATCAACTCTAGGGCTGAGAACTAGAAGGGCCAATGTCTAAAAAAGGCTAATTTTAGATAAGTCCACCACCGAACTGGATGTATGTATCTAGCATTGCAAGAAATGATAGGTTATAATCTAAGTAATTACTGAAAAAACAATCTTTCATCTGCTGTTATTACCTGATGCCATGATGAAGGATGCAATATTTCAAACGCATTTTTCTCAAAACATAGATTTGTGACATTGGCCTTTCTTGTTCTCAGTCCTAGATTTGTCACTTTCTTGTTCTCAGCCCTAGAAATGTCCTACAAACAACCAGTCTTGAATATCACAAAGAAAATTCCATAAAAACTCAGGTAGATCATAAAAGGTTTAGTTATATTATTGTGTCAAAATTGTGTTCACAGCGACCACAGAATTGCTAGTGGGAGGCGCAGAGTTGCCATTCACGAACACCGCCGTCTCAAAATCCTGGTTTGTCATCCCAATTTTAATCCATTTGTCAATTTGTCATCCATTTTAAGATTGCAAAATATCCTTCCCAATAAAAAAAAAAAGCTGCTCCAGTACATCAATGGAGGAAATTAGTTGTTGAATTTCATGAGGGCCGTCCCACCACCTCTCAATTTTCTGATGCAATAGTGACACTAGTACTGTGGTGGCTGTGTGACTAGAAGTGTCCAGCCATTGCTAAAGTGCTTGCGTGTTGGGTAAGGCAGTGGTGCTACAAGAGTGCTCACCCCTTGTTGGTACGAGGTGCAGTCAGTTCGTACACAAGTTTTTTCGTACACCAGTAGATTCGTACACCAAAAAGATGATTCGTAGTCTATATGAAACCATAGTCGTTTCGTACACTCAGCTCAGAGATGAACTTGGTTACTAGAGTTACGATTCAACACCAGGTATGTACGAAAAAACTCAAAATCAGTGTACGAAACAACTAACAAAACCTGGGTACGAAACAACTTTTGTACGAAACTCCCTGTAACCGTTGGTACTACGTCACTGGTGAGCTGGTTAGGGGTATTCATCCTTCATGTATCCTTGGAACATTAGGTAGGTATTTTAATATTTTTGCATTTATACTTATATATATAGAGTAGAATGAGATGAAAGGGTTAACGAGCCGTCTGTTAAACTCTTTGTTAGGCCCTGTAACTGTATGTATTAGAATGGAACTGTGTCATGTCCTCCTTGATATTACTTAGGTTATGGAATGTCCGAGGAATTAGAAGAATCAGAGCAAAGGCGCATTTCTGTGATAATATTTGTCAAGGGGAACAGAACAACAGATCAGCTTTTTTCCTGAGAATTCACCCAATTTCATATTTTGATGATAAGTCTTCGTGGTTCAATGAAGAGTCCAGAAGTTTTGTATCGCCTAGATCAGTAATCAGTGTAGTGGTAATGGCGTCATCTTGATGTGAATTCATTAAAAAGACAATAGGATTCTGCTCATTTGAACCTGTGATCTCTGATGTAACTGTATTGTCAGCAGCAATAATGAGGTAGCAGATCCATACAGTTCTTGTTAATGTGAAGGGTACACTACATAACCAGTCTACAGCGAGTGGCCATAGGAGCAGAAAGTGGCCACAGTCTACAGTGAGTGGCCATAGGAGCAGAAAGTGGCCAGTCTACAGTGAGTGGCCATAGGAGCAGAAAGTGGCCACAGTCTACAGTGAGTGGCCATAGGAGCAGAAAGTGGTCCCAGTCTACAGTGAGTGGCCATAGGAGCAGAAAGTGGCCACAGTCTACAGTGAGTGGCCATAGGAGCAGAAAGTGGCCACAGTCTACAGTGAGTGGCCATAGGAGCAGAAAGTGGCCAGTCTACAGTGAGTGGCCATAGGAGCAGAAAGTGGCCAGTCTACAGTGAGTGGCCATAGGAGCAGAAAGTGGCCACAGTCTACAGCGAGTGGCCACAGTCTACAGTGAGTGGCCATAGGAGCAGAAAGTGGCCACAGTCTACAGTGAGTGGCCATAGGAGCAGAAAGTGGCCACAGTCTACAGTGAGTGGCCATAGGAGCAGAAAGTGGCCACAGTCTACAGTGAGTGGCCATAGGAGCAGAAAGGGGCCACAGTCTACAGTGAGTGGCCATAGGAGCAGAAAGGGGCCACAGTCTAGTGAGTGGCCATAGGAGCAGAAAGGGGCCACAGTTGACAGTGAGTGGCCATAGGAACAGAAAGTGGCCACAGTTATTATAGACGTAACATACAGACGTAATAAAAATAATTTATGCGGTATACATTTTGTCATGCATATCCACAATTTTTTTTTTTTTTTTTTTTTTTTTTTTTTTTTTTGTGTGACCGTCGGCATTAATTGGCCGCCAACATTCAGCAGGTTTAATATTGGGCGGGCATGCCCGTCACTCACGGGTCAGCGCCGAACACATGTTTCAAGTTATCTGCAGTTTTCACCATCTAGATATTTTTGCATTGCTATGTACCGTATACCATCAGATCAAAACCAAGAAAGTCAGCTGATTACGAGTATGTGATCAAAAATGAAATAGTAGAAATAGTCGAGAAATTGCAGCGAGTTGAAGACAAAAAAGTGAGAAAAATGTTTATACACTATTTCTTTTTGCTATATTTTTTAGAATACACAAAAAGGTTTTCGTATATTTTTCTTGCTTATAATATGCAGAAATGTGTCATGAAGATGATGGTTGGGTCAGTTTTTCTAAACCTGTGGTTATTTCATAATCTCGAGTGACTGTAGTATACGATATGCAGATAACATGACTGAAATCAGGAAGCGCGCTGACCGCCGAGCAAAACCGTTCATGTGGCACAACTCTGGCAACGGCATTTCCCGTCGGCAAGCAACGGCATTTCCCGTCGGCAAGCACCGACGGTGGTGAGTGGTAGTGTGGACGGGGCAATCAATATATCTGTGGAGAAAGCTTTTATGTATTCCATTGGCCTCGCTCCACCTGTGCTGTGTGGTTGGTCGCAAGTGTTTTTGACGCACGCTCGCCAAACCGACAGGCTTGGCGCGTGGCGACAACAGGCGAGAGGACAGCGCGGCACAGGCGAGAGGTAGGTGGTGTGTTGAAGTAGTAGGTAGTTGTTATGGTTAAGTAGTTAGCAGGTAGTTTGTTATATATAGTAGGTCTGCTTAGTTGTTTTTATTGCCAATTTTTTTTCTCTCTCTCTCTCTCTCTCTCTCTCTCTCTCTCTCTCTCTCTCTCTCTCTCTGCCATATGACCTCTGATGTCTGGTACATTTTCTCCTTTTTGGCATTAAATTTCTCCTCTCTCTCTCTCTCTCTGTTTCAAAGGGTGCGTGAAGAAAACATCTGAAAGTACTTGCATACCTATAGAAAAGGTCTCGCAGCCTCTTGTAGCTTCCTTATTTTATTATGTTCTAACTACCGTATTATCCCCCTAACAACCAGTGCTACCAACCAACCTAGACAGATGCTCTCTAATGTTCTAATAGCCCACTGGTTTAGTACTCTGTTAATTTCCCTGTGCACAAGTGGCTGCTTAATACAGTCGGCTCCATATACAATACGCTACCTTTATCTAGATCTCTGAGCCTGTTGTGATAAATACTTAAATTCGAAACACTGATTTAGTCTTAACATATATACCTCAGTCTATTTAATAAGAAGATAAGAAAATAAGGAAGGTACAAGAGGCCGCGAGACCTACACGTGGTAGTTCCTGATACTTAACACTACCTACATCCACCTTTCATCCCCATCCATATATTTATCCAGCCTCCTTTTAAAGCTCCCTATTGACTCCGCACTGACCACCTGACGACTGAGTATTTAACCTATGTAGCTATCCCCCAGGAGATAGATCATAAAACGAGAGGCTAGGAGGCTAGATAGTTAGATAAAAGGAGGCTAGATCATTTCATGGATGGGGAGGAAAGGTGGATGTAGGTAGTGTTAAGTATCAGGAACTACCACGTATAGGTCTCGCGGCCTCTTGTAGCTTCCTTATTTTCTTTCTGTTTTTCTTACATATGAAATAGGTAGTTAGTGCGGAGTCATTATATAGAGAGCTTTAAAAAGAGGCTAGATAATTTCATGGATGGGGATGTAAGGTGGATGTAGGTAGTGTGTAAGTAGCAGGAACTACCACGTGTAGGTCTCGCAGCCTCTTGTAGCGTCCTTATTTTCTTATGTTCTTATGAGAGGTGGAAGCTACAGTGTGTTAATGATACTGTGTACGTGACAATAGTACGTCGCGTGGCGGTGGCTGTGTGACAAGACCGCCATGGCTACCTGCACCTGTTGAAAATTGATGCCACACCTGTGTAACCTTCTGTTGACGAATTGTTATTGTAGCCACGAACTATAGCCTCCATTGTGAGTTTATTCTTTCTTTTTTCATACACGACCACTGTGGCAGGGTGGTAGGGTGAGTAGGGAGGAGATTAGGGTGACAGGGTGAGGAGGCAGGGGATTAAATGGTAGGGTGAGGAGGTATAGGGATTAGGGTGGTAGCAAGGTAGAATCTTCCTTGGGTGGTAGGCCGGTCTCTCATTAGGGCGGTGGTTTTGCATTGAGTAGATATTTAGTGAAGGGGGCAATGAAACTGTTCCGGGTATAAGTTATAGTTATTATAGTTATAGTGGTTATAGTTAATTCTGATGCGTCAACGATCTCTGTGGGACCGTGTGAGTACAAGGAAAGCTGAGGCGATAAAAGTGGTTATCTCTATCTCTCTCTCTCTCTCTCTCTCTCGTTTTCATTATCAGTACAAATAATGCCGACTTGATAAATGCGGTATAACTTTCTTTATTACATTACCTACTATATATTATCATCCTTATTATTGTTATTGCCATCACTATATCTTTATTGTTATTGTTATTATCATTGCTATTATTGTTATTATTATCATAGCAAGTTTGATGTCTCCTTGAAGCATTACGGTAACAGCATATGTGTGATAATTTTTGGTGATAATATTTCCCTGCTTAGAACGTACCCATGAAAACTACCTTATCAAATGAGGCGTATATGGTAGTAGGGTACATATTTGACATTCACCAACGTCCTTTGATTAGAGCTGATAAGAATTCAAGAAGTATATACACGAGGTTTGATTAGAACTGATACAGAATTAGGGAAGTATACGCTAGATGTTACTTATAGCGTATGTTGATGGTATCCTTTTTGTGAGCAAGACATGAGAGTGGTGGAGAGAACAGAGGAGCTGAGTGCATGACAGAGGAGACACCAAAAGACCTGTTGGAGAGGTGATAGAAGAGAAGATCTGATGGACAAGACACACATTTAACAGAAGTGCATTTTTTTCGAAGTGCATTTTTGTCGAAGTACATTTTTGTCAGTGCATTTTTGTCAGTGCATTTTTGTCAGTGCATTTTTGTCGAAGTGCATTTTTGTCAGTGCATTTTTGTCGAAGTGCATTTTTGTCAGTGCATTTTTGTCGAAGTGCATTTTTGTCAGTGCATTTTTGTCGAAGTGCATTTTTGTCAGTGCATTTTTGTCAGTGCATTTTTGTCAGTGCATTTTTGTCGAAGTGCATTTTTGTCGAAGTGCATTTTTGTCAGTGCATTTTTGTCGAAGTGCATTTTTGTCAGTGCATTTTTGTCGAAGTGCATTTTTTCTCGAAGTACATTTTTCTCGGAAGTGCATTTTTGTCCTAAATACGCCTCTGGGTGTCACTACTAATCGAGCCTTTTAATGTATTGCATTTCAGCAGTGAATGAGTTTAAGGAAGAAAACATCACGAATACAAGAGGAAAAGCAAGGCACATAATATGACGGAGAAGAGATAAAAAAAGAAGAAGAAAAAAGAAGGTGACACTCCGCGTCTCACCAGCTGATTTGTTTTGGTTTTGTGACTGTGACAGCGACGGGACCCCTCGTGTGCGTGTGTGTGTGTTCCGCGGCCCTGTATGATCCCAGGGCCTCACAGGGGACCCAGGGGCCTCTGTGCTGCCTTGGGGCCTGTGGTGGCTACGTGGACATAGTTTCACAGAAGCGGCAGGAGTAGAAACGGCTACTTTTTCCTCCTCGACGCGGGCATGAAAACTGTGAGGAACATGAAGCGATGGTTTACGTCCCTCACCCTCCTGGCCTTCCTGCTGGCTGGTAAGTAGATTACAGGGTGCAGTCAGTTCGTACACAAGTTTTTTCGTACTTACTTAGTTTACTTAGTTTACTTAGTAGAATTTCGCCTCCCAGGGCGCAGGTAAGGTGGGCCTCCGCTGTGGCCCACCTGTACACCTGTACCCAGGTTTTGTTAGTTGTTTCGTACAATGATTTTGAGTTTTTTCAATATAGACTACTGTGTATCATCTTCAGTGGCTCATGAAAATCAGTAGTGATGCTATAATTCGTAGTACATGTATATGGCGTCTGGCGACAATAGGGCAGGTGGCGGTTAATATGGAGGAGAGTTTCACGTTCGTTTTCAGACACCAACTACTTTTTCTTGGCCTACAATAGGTGCTTGTTCTAATGGTGCTAGTTTTATTTTGCGCAAACCAAAAAAAAAAAAAAAAAAAAATGTATATTTTGTGGTTAAGGTTAGGTTAGGTTTCTTTAAAACCTGTAAGGTTGGGTTAGGTTGGGTTAGGTTAGGTTAGGTTTTTTTTTTTTTTTCATTTTTCATTTTTTTTTTTTTGGTTTGCACAAAATACAACTAGCACCATTAGAACAAGCACCTATTGTAGGCCAAGAAAAAGTAGTTCGTGTCTCTGAAAACTAACGTGAAACTCTCCTCCATAATTACCAAAACAGGGTGATTTAGACCCAAGAAGTTATTAGTGAGGACACAAACACATCAAAATCTATTAGAATATAAATAAAAGTCTTGTTTTTATAATAGCAGAAAGTTTTTGAACCCAGAAATACCCCATTTTTACCCATTTAGCGTGCATATATTGCCTCTGCTTGAGTGTTATATCATGCAATACAGCCCCACACCCTTTCTTACCCCTGACATAGCCTTGAATATTGCTAGGTAACCCGTAAATTGAGGTAAAAAGCAGAAGAAAATAAGATCAGTGAAGCTAGAAATACCCAATTTTTACCCATTTAGCGTGCATATATTGCCTTTGCTTGGGTGTTATATCATGCAATACAGCCCCACACCCTTTCTTACCCCTTACATAGCCTTGAATATTGCAAGGGAACCCGTAAATTGAAGTAAAAAGCATAAAAAAATAAGAGAAATAAGATAAGTGAAGCCATAGATACCCAGTTTTTACCTATTTATCGTGCATATATTGTCTTTGTCAATGGATAATAGCATGCAATACAGCCCCACTCCCTTTCTTATCCCTTAAATAGCCTTTAATATTGCACGGGGAGGCGTAAATTGAGGTATAAATATAAGAATAAGGATATATAGCCAATATGGCTGCCGTGTGACGTCATCATCAGGACTTGATCAGAGCTTCTCTTGATCTTGACATCCAACTCGAGGCTACAACTTTTCCCTTCATTAATCAAAAACATCAAATAATGAATAAATCAACACGGATAAAGGCGTCCTGTTTCTGTAAATACTACTAGCTAGTAGAAACAGCTAGCCTTAATAGGGGTACAATAATATACCCCAAATACTCTCCTAAGAGATACTTTAATAAATTATGTGAAAATACCTGCACAAGATTCTGATGGTATATAACTTTTTTAAAGAATTTTACTCTTTCTATTTTCGGTTCCAATTTTGATACAGTGAGTAATTCACTTTTTTTCCTTCATATATTTGTTTTTTGTTTTTATACGCTAGATTCTGATGGTATATGCAGTGGCGGAACTGTGGGGGGGCCGGGGGGTCACGTGCACCCCCATCATAGGGTGGTGCCCCCCTATTTGTACAGCCCTTGTTCCGCCACTGGTGATGGGGCAGACAGGATCATGTCATTGCAGTCTTGGAGGGGAAGCATTCGAGGTCTTTTAGTGTTCATTCTATTGTTGGTATTTTATTATTATTGTTTTATTGCTTATTCTATTCAATCTTTTAGTGTTCCCCTTTATAGTGATCTGCAACTGGTCCCATCTGGTGTCGTCCAAGAAGCCGAGTGATGAAGAGGTGGCCTTTGTCAATGACCGAGCTCAGCACTACTCTGAGATGGGCCAGGAGAAGCTGCCCTCCGCTGTCGCCGCCGCCGCCGCCGCCGTCAAGGAGCACCAGGAGGTCAAGACCCTGGACGAGGCATTGCTGAAGATAGAGAGCCTGGAGCAGCGGCTGAAGGAAATAGAGTACAGGATACCAAAAAAGTATCCGGAAGTCAATTTTCTAACTTACAAAGACCGCAAGAGAGTCCTGGTGAGTTACCCTTCAAATGAACCCACCCTGAATTTGTGTTGTTGCCATCGCATTGACTACATGTTAGAAATATGAATGGTGGTAGTAATCAGACGGTAGTGGACTCAGTCGTCAGGTGGTCAATGCGGAGTCTATTGGGGTCTTTAAAGGGAGGCTAGATAAATTCATGGATGGGGATGAAAGGTGGATGTAGGTAGTTTTAAGTAACAGGAATTACCTCGGGTAGGTCTCGCGGCCTCTTGTAGCTTTCTTATTTTCTGATGTTTTGATGCCCATACTGAATACCACTGACTGTTACAGTAGTCACAGACATGAACTACAGTAAAACCTCTCATATTCGGACTAATTGGGCCAAGGAGTGGTCCGAGTAATGCAAGGATCCGAATAATGGGGGGATTATATATGGGGGTATTTAGATATGTAAAAAAAAAAAAAAAAAAAAAAAAAAAATCGAGGTTAGGAAATTTCAACCCCTAAAAAAAAAAAAAAAAAAAATTCTAGGTTAGGAAATTTCGACCCCTGAAAAAAAAAAAAAAAAAAAAAGAGGTCCGAATAATGTCAAAGTCCGAATAATGAGGGTCCGAATACGAGAGGTTTTACTGTACCACGTGTAGGTCTCGCGGCCTTTTGTAGCTTTCTTATGTTCTTATGTATTATTGGACATGTGTGTGTGTGTGTGTCCGTGTTTCAGATCACGGGTGGAGCGGGATTTGTGGGGTCACACCTGGTGGACCGGCTCATGATGGAGGGACACGAGGTGATTGTGGTGGACAACTTCTTCACCGGGCGGAAGCGTAACGTGGAACACTGGATCGGCCATGAAAACTTTGAGCTGATCCACCACGATATTGTCAATCCGCTGTTCATTGAGGTGGATCAGGTAACTTACTGGTATTGTTTTTTCTCTACAGTTTCTTGAACCACCCACTAACCTATTTTTTTTTTTTTTTTTTTTTTGACACTACACAGGACTGACATTTGCAAAGGACTGGCCAAGGGCAAAAAAAGGGAAAAAAAGGAAGTAACAAAAATTCCGCTTAATTGTCAGTCTCATACTTCACAAATTTTTCTCCCTTTGGATACTATTTCACTTGAGTCAATCTCCTCCTCCTCTTCTTCTTTTCCTCCTCCTCCTCCTCCTCCTCCTCCTCCTCCTCCTCCTCCTCCTCCTCCTTCTCCTCCTCCTCCTCCTCCTCTTTCTTCTCCTCCTCCTCCTCCTCCTCCTCCTCCTCCTCCTCCTCCTCCTCCTCCTCCTCCTCCTCCTCCTCCTCCTCCTCTTTCTCCTCCTCTCCTCCTCCTCCTCCTCCTCCTCCTCCTCCTCCTCCTCCTCCTCCTCCTCCTCCTCCTCCTCCTCCTCCTCCTCCTCCTCCTCCTCCTCCTCCTCCTCCTCCTCCTCCTCCTCCTCCTCCTCCTCCTCCTTTCTTCTTCTCCTCCTCCTCCTCCTCCTCCTCCTCCTCCTCCTCCTCTTTCTTCTTCTTCTTCTTCTCCTCCTCTCCTCCTCCTTCCTCTCCTCCATTAATAATTTTTAATGAATGATATAGATGACAATGCTGAGGAGGATGACTGCTGCCAACTTTGAAAGACCCTCACTGACCTTCCCCCCTCAGATCTACAACCTGGCCAGCCCTGCGTCGCCCCCTCACTACATGCACAACCCGGTCAAGACCATCAAGACCAACACTGTCGGCACCATCAACATGCTCGGTGAGGCACTAACTTTACTCTGTCAGGGTTTTTGCACAGGCAGTCTAAGTATGGAATGGACTCAGTCGTGGGGTAGTTAGGTAGTTAGTGCGGCGTCAATAGGGAGCCTTAACCCCTTCACGCCCAGATCTTTCCTTTGCTATAAAAAATTGTGTGTTGTCGAGCCATAAAATAAAGAAAAGTAACTAAATATACCAAATTAGTTAGTGGACACGGATACTAAACAGGTCATAGCTATAAAATATTGCTTATATTCACTAAAAATCATCTAATGGTACCCAAATTACAATGGAAATTACGTAGTGGTTCTCAAGGGGTTAAAAGGAGGCTGGATAATTTCATGGATGGGGATGAAAGGTGGATGTAGGTAGTATTAAGTAACAGGAGCTACCTTGTGTAGGTCTCGCGGCCTCTTGTAGCGTCCTTATTTTCTTATGTTCTTATGTTTGTGTGTGTTTATAAGACTTTACAGGGTTCATCTATTTTCTTTTCTCTTTAATAGCTCTTTGTAAGTATTAGGGAATAGATTTATAAGTTGTAGTCAGAAGTGTCGTTGAGGTGATTAGTCAGAGGAACGTAGGTGTGGATGTGAAGGCAGAGGAGTGAAATGTCTGACGCACAGCAAAAGTGAATACCAGAATGAAGACTACAATTTGTTCCTCCCTCCCCGCAGGCCTGGCCAAGCGTGTCGGGGCGAGGGTGTTGATCGCCAGCACCTCGGAGGTGTACGGAGACCCGGAGGTTCACCCACAGACGGAATCCTACTGGGGTCACGTCAATCCTATCGGTGAGATCTGGTTTTGAATTGAGACTTATTTGAAACTACGTCATTTTTTTCACAACAAAATTCAGTGGATGGAGTTTTCTATCCTAGTGAGAATTCTTTACCCCTCATAGCTTACCCCTCATTTACCCCTTTACACCTCATAGCTTACCCCTCATTTACCCCTTTAAACCTCATAGCTTACCCCTCATTTACCCCTTTAAACCTCATAGCTTACCCCTCATTTGCCCCTTTAAACCTCATAGCTTACCCCTCATTTACCCCTTTACACCTCATAGCTTACCCCTCATTTACCCCTTTAAACCTCATAGCTTACCCCTCATTTACCCCTTTACACCTCATGACTTACCCCTCATTTACCCCTTTAAACCTCATAGCTTACCCCTCATTTACCCCTTTAAACCTCATAGCTTACCCCTCATTTACCCCTTTACACCTCATGACTTACCCCTCATTTACCCCTTTAAACCTCATGGCTTACCCCTCATTTACCCCTTTAAACCTCATGGCTTACCCCTCATTTACCCCTTTAAACCTCATAGCTTACCCCTCATTTACCCCTTTACACCTCATAGCTTACCCCTCATTTACCCCTTTAAACCTCATGACTTACCCTCATTTACCCCTTTAAACCTCATAGCTTACCCCTCATTTACCCCTTTAAACCTCATGGCTTACCCCTCATTTACCCCTTTACACTTCATAGCTTACCCCTCATTTACCCCTTTAAACCTCATAGCTTACCCCTCATTTACCCCTTTACACCTCATAGCTTACCCCTCATTTACCCCTTTAAACCTCATGGCTTACCCCTCATTTACCCCTTTACACCTCATAGCTTACCCCTCATTTACCCCTTTAAACCTCATGACTTACCCCTCATTTACCCCTTTAAACCTCATGGCTTACCCCTCATTTACCCCTTTAAACCTCATGACTTACCCCTCATTTACCCCTTTAAACCTCATAGCTTACCCCTCATTTACCCCTTTACACTTCATAGCTTACCCCTCATTTACCCCTTTACACCTCATAGCTTACCCCTCATTTACCCCTTTAAACCTCATAGCTTACCCCTCATTTACCCCTTTACACCTCATGACTTACCCCTCATTTACCCCTTTAAACCTCATGGCTTACCCCTCATTTACCCCTTTAAACCTCATGGCTTACCCCTCATTTACCCCTTTAAACCTCATGGCTTACCCCTCATTTACCCCTTTAAACCTCATGGCTTACCCCTCATTTACCCCTTTACACCTCATAGCTTACCCCTCATTTACCCCTTTAAACCTCATGGCTTACCCCTCATTTACCCTTTAAACCTCATGGCTTACCCCTCATTTACCCCTTTAAACCTCATGGCTTACCCTCATTTACCCCTTTAAACCTCATAGCTTACCCCTCATTTACCCCTTTAAACCTCATAGCTTACCCCTCATTTACCCCTTTAAACCTCATGGCTTACCCCTCATTTACCCCTTTAAACCTCATAGCTTACCCCTCATTTACCCCTTTAAACCTCATAGCTTACCCCTCATTTGCCCCTTTAAACCTCATAGCTTACCCCTCATTTACCCCTTTAAACCTCATAGCTTACCCCTCATTTACCCCTTTAAACCTCATAGCTTACCCCTCATTTACCCCTTTAAACCTCATAGCTTACCCCTCATTTACCCCTTTAAACCTCATGGCTTACCCCTCATTTGCCACTTTAAACCTCATAGCTTACCCCTCATTTACCCCTTTAAACCTCATAGCTTACCCCTCATTTACCCCTTTAAACCTCATGGCTTACCCCTCATTTACCCCTTTACACCTCATAGCTTACCCCTCATTTGCCCTTTAAACCTCATAGCTTACCCCTCATTTACCCCTTTACACCTCATAGCTTACCCCTCATTTACCCCTTTAAACCTCATAGCTTACCCCTCATTTACCCCTTTAAACCTCATAGCTTACCCCTCATTTACCCCTTTACACCTCATAGCTTACCCCTCATTTGCCCCTTTAAACCTCATAGCTTACCCCTCATTTACCCCTTTAAACCTCATAGCTTACCCCTCATTTACCCCTTTAAACCTCATAGCTTACCCCTCATTTACCCCTTTAAACCTCATAGCTTACCCCTCATTTACCCCTTTAAACCTCATAGCTTACCCCTCATTTACCCCTTTAAACCTCATGACTTACCCCTCATTTACCCCTTTAAACCTCATAGCTTACCCCTCATTTACCCCTTTAAACCTCATAGCTTACCCCTCATTTACCCCTTTACACCTCATAGCTTACCCCTCATTTACCCCTTTAAACCTCATGACTTACCCCTCATTTACCCCTTTAAACCTCATAGCTTACCCCTCATTTACCCCTTTAAACCTCATAGCTTACCCCTCATTTACCCCTTTACACCTCATAGCTTACCCCTCATTTACCCCTTTAAACCTCATGACTTACCCCTCATTTACCCCTTTAAACCTCATAGCTTACCCCTCATTTACCCCTTTAAACCTCATAGCTTACCCCTCATTTACCCCTTTAAACCTCATAGCTTACCCCTCATTTACCCTTACACCTCAGACTTACCCTCATTTACCCCTTTAAACCTCATGGCTTACCCCTCATTTACCCCTTTAAACCTCATGGCTTACCCTCATTTACCCCTTTAAACCTCATAGCTACCCCTCATTTGCCCTTTAAACCTCATAGCTTACCCCTCATTTACCCCTTTAAACCTCATAGCTTACCCTCATTTACCCCTTAAACCTCATAGCTTACCCCTCATTTACCCCTTTACACCTCATAGCTTACCCTCATTTACCCCTTTAAACCTCATGACTTACCCCTCATTTACCCCTTTAAACCTCATAGCTTACCCCTCATTTACCCCTTTACACCTCATGGCTTACCCCTCATTTACCCCTTTAAACCTCATAGCTTACCCCTCATTTACCCCTTTAAACCTCATAGCTTACCCCTCATTTACCCTTTACACCTCATGACTTACCCCTCATTTACCCTTTAAACCTCATAGCTTACCCCTCATTTACCCCTTTAAACCTCATAGCTTACCCCTTTACCCCACATAGCTTACCCCTCATTTACCCCTTTAAACCTCATAGCTTACCCCTCATTTACCCCTTTAAACCTCATAGCTTACCCCTCATTTATCCCTTTAAACCTCATAGCTTACCCCTCATTTACCCCTTTAAACCTCATAGCTGCTTGGGTAACTAACCTCTACTAGAGACTCATGGGCTGGAGTACTGTATGGTACTTTACTGATTGGGGTTGTGTTGGGTGATTACATGGGCTGAAATATGTTACTTTACTGATTGGGGTTGTGTTGGGTGATTGGTGACTGGACTGAACATGAGCTCATTAGGGGAACACAAGAGGTGGACTGAGTGTCGGAATTCAAGGATCTGAAAGCTGCTTCACTAGATGTTGATATCAAACTGGCATATTTTTCTTGTACAGTGTATAAATATGCAGGTCATGTTTTTATATGGAATGTATATTTATGCAAGACTGTTACAGCATTTTGGATGGAGATAAGGATAAAAATAATCTCATAATTACAGGCAGGATAGTGATCAGTGGAAGCCATTGGAGGATTGATGCAGTAGAAATGAGCTACCTGCGCTGTGACAAGAATGAAGGGTGAAACAGATGTGTAGTTCCTTCTAAATGAGGATGAATTTCAGTCTGATGTGAATGTGATGTCATCCAGTGCTTCCCTTGTACACACAGAAACAGTACTACAGAATTACTGTAGTTTTTTTGTTAAGGCTCACAGGAAGGGGCACATCATCTCAATCCTGCTCTGATTCATTTCTAAAAACCATCCAATGCCTTGCAGGTCCCCGCGCTTGCTACGACGAGTCCAAGAGGGTGTCCGAGACTCTGGCTTACTCGTACGGCAAGCAGGAGAACGTAGCCGTGAGAGTGGCACGTATCTTAACACGTACGGTCCTCGTATGCATAGCAACGATGGCCGGGTGGTGTCCAACTTCATCCTCCAGGCACTCACCGGCCAAGACATTACTGTAAGTCTTGCTATCCTCAATCTGACTATACAGGTTGAAGTTCCTAAACTCGGCATCCCAAGACTCGGCAACACCCAAAACTCAGCTATGGTTCCGGATTTTCCAAAACACGGCAGAACACCCAAAACCCGGCGCGTAGTTGCCGGGTCGGCCGCTGGGTGCCACCACACTAGGCCGCTTGGTTTCTCCCGCCGATTTGTTTGTTGTTATTGTTCAGTGGTGGTTGTGATTGTAGAGTTGTGTACACTGTTATTTTGTGTACTTCTACAGGTCTGTTATTGGTATTATGGCTCCCAAACGTCCAGGAACACCTACTGGTGCAAGTGAAAAGAAAAGGAAGAACAATGTGTTAACTATTTCTGAGAAAATTGACTGATTTTTTTCATGTGATTTTCATGCTTTTTTTCCCCTTAATATATCTACGTTCTAAAAGTCGGAAAATTCCATTACTCGGCTCGGCGCTGGTCCCGAGGTTGCCGAGTTTGGGAACTTCAACCTGTATTATTGTCTTATGTATTTTATTCTCTCTTTTCACATATTGTTACTGGTGGTGGTGTCATTTGTTTGTGTTTTAATAAGCTGTATTATGGGCTCAAATTAGCCATTAAACACTTACTGAGGTTGATACAGTTTGGTATAATCTTATTAGTAGTTTATTCGCCGTGATCATTATTATTGTTATTAGTAGTAGTAGTATAGTGTATTTTTTTAATTATGGTCAAAATGCAGTAAGGAAGCCACGCCCCCTGCCTCCCCTTCTATTCTACGGGGCAGCTGATTGGTGCACTCCTCGTATCATCACTACCAATCACAATATCTTCACTACTTAACAGCGCGTGACCACTGGACAGAGCAATCTTCACTACAAAGGGTGACAAAATCAAAAATCCCTCTGTAGTGAAGATTGCTCTGTGCAGTGGTCACGCGCTGTTAAGTAGTGAAGATATTGTGATGGGTAGTGATGATACGAGGAATGCACCAATCAGCTGCCCCGTAGCATAGAAGGGGAGGCAGGGGGCGTGGCTCCCTTACTGCATTTTGACCTTAATAAAAAAAATAGACTATAGTTATTGCTGTTATATCATTATTATTATTATTATTATTATTATTATTATTATTATTATTATTATTATTATTATTATTATTATTATTATTATTATTATTATTATTATTATTATTATTATATTTTTTATTTTTTATTTTTTATTTTTTTATAAACACAAGAGGCAATACTGTATATAGAATAGAAAAGAAGTTATTACTGAAGGGATACTGATTGAGAATTGTGGCTCGTATGTTAATAAGCAATTTTTGGTCCCACAGATCTATGGGTCGGGCAAGCAGACGCGGTCGTTCCAGTACGTGAGTGACCTGGTGGACGGCCTGATCAAGCTGCAGAACAACAACTACTCCCTCCCCGTGAACCTGGGCAACCCTGACGAACACACAATCGAGGGTACGTGTAGTTAGTGCGGAGTCGTTAGGGAGCTTTGAAAGGAGGTTAGACTATTGAATGGGGATGAAAGGTGGATGTAGGTAGTGTTAAGTAAAGGGAACTACCACGTGTAGGTCTCGCGGCCTTTTGTAGCTTCCTTATTTTCTTATGTTCTTATGTAACAAGTCTTCCTTGGAAAGTATACACAGAAGTATAATTTCACACACCGTGATATCAGGCGCCTAGAATTGATACGGACACAAGCGCCACTTTAAAAAAAACCACCGCCACCTTTCTAATAAACAAACCCCATTACAATATCTTCATTCGTTGCTGATTTACTTTGAAAACACTTTAGGTGCATTTTTTTCATTGATAAAAAGTGGCGCTTGTGCCGTTTCATATCTTGATTTTCTTAGATTAAAACTCTTTAAAGTGCGTTTTTTTTTTCTCGTTTTTTAGTTTTAAAAGTGGCGCTTGTGCCGTTTCATATCTTGATTTTCTTAGATTAAACTTTAAGCGCGTTTTTCTCAGTTTTTTAAAAGTGGCGCTTGTACCATTTCATATCTTGATTTTCTTAGATTAAACTTTAAGCGCGTTTTTCTCAGTTTTTTAAAAGTGGTGCTTGTGCCGTTTCAATTCTAGGCGCCTGATATCACTAAGTGCAAACAGTGTAAAAGGTGACAAGAAAGAGTGGGTATCTGCGTCAAAGTTAAGTAAGAGTCAAGGTAAAGTCCTTAGTGACTGTTTTCTGCCTACCATGGAATCCAAACCTCCCCTTCCTCTTCCCCCAGAGTTTGCGTCCATCATCCACACCATGGTTGGGGGAAAGAGTCACATTATTCACAAGGACGCGATGGAGGACGACCCTCAACGACGCAAACCTGACATCACACGCGCCAATAACATCCTTGGGTGGCAGCCGCTGGTGAGCTTTAGAATTTTTTAGAATGTCTTTTTAAATTTATTTATTTATATATTTATTATTATTTTTTTTTTTATGCCTTCTCCCCCTTTTTTTTACGCCTTTCCCCCCCTTTTTTTTACGCCTTTCTCCCCTTTTTTTACGCCTTTATTACGCCTTGACCCCTCATTTTTACGCCTTTGTCCCCCTTTTTTACGCCTTTCCCCCCTTTTTTACGCCTTTCCCCCCATTTTTTACGCCTTTCCTCCCTTTTTTTGTGTTTTTTCTTATCTTTTTACTCAAGTTTCATCTTTATCCATTATCATTATCTAGTTTTCATAAATTGATCTACTTCCTCCGTTTATCAGATATTCACATTGTATCCGTATTTCACTCAGTTTTGTATCATTCACATAGAAATGAGGTCATGTATGTATGTGTGGGTGTCACTTCCTTCCTTTCTCTCTCCATAAATATTCTACGAAACCATTTTTCTTTTCTATCTCGTTTCCATGCAATTTGAACTGGTCGAGAGAGTGTGTTAAGATTGTAGCTTGGCAGAATTCAAGGTTTTGGTCACCCTGATATCACTGTCACTCATTGCCAGGGGTGCGCCAATAGTTCATGTTGTGGAGGAGAATAGAGGATACATTGTTGAGCCCTCCAGGATGTGTAGCATATTATAAGACAATTACTGGGACTAAATACAGGGCAAAATAGTGATGGGGGACAAAAGGTAGAGAGTTTAAGAATTGTCGGTGCATTGCTAGAAGGATGAGGTGACGGAGACGGGGGAAAAGTGAGGAAGAAAAGGATGATACACCTTGTAAGAAAGTTGTTTTTCTCTTTCCTTCCCTAGGTACCTCTGCAGCAAGGCATCAAAAAGACTGTAGAATACTTCCGTCGGGAGCTGATGCGGTCGAAGCATTCAGAGAGGAACTTACATGATCCAGCGGAGGCTGGAAAACTGAAGACTACGACACATTCCACTTCATTACTTTGACAGGAGCGTTGAGTGTGCGTCCCTCGGCCACGGTCTTGCCCTTCTGGAACCCTTGGTTAGCCCTTAGAGAGTCCGATCCATGGGTAATGAATGCCAGACCTCGCACGCCCCATCGTCAGCCCACCCATTCCTCCCACAGCGAGGTTTGAACAGTCAACGTAGGTGCATCCAATCAGACCACGCAGGGTGTGTGTGTGCGCCTCTCACACACTTCATGGCGTGGTCCGATGAACCTTTGGTGGGATTTCAGGTGGTCGAGGGTTAAAAGCTCTAAGGTTTTCTGCTGACAATGAAAGTAATGATGGCTTTCGTTGTCAGCGGAAAACCCTAGAGCTTTGAACTCCCGACCGGCTGAAATCCCGCCAAAGGTAATTGCATCAGACCACACCAAGAAGTGTGCGAGAGATTGTACGTACATTTTCCTGCGTGGATATTCAGAAGATTGACATTAACGACCCTCTTCAGCAAGGGGAGTCCCAGCCTTTATACCCCCAATGTGCTCTAGGGTCTCTCTCATAGAGGTAACTAAGAGATAGATATCCAGACAAACAAAATATTCTCAGTTGCTTTCTTTATTTATTTATTAAAATAAGTTGAGACACGTGTAGTAGTAGGTAGTATATATAATTGAGAAAAAAAAAAAATAATAAAATCAATAAGTGGAGTCTCTCGACATCTCTAAACTCTATTTTGTGAAATGACTAAAAACAGTCACAGCACAAAAGGCGAGTTAGGAAGGCGGCCCCGTCCACACCAAGGCATGGAGGGAGCACCGGAGGCAAGGTACAGCACGACCCCCGCACAGGGCAGGGGCCGTGCAGGGGCCGCTACAGCTATCTCCTCCAGGACAACGGCTTCTGCTTCCCCATCAGCACAGAACTGTAACAGGAAAACAGTATTGTATTAAGAACAATTCCTCATTTATCATCAGCACAGCACTTTTTATGAAGTTATAAATATCTCTAGAAGCACTGACTGTAGTTGGCAATCATATGGAAACTTGTTAAATAATATAAGCAATTATACTGCCCTGTCTGAAGGTAAAATTTTCTTTGCGTGCTTTCAATGTTTGGAATTGTGGGAGAATCTCACAATTTAAGAGATTATGTGAGTATTAACTAGGTAGGAATCATGAGGTTCCTAGTATGAGAAAAACCCCATTAATCAAGCTTTGGTTCCTTTTGGATGCAGATGACGGTATGACTACAATGTGTGACCCGGGTAGTGAGGCTGCAGCGCGGGTACCAATGTGTGACCCGGGTACTGAGGCTGCAGCGCGGGTACAATGTGTGACCCGGGTATGAGGCTGCAGCGCGGGTACAATGGTGACCCGGGTACTGAGGCTGCAGCGCGGGTACAATGTGTGACCCGGGTACTGAGGCTGCAGCGCGGGTACAATGTGTGACCCGGGTACTGAGGCTGCAGCGCGGGTACAATGTGTGACCCGGGTACTGAGGCTGCAGCGCGGGTACAATGTGTGACCCGGGTACTGAGGCGCAGCCGTCGGGTACAAATGTGTGACCCGGGTACTGAGGCTGCAGCGCGGGTACAATGTGTGACCCGGGTACTGAGGCTGCAGCGCGGGTACAATGTGTGACCCGGGTACTGAGGCTGCAGCGCGGGTACAATGTGTGACCCGGGTACTGAGGCTGCAGCGCGGGTCCTAGTCTTAGATGCATTTCGGCAACAGTCAGAAATTTATTTGATGCAAATTCATAAAAGTAGTTTTTATAATTAATTCCCAGTATTAAGTACTTACTGACAACTGCCTTGATATTATAATTAATTGAGTAAATTGCTAATGTATATAAAAAAAATTCTTATATCTATTAACTATTTTTATATATGCATTATATAGAAGCTGAAGTTCATGGAGATAAAAAAAAAAAGTATTTCTGAACCGTTACCTTCCAGCGATGAATGGAGGTCAGTGGGCAACATGGCACACAGGAACTACCACGTGTAGGTCTCACGGCCTCTTGTAGCTTCCTTTGTTACGGTTTCTCATAGCATGGCAAGGGAAGACGGTGGCTCTGTGGCCGCTCTGCCGTGGCCGTGGTCTGCAATAGTACACGCAATTATTTATTTTACCTGTGTTCATTCTATGGCATTTGTTCTTGGGTACAGAATTTATAAATATTTATGAAAAAATAAATTATATGAAACTACATCTCTCGACATCTCTTACTCCTCTTGTTGATTTGCAATACGTAATTAGTACTTTCTGAATGAGTGATATTTCAATGATGACATCACTCCTGATTCACAAGGTCTACAGGGAACTATTGTAACAGATACTGTATGTCGCCAGGCGCCATATATTACGAATTTAAGCATCACTACAGACTTGTATGTGCCACTGAAGACAGGTACATAACATAAACTACTGTGCATGCCTCTTCTGTGGCACATACAAGTCTAGTGATGCTTTAGTGGTGAAATTCGTAATATATGGCGCCTGACGACATTAGTGCACCATGGCGACTATAGTGTTATCTACGGTAATATGATACAAAACAGCTACATAAATGATCTCGCATGTGTTCACTTTAGCCTAGTGTTGTATGCTAGTCTTTCTGGTCATAGTGACGAGATTGACTGAACAAATCGTTGCAGTCTCTGTGGTACTGTTTGTTACTTGACTAAACAAATATTTTCCTTCCAACGTTTTCTTAATACAGCAATTCCCTTCACTATTTATACGACATTGTTCTACAGTTATCTTTCTAACGCTCTATATAGCCATCATAACTCATAAAAAACACTGCTATTTCTGAGTTATAAAAATATGCTTGTGGGTCATACTCTGCACAGCGCCTCGCAGGGTATAATAAGTATGTATAGTCTATTTATTTTAACAAGGCAAAAATTCAATTCTATCTTAAGGTCTCTGCTTAAAATGATGCCTGTGTTTACCTGATAATAGGGTTAACTATGATAAAATACAGCCGACATTAAGAAGAAGCGTAGTATTCCCTTCTCCTGGCATCAAATATCAGTCAGTAAGCAGAAAGGGGGCAGGATTTTTTGCCTTATTAAAAAAAATAGACTTAGTTAAAAATTCATTCATAACCAACAACAAAGGAGACGGTAAAGTATAATATAGAAAAAATTAATAGCTAATGGAACTAAGGGGTTAAGGGAGAATAAGTAAAAGGGACATAAGGGAAATGAAGGACAAGGAATAAAGGGGAAGAGGGAATAATGGAAAGGGAAAAATATTAAGTGAAAACTGGAGAAAAAAAAAAGGAAATTATGTAGGATAAGGAAAAAATATCCCATAGAAACAATAGACGTATTTAATTAACCCTTTCAGACCCAGAACGTAATTTTCATTGTACAGTAAAACCTCTCATATTCGGACTAATTGGGCCAAGGAGTGGTCCGAGTAATGCAAGGATCCAAATAATGGGGGGATATGTATATAATAATAATATAAAAAAAAAAAAAAAATTTAGGTGTATATAAATTATATAGCTAGGATATTTCGACACCTAAAAAATAAAATTTAAAAAAAAAAAAAAATTCTAGGTGTATATAAATTATATAGCTAGGAAATTTCGACACCTAAAAAATAAAAAAATAAAAAATAAAAAAATCTAGGTGTATATAAATTATATAGCTAGGAAATTTCGACCCCTAAAAAAAATAAAAAATATTCTAGGTGTATATAAATTATATAGCTAGGAAATTTCGACCCCTAAAAAAAAAAAAAAAAATATTCTAGGTGTATATAAATTATATAGCTAGGAAATTTCGACACCTAAAAAAATAAAAAATAAAAAAATCTAGGTGTATATAAATTATATAGCTAGGATATTTCGACCCCTAAAAAAAAAAAAAAAAAAAAAAAAAAGTTAGAGGTCCATATAATGTCAAAGTCCGAATAATGAAGGTCCGAATAAGAGAGGTTTTACTGTAATTTAGCTACCATTTGACGATTTTTTAGTTAATATAAGCAATATTTTATAGATATGACCAGTTTACTACCCTTCTTCGACTAACTAATTTGGTATATTAAGTTACTTTTTTTAATTTTATGGCTGACAACAGACAATTTTTTTATAGCCAAGGAAAGATCTGGGCGTGAAGGGGTTAAGTGTTCAACCATTACAAGGACATTTCCGTGAACTTAAAACCAAGAAGTAATAGTTAAACCACTAACTCAATAAACTTACTACTTATTTCAGAGGTAGAAATCATTGTAAAGTTACGAGGGAAAAATACTATAAAGGTTAAGTAAGGAACATGACAGCGGAAATAATGTACTCGCACACGCCTACCATGGATCTAGAGTGGGCAGAGGTTGGATACAGTCATCCACACAGCTCGAAGTAACGGAATCAAGCTGGAAAAGCGTAGATTTAAAAGATAAATAGGAGAAAACTGGTTCACAAATAGGGTGGTGAATGATTGGAATGGACTCAGTAGACAGGTAGTTAGTGCGGAGTCATTAGGGAGCTTTAAAAAGAGGCTGGATAATTTCATGGATGGGGATGAAAGGTGGATGTAGGTAGTGTTAAGTAACAGGAACACCCCGTGTAGGTCTCGCGGCCTCTTGTAGCTTCCTTATTTTCTTATGTTCTTTACCCACTAAACAATAACTCAAGATTCGCCCAAAAAAGAGGGTAGGTTCTTTCTCATTCTCTCTATCTCCCGCATAATCTAACTCATTAATGATTTATTCTCTCTTGAATATAGTCTATGTCAATCGTTCTCTGGTAATAGGGGAGAGCGGGGCAGGTTGCATCGAGGGCAGGTTGCATCATTGCCTCTAACTCGCATTAACTTTTTTTGTTATTATTATTGTTGTAGTTGTAGTAGTAGTAGTAGTTTATAGTAGTAGTAGTAGTAGTAGTTTATAGTAGTAGTAGTAGTAGTTTATAGTAGTAGTAGTAAGTATTATTAGTATAGTAGTTAGTTATATAGTAGTAGTAGTAGTAGTTTATAGTAGTAAGTAGTAGTTTATAAGTAGTATAGTAGTTAGTTTATAGTAGTATAGTAGTAGTAGTAGTTTATAGTAGTAGTAGTAGTTAGTTAGTAGTAGTAGTAGAGTATGTTATAGTGAGTAGTAGTATAGTTTATAGTAGTTATATAGTTTAGTTTATAGTTAGTATATAGTAGTTTATAGTAGTATAGTTTGTAGTAGTAATAGTTATATAGTGTATAGTAGTAGTAGTAGTAGTTGTTTAGTAGTGTTAGTAGTAGTATAGTATAGTTAGTTTATAGTAGTAGTTTAGTAGTAGTAGTAGTAGTTTATAGTAGTAGTAAGTAGTAGTTTATAGTAGTAGAGTAGTAGTTTATATAGTAGTAGTAGTATATAGTAGTAGTTTTATAGTATAGTAGTTATAGTAGTAGTAGTTTATAGTAGTGTAGTAGTAAGTAGTTAGTATAAGTTTTAGTATAGTAGTTTATAGTAGTAGTAGTTTATAGTAGTGTAGTAGTAGTTAGTTGTATAGTAGTTTATAGTAGTAGTAGTAGTAGTAGTTAGTATAGTGTAGTATAGTTGTAGTAGAGTATAGTAGTAGTAGTAGTATTATATAGTAAGTAGTATAGTAGTATATGTAGTAGTTTGATAGTAGTAGTAGTAGTTTATATAAGTAGTAGTATGTATATGTAGTTATAGTAGTAGTTATAGTAGTAGTTTATAGTAGTAGTAGTAGTAGTAGTAGTTTATAGTAGTAGTTTATAGTAGTAGTAGTTTATAGTTTTTTAAGTAGTAGTAGTTTATAGTAGTAGTAGTAGTTTATAGTAGTAGTAGTAGTAGTAGTTTATAGTAGTAGTAGTAGTAGTAGTTTATAGTAGTAGTAGTAGTTTATAGTAGTAGTAGTTTATAGTAGTAGTAGTAGTTTATAGTAGTAGTAGTAGTAGTAGTTTATAGTAGTAGTAGTAGTATAGTAGTTTAATAGTATAGTAGTAGTTTATATAGTAGTATAGTTAGTTATAGTAGTAGTAGTAGTTTATAGTAGTAGTAGTAGTAGTAGTAGTTTATAGTAGTAGTAGTAGTTTATAGTAGTAGTAGTAGTAGTATTAAGACGATGTACGTGTGATAACATGCGAGTTAAGAGGCAATGATGCAACCTACCCTCGATGCAACCTGCCCCGCTCTCCCCTACGTTGCCTAGAAATCATACGTTATCAATGAAGCTAATAGATGTTTCACCAAGCTTTAACTGCAAATTATAATAGTTAGCTCTTACCTAATGAGTAAACGAGCACTTAAGTGATTATGTACGTATTATAATGATGGTTCTACTGCAGTTTATAGCATTACAAGGCAAGTAGTTATCACCATCATCAACTTGTATATAGAGCTGACCATTAGCAGTATTTCTAACCCCTAATCATCACCCGTCGGAAATTAATGATAACATACGAGAAAGAAACTACGAGAAAGATTGAGAGAATGTGAGATAATGCAAGAGAAAGATTGAGAGATTATGTGAGAGATAATGCGAGAGAAAGATTGAGAGATTATGTGAGAGATAATGCGAGAGAAAGATTGAGAGATTATGTGAGAGATAATGCGAGAGAAAGATTGAGAGATTATGTGAGAGATAATGCGAGAGAAAGATTGAGAGATTATGTGAGATAGAGAAAGATTGAGAGATTATGTGAGAGATAGAGAAAGATTGAGAGATTATGTGAGAGATAGAGAAAGATTGAGAGATTGTGAGAGATAGAGAAAGATTGAGAGATTAGGCGAGAGATAGAGAAAGATTATGTGAGATAGAGAAAGATTGAGAGATTATGCGAGAGATAGAGAAAGATTGAGAGATTATGTGAAAGATAGAGAAAGATAGATTATGCGAGAGATAGAGAAAGATTGAGAGATTATGCGAGAGATAGAGAAAGATTGAGAGATTATGCGAGAGATAGAGAAAGATTGAGAGATTATGCGAGATAGAGAAAGATTGAGAGATTATGTGAGAGATAGAGAAAGATTGAGAGATTATGTGAGAGATAGAGAAAGATTGAGAGATTAGGCGAGAGATAGAGAAAGATTGAGAAATTATGCGAGAGAGAAAGATTGAGAGATTATGTGAGAGATAGTGAAAGATTGAGAGGATTCCATACTGACTACTATGAACCAAACTGATGATCCCAACTCAGTAACACAAAGAACAAACTGAACATACCATTACCTAACCTTACAGAGAGGACTAGAAGCGTTCAGGGCCTCGTCACCACCTCCTCCTCCACTCACGGCTGCCCGGCGACTGAAACTGCCTTGGGTCTCCCCCGCCAAGAGAGCTGCACCAACCCACAGCTCGAAGCAGTTTCGTTGCCCTTAATCATGTACCTTACTAAACTATTTCAAGGCAGTGATACTCATTTTCACGATATGTCTACTACAGCATAACACCTTTCTTGATCATGTTACTATAGTCGTCTGAAATTTTAACCCCTTGAGGCCCAGAACGTAATATCCATTGCAATTTGTGTACCATTAGACTATTTTTAGTGACTATAAGCAATATTTTAATAGCTATGACCTGTTTAGTATATCCTTACCACTAACTCATTTGGTATATTCAGTTACTTTTCGTAATTTTATGGCTAACAACAGACGATCTTTATAGCCAATGAAAGATCTGGGTGTGAAGGGGTTAATCATGTACCTTCCTAAACTATTTCAAGGCAGTGATTCTCATTTTCACATATGTAGCTACTATCTTTCTTGATCATGCTAGAGTCGACGGAAAGATTAAAGCTGAAATAATAAAGGATGTGAAAATAAAACGAAGGAAAAGGAAGAGAAGAGGAAGGGAAATGGAAGAGGAGGAGAGGAAGGAAGGGAAGAGAGCGAAGGGCAAGGGGGGGGGGGCCTTGTGACTGGCCTGATGAGAACTACCCAACAACCATTGAATCATTACCCCCCCCCCGGTTCCCCCCTCCCCCCCATAGCAAGCAAACCCCGGTGCCCCCCTCCCCCCCAACAGCAAGCGAACCCCGGTGCCTCCCTCCCCCCCATAGCAAGCGAACCCCGGTGCCCCCCCCCCCCAACAGCAAGCGAACCCCGGTGCCCCCCTCCCCCCCAACAGCAAGCGAACCCCAGTGCCTCCCCCCCCTTCCTAGAATCCGCCAGTGAATGAACTAATAACCTTACAGTAACAGACACATTCCTTTCATTCTTTCATTCATTCCATTTTTCCAAGATTCCTTTCCTATACAACCAATCAATGTACAAGTGTCAATAGGAAGGCTTGCGGGCCACAATTAATAAGTCCCTCCAGCCACACGTCTGTAGAGTTGGACCACCCTGATGTCTAGAGAACAAGGGCCACTTCAAACAGGGGCTCAAAATGCACTTCCCTCATTAATATCAACAAACTGTAAACCGACAAAAATATATATATGAAAATAACCGGGGAAAAAAGGAAAAATATGTATCTATATAATTATACAGGTAAAACAGAATTGACTCGCTGAGGACTCTGGGAACAATCAAAAGTTGTTCCTATTGATTTAAGTACTGTATCCCCATTTGGCAAGCCCTCTCCAGCACTACTAGTCTCCACGACCTCCCACCCATGCTCCATAGCCTGGTCTGTTGTTGCACTATTTTCCCATTCAGTTATTTGACTCACTTACTTTTTGTTATTTTATTTTAACACTGGTAACGTATTAGCCGCGTGCCCTTTGGTGTCTTTGCTGCCTCCTTTATTATTCAGCTGTCTTATGTAGGGGAGCGCGGGGCAGGTTGCATCGAGGGTAGGTTGCATCATTGCCTCTAACTCGCATTAACTTTTTTTATTATTATTATTGTTGTAGTTGTAGTAGTAGTAGTTTATAGTAGTAGTAGTAGTAGTAGTAGTAGTAGTAGTATTAAGACGATGTACGTGTGATAACATGCGAGTTAGAGGCAATGATGCAACCTACCCTCGATGCAACCTGCCCCGCTCTCCCCTACCCTATTAGCCCTTGTGCGCAATGAATTAATCACATTAAACTAACTCTTCATCACCAATAACGACCTTACTGTACACTAGAAGGGCCTTCCCTTTCGCTGCCTCATCCCCTTAACCAGGGGCGTATTTAGGATCTTGAAACATTAGGGGCTTAGCCCAGCCAAGGGATCTTCACATTTTTATAGGATAATTTTGTTTATGAGTATAATGACTATAAGATGTGAGACACTGCTCTACCAACTGGCTCCGGTAATTTGCTTAGGATAACTTTCGAATCATGAAATTAAAATTAAATGAAGACAATCTGAGTTGGGGTTCAACTTCGTTATTATTTTCATTATCATCAGTAGGAGTAAAACCCTAAGAAAAAGATTTGGCGTGATGAAGCAGTCCTATAGATTGTATATTCCCAATGCTTCAATTTCTATTTCATGTTTCAAAAGTTACCCTAAGCAGATTACCGGAGCCTTTTGGTGGAGCACAGTGTCTCACATCTTATAGTCATTATACTCATAAATAAATTGAAAATTATCCTGTAAAAATTTAAAGATCTCTTGGCTGGGCTAAGCCCCCAATGGTTCAAGATCCTAAATACGCCCCTGCCCTACCACAATGACATCCACCATTACCCCGCCCCATACACACTGACACAAGCACACCCCAACCATTACCCCGCCCCCCCATACTCACACACACACAAGCACACCCCAACCATTACCCCGCCCCACACACACACACAAGCACTACCCATACAAGCACACCCCAACCATTACCCCGCCCCATACACACACACAAGCACTACCCTACAAGCACACCCCCAAACCCTTACCCCCCCCACCACACACACAAGCACTACCCATACAAACCACCCCAACCATTGCCCCGCCCCACACACACACACAAACACTACCCATACAAGCACACCCAACCATTACCCCGCCCCACACACACACACAAAAAGCACTACCCCTACAAGCACCCCCAACCATTCCCCGCCCCATACACACACACAAGCACTACCCATACAAGCACACCCCAACCATTACCCCGCCCCACACACACAACAAGCACTAAACCCATACAAGCACAACCCCAACCATTGCCCCGCCCCCACACACCAAAACAAGCACTACCCATACAAGCACACCCCAACCATTACCCCGCCCCACCACACACACAAGCACTACCCATACAAGCACACCCCACCATTACCCCCCCCATACACACACACACACAAGCCCCTACCCATCAAGCACACCCCAACCATTACCCCGCCCCACACAAAACACCCCCAAGCCTACCCCATAAACAAAACACCCCAACCCTTACCCCGCCCCACACAACCACACACCCCAAGCACTACCCATACAAACACCCCCAACCCATTACCCCGCCCCATACACACACACACACAAGCACTACCCATACAACACACCCCAACCATTTACCCCGCCCCCACACACACCAAACAACTACCCATACAAACACACCCCAACCATTACCCAGCCCCATTTCACACACACACACACAAGCACTACCCATACAAACACACCCCAACCATTACCCCCCCCCCATACACACAAAACACAAGCACTACCCATACAAACCACCCCAAACCATTACCCCGCCCACACCACACACACACACAAGCACTACCCATACAAACACACCCCAACCATTGCCCCGCCCCTACACACACACACACACAAGCACTACCCATAAACACACCCAACCTTTTCCCCGCCCCACACACACACACACCCCCCAAACACTACCATACAAACACACCCAACCATTACCCCGCCCCACACACAACACCCCAAACACAGGCACTACCCATACAAAAACACCCCAACCAATTACCCCCCGCCCCATACACACACACACACAAGCCTACCCCTACAAAAACACCCCAACCCTTACCCCGCCCCACACACACACACACACACACAAGCACTACCCATAAAAAACACACCCCAACCCTTGCCCCGCCCCATACACACACACACACACAAGCACTACCCATACAAACACAACCCCAACCATTGCCCCGCCCCATACACACACACACACACACACAAGCACTACCCCCTACAAACCACCCCAACCATTGCCCCGCCCCACACACACCACAAACACACAAAGCACTACCCATACAAAAAACACCCCAACCATTACCCCGCCCCCTACACACACACACACAAGCACTACCCCTACAAAAACCCCAACCATTACCCCGCCCCATACACACACACCACAAGCACTACCCATACAAGCACACCCCACCCCTTGCCCCGCCCCATACACACACACACACAAGCACTACCATACAAAACACCCCAACCATTGCCCCCCCCCAATACACAAAACACACACAAGCACTACCCATACAAAAACACCCCAAACCCTTGCCCCGCCCCACACACACACACACACCACACAAGCACTAAACCCCTACAAGCACAAACCCCACCATTGCCCCGCCCCATACCACACACACACAACACTCCCATACAGCAACCCCAACCATTGCCCCGCCCCATACACACAAGCACTACCCATACAAACAAACCCCAACCATTGCCCCGCCCCACACACACACACACACACAAGCACTACCCATACAACACACCCCCAAACCCTTGCCCCGCCCCACACACACCCCACACACAGCACTACCCATACAAGCACACCCCAACCATTACCCCGCCCCACACACACACAACACAACACACACACAAGCACTAACCCATACAAACACCCCAACCATTGCCCGCCCCACACACACACACAACAAGCACTACCCATACAAGCACACCCCAACCATTCCCGCCCCACACACACCACACACAACAAGCACTACCCATACAAGCAACCCCAACCATTACCCCGCCCCCCACACACCACACACAACAAGCACTACCCATACAAACACACCCCAACCATTGCCCCGCCCCACCACACACACCACACACACAAGCACTACCCATACAAACACACCCAACCATTGCCCCCCCCCACACACACACACACACAAGCACTACCCATACAAACACACCCCAACCATTACCCCGCCCCACACACACACACACACAAGCACTACCCATACAAGCACACCCCAACCATTACCCCGCCCCACACACACACACACACAAGCACTACCCATACAAACACACCCCAACCATTGCCCCCGCCCCATACACACACACACACAAGCACTACCCCTCAAAAACACCCCAACCATTACCCCGCCCCCCACACCCACACACACAAGCACTACCCATACAAACACACCCCAACCATTACCCCGCCCCACACACACACAACACAAGCATACCCATACAACACACCCCAACCATTACCCCGCCCCACACACACACACACACACAAGCAATACCCATACAACACACCCCCAAACCCTTACCCCGCCCCACACACACACACACCACAAGCCTACCCATACAAACACACCCCAACCATTACCCCGCCCCACACACACACCACAACACAAGCACTACCCATACCAAACACACCCCAACCATTGCCCCGCCCCCACACACAAAACCCCACACACACAAGCACTACCCATACAAACACACCCCAACCATTACCCCGCCCCATACACCACACACCACAAGCACTACCCATACAAACACACCCCCCAAACCTTGCCCGCCCCCCCTACACACACACACACACAAGCACTAACCCATACAAGCACACCCCAACCTTGCCCCCCCCCACACAACACACACACACAGCACTACCCATACAACACCCCCCCAAACCCTTACCCCGCCCCACACACACCAAAAACCCCAAGCACTCCCATACAAACACACCCCAACCATTACCCCGCCCCACACACACACCCCACAAGCCCCTACCATACAAACCCCCAACCCTTACCCCGCCCCACACACACACCCCACACACAAAACACTACCCATACAAGCCACACCCCAACCATTACCCCGCCCCACACACACACACACACAAGCACTACCCATACAAAACACCCAACCATTGCCCCGCCCCCACACACACACACACACAAGCCTACCCCTACAAGCACAAACCCCCAAACCCTTACCCCGCCCCACACCACACACACACACAAGCCTACCCATACAAGCACACCCCAACCATTACCCCGCCCCCCACACACACACACACACACAAGCACTACCCATACAAACACCCCCAACCATTGCCCCGCCCCACACACACACACACACACACAAGCACTACCCATACAAACACACCCAACCATTGCCCCCCCCCACACACACACACACACAAGCATACCCATACAAGCACACCCAACCATTACCCCCCCACACACACACACACACACAAGCATACCCATACAAGCACACCCCAACCAAATTTCCCCGCCCCACACACACACACACACAAGCACTACCCATACAAACACACCCCAACCATTGCCCCGCCCCCTAACACACACACAAAAAGCACTACCCATACAAACACACCCCCCAAACCCTTTCCCCCCCCACACACACACACACACAAGCACTACCCATACAAACCACACCCCAACCCTTACCCCGCCCCACACACACACACACACAAGCATACCCATACAAACACACCCCAACCATTACCCCCCCCACACACACACCACACACACAAGCACTACCCATACAAACACACCCCAACCATTAACCCCGCCCCACACACACACACACACCAAACACCTAAACCCCTACAAACACACCCCAACCATTACCCCGCCCCACACACACACACACACACACAGGCACTACCCATACAAAACACCCCAACCATTGCCCGCCCCCACACACACAAACACACACACAAGCACTACCCATACAAACACACCCCAACCATTACCCCGCCCCATACACACACCCACACACAAACACTACCCCTACAAAACAACCCCAAAACCCTTGCCCCGCCCCATACACACACACACACACAAGCCTACCCATACAAGCACAAACCCCCAAACCCTTGCCCCGCCCCACACACACACACACACAAGCACTACCCATACAAACACCCCCCAACCATTACCCCGCCCCACACACACACACACACACAAGCACTAACCCCTACAAACACACCAACCACCTTACCCCGCCCCACAACCCCACACACACAAGCACTACCCATACAAACACACCCCAACCTTACCCCGCCCCACACACACACACACACACACAAGCACTACCCATACAAGCACACCCCAACCATTACCCCGCCCCACACACAACACACCACACACAGCACTACCCATACAAACACACCCCAACCATTACCCGCCCCACACACACACACACACAAGCACTAACCCATACAAACACACCCCAACCATTACCCCGCCCCACACACACACACACACACAAGCCTACCCATACAAAACAACCCCAACATTACCCCCCCCCCCACACACCACACACACAAGCACCTACCCATACAAAAAACACCCCAACCATTACCCCGCCCCACACACACACACACACAAACACTACCCATACAAACACACCCCAACCATTACCCCGCCCCACCACACACCCACACACAAGCACTCCCATACAAACACACCCCCAACCATTACCCCGCCCCCCACACACACACACACACAAGCACTACCCCTACAAACACACCCCAACCTTACCCCCCCCCACACACACACACACACAAGCACTAACCCATACAAACACACCCCCAACCTTACCCCGCCCACACACACACACCACACACAAACACTACCCATACAAACAACCCCAACCATTACCCTGCCCCATACACACACACACACACAACACTACCCATACAAACACACCCCAACCATTACCCCGCCCCACACACACCAACACACACAAGCACTACCCATACAAGCACACCCCAAACCCTTACCCCGCCCCACACACACACACACACACACACACACAAGCACTACCCATACAAGCACACCCCCAACCATTACCCCCCCCACACACACACACACACAAGCACTACCCATACAAGCACACCCCAACCCTTACCCCGCCCCATACACACACCACACACACACACACACAAGCACTACCCATACAAAACCCCCCCCAAACCATTACCCCGCCCCACACCCCACACACACACAAGCACTACCCATACAAGCACACCCAACCATTGCCCCGCCCCACACACACACACCACACAAACACTACCCATCAAACACCCCAACCATTACCCCGCCCCACACAACCCCACACACACCACACTACCCAACAAGCACACCCCCAAACCCTTACCCCGCCCCCACACAACACACACACAAGCACTACCCATACAAACACACCCCAACCATTACCCCGCCCAACACACACCACACACAAGCACTACCCATACAAACACACCCCAACCATTACCCCGCCCCCCACACACACACACACAAGCACTCCCATACAAACCACCCCAACCATTTACCCCGCCCCACACACACCACCCCACAAGCCTACCCATACAAACACACCCCAACCATTACCCCCGCCCCACACACACACCACCACACAAAGCACTACCCATACAACACACCCCAACCATTACCCCCCCCACACACACACACACACACAAGCACTACCCATACAAACAACCCCCAAACCCTTACCCCCCCCAACCCCCACCACACACACAAGCACTACCCATACAAAAACACCCCAACCATTACCCCCCCCCACACACACAACACACAAAACACACAAGCACTACCCATACAAACACACCCCAACCATTACCCCGCCCCAAAACACACACCACACACCCAAACACTACCCATACAAACACACCCCCAAACCCTTACCCCGCCCCACACACACACACACACACAGCACTACCCATACAAACACACCCCAACCATTACCCCGCCCCACACACACACACACACACAAACACTACCCTACAAGCACACCCCAAACCATTACCCCCGCCCCACACACACACACACACACAAGCACTACCCATACAAGCACACCCCAACCATTACCCCGCCCCACACACACACACACACACACACCCCAAGCACTACCCATACAAGCACACCCCAACCATTTCCCCCGCCCCACACACACACACACACAAGCACTACCCATACAACACACCCCAACCATTACCCCGCCCCACACACACAACACACACAAGCACTACCATACAAGCACACCCCAACCATTACCCCGCCCCAAAACACACACACACACACACACAAGCACTACCCATACAAAACACCCCCAACCCTTACCCCGCCCCACACACACACACACACACACAAGCACTACCCATACAAAAACACCCCAACCATTACCCCGCCCCACACACACACACCACAACACTACCCATACAAACACCACCCCAACATTACCCCGCCCCACACACACACACACACACAAACACTACCCATCAAAACACACCCCAACCATTAACCCCGCCCCATACACACACACACACACAAGCACTACCCATACAAACACACCCAACCATTGCCCCGCCCCATACACAAAACCCACACACAAAACCTACCATACAAAACACACCCCAACCATTGCCCCGCCCCATACACACACACACACACAAGCACTACCCATAAAACACACCCCAACCATTGCCCCCCCCCACACACAACACACACAGCGCTACCCCTACAAACACACCCCAACCATTACCCGCCCCACACACACACAACACACACAAGCACTCCCATACAAGCACACCCCAACCATTGCCCCGCCCCACACACACACACACACACACACACAAGCACTACCCATACAAACACACCCCAACCATTACCCCGCCCCACACACACACACACACAAGCACTACCCATACAAACACACCCCAACCATTACCCCGCCCCCCACACAAAACCACACACACACACACAAGCACTACCCATACAAACACACCCCACCATTACCCCGCCCCACACACACACACACACAAGCACTACCCATACAAGCACACCCCAACCATTACCCCCCCCCATACACACACACACACACAAGCACTACCCATAAAAACACCCCAAACCATACCCCGCCCCACAAAACACACACACACAAGCACTACCCATACAAGCACACCCCAACCATTACCCCGCCCCACACACACACACCCCACACAAGCACTACCCATACAAACACACCCCAACCATTCCCCCGCCCCAACACACACAACACACACACACACAAGCACTACCCATACAAGCACACCCCCAAACCCTTACCCCGCCCCACACACACACACACACACAAGCACTACCCAACAAACACACCCCAACCATTAACCCCCCCCCCCACACAACACACCCCACACAACAAGCACTACCCATACAAACACACCCCAACCATTGCCGCCCCCACAACACAAAACACACAAGCACTACCCCTACAAGCACACCCCAACCATTACCCCGCCCCACAACACACACACACACCAAGCACTACCCATACAAGCACACCCCAACCATTAAACCCCCCCCCACACACACACACACACACAAGCACTACCCATACAGACACCCCAACCATTACCCCGCCCCACACACACACACACACACACAAGCACTACCCTACAAACAAAACCCCAACCATGCCCCGCCCCACACACACACACACAAGCACTAAACCCTAAAAAACACACCCCAAACCCTTACCCCCCCCCACACCACACACACACAAGCACTCCCATACAAAAAACACCCCAACCATTACCCCGCCCCCCACACCACACACACACAAGCACTACCCATACAAACACACCCCAACCATTACCCGCCCCATACACACACACCCCACACAAGCACTACCCATACAAACACACCCCAACCATTGCCCCCCCCATACACACACACACACAACAAGCACTACCCCTACAAACACACCCCAACCATTGCCCCGCCCCATACACACACACACACACAAGCACTACCCATAAAAAACACCCCCAACCATTGCCCCGCCCCACACACACACACACACAAGCACTACCCATACAAACACACCCAACCATTACCCCGCCCCACCCCACACCACACCCCAAGCAATACCCATACAGCACACCCCCAACCATTGCCCCGCCCCACACACACCCCACACAACACACACAAGCACTACCCATACAAGCACACCCCAACCATTACCCGCCCCACACACACACACACACAAGCACTACCCATCAAAACACACCCCAACCATTACCCCGCCCCACACACACACACACACACACACACAACACTACCATACAAGCCCCACCCCAACCCTTACCCCCCCCACACACACCACACACCAAGCACTACCCATACAAGCCACCCCAACCATTACCCCGCCCCATACACACACACACCACAAGCCTAACCCATACAAACACACCCCACCATTACCCCGCCCCACACAACACACCACACAAAACACTACCCATACAAGCCACCCCAACCATTACCCCGCCCCACACCACACACCACACAAGCACTACCCATACAAGCACACCCCAACCATTACCCCGCCCCACACACACCACACACACACACACAAGCACTACCCATACAAGCACACCCCAACCATTACCCCGCCCCACACACACACCACACACAAGCACTACCCATCAAACACACCCCAACCATTACCCCCCCCCCCACACACCCCCCACACCACACACACAAGCACTACCCTACAAACACACCCCAACCCTTGCCCCGCCCCACACCCACAAAACACACAAGCACTACCCATACAAGCACACCCCAACCATTACCCCCCCCCACACACACACACACACACAAGCACTACCCATACAACACACCCCAACCATTACCCGCCCCACACACACACACACACACAAGCACTACCCCTACAAGCACACCCCAACCCTTACCCCCCCCACACACACACACACAACAACACACCCAAACACTACCCATACAAGCACACCCCAACCATTACCCCGCCCCACACACACACACACACACAAGCACTACCCATACAAACACACCCCAACCATTACCCCGCCCCACACCCCACACACACCACACACACAAGCCACTCCATACAAAACACCCCCAACCATTGCCCCGCCCCCACACACACAAAACCAAGCACTACCCATACAAGCACACCCCACCATTACCCCGCCCACACACCACACACACCACACAAGCACTACCATACAACAACCCCCAACCATTACCCCCGCCCACCACACACACACAAAACAAGCCTACCCATACAAGCACACCCCAACATCCACCCCGCCCCACACCACACACACACACACAAGCACTACCCATACAAACACCCCAACCATTTCCCCGCCCCACACACACACACACACAAGCACTACCCATACAAACACAACCCCAACCATTACCCCGCCCCACACACACACACACACAAGCACTACCCATACAAAAAACACCCCAACCATTACCCCCGCCCCACCACACACACACACACACAAGCACTACCCATACAAACACAAACCCCAACATTACCCCGCCCCATACACACACACACACACAAGCCCCTACCCATACAAACACACCCCAACCATTGCCCCGCCCCATAAAACACACACCCCACACAAGCACTACCCATACAAACACACCCCCAAACCCTTGCCCCGCCCCCTACACACACACACACACAAGCACTACCATACAAACACCCCCAACCTTGCCCGCCCCACACACACCACACACAAGCACTACCCATACAAACACACCCCAACCATTACCCCGCCCCACACACACACACACACACAAGCACTACCTACAAGCACACCCCAAACCATTGCCCCCCCACACACACCACACACACACACACAAGCACTACCCATCAAACAACACCCCCAAACCCTTACCCCGCCCCACACACACACACACCACAAGCACTACCCATACAAGCACACCCCAACCATTACCCCGCCCCACACACACACACACACACACACACAACACTACCCATACAACACACCCCAACCATTACCCCGCCCCACACACACACACACACAAGCACTACCCATACAAGCACACCCCAACATTACCCCGCCCCATACACACACACCACACAACACTACCCATACAAACACAACCCAACCATTACCCCGCCCCACACACACACACACACAAGCACTACCCTACAAGCACACCCCAACCATTACCCCGCCCCCCACACACACACCCCACACAAGCACTACCCTACAAGCACACCCCAACCATTACCCCGCCCCCACCACACACACACACACACACACAAGCACTACCCATACAAGCACACCCCAACCATTACCCCCCCCCACACACACACCACACACAAGCACTACCCATACAAGCACACCCCAACCATAACCCCCCACCACACACACACACACACACACAAGCACTACCCATACAAACACACCCCAACCATTGCCCCGCCCCACACACACAACACACAAGCACTACCCATACAAGCCCCAACCCCCAAAACCTTACCCCGCCCCACACACACACACACACACAAGCACTACCCATACAAGCACACCCCAACCTTACCCCGCCCCAAAACCACACACCACACAAGCACTACCCATACAAGCACACCCCAACCATTACCCCGCCCCACACCACACACACACACACACACAAGCACTACCCATACAAGCACACCCCAACCATTACCCCGCCCCACACACACACACACACACAAGCACTACCCATACAAGCACCCCCCCAACCCTTACCCCGCCCCACACAAAACACACACACACACACACAAGCACTACCCATACAAACACCCCCAACCATTGCCCCGCCCACACACACACACACACAAGCACTACCCATACAAGCCCCCCCAACCATTACCCCGCCCCACACACACACACACACAAAAAGCACTACCCATACAAGCACACCCAACCATTACCCCGCCCCACACACACACACACACACAAGCACTACCCATACAAGCACCCCCAACCATTTCCCCGCCCCACACCACCACACAAGCACTACCCAACAGCACACCCCAAACCCTTACCCCCCCCATACACACACACACACACACACAAGCACTACCCTACAAACACACCCCAAACCCTTACCCCCCCCCACACACACACACACACACAACACACACACACACAAGCACTACCCATACAAGCACAAACCCCAACCATTACCCTGCCCCATACACACACACACACACAAGCACTACCCATAAAACACACCCCAACCATTGCCCCGCCCACACACACACACACACACAAGCACTCCCATCAAGCACACCCCCAAACCCTTACCCTGCCCCACACACACACCACACACACACACAAGCACTACCCATACAAACACACCCAACCATTGCCCCGCCCCACACACACACACACACACAAGCACTACCCATACAAACACCCCAACCATTACCCCGCCCCACACACACACAACACACACACACAAGCACTACCCATACAAACACACCCCAACCATTGCCCCGCCCCACACACACACACACACAAGCACTACCCATACAAGCACACCCCAACCATTACCCCGCCCCATACACACACACAAGCCCACCATCACACCTACACACAAGCTAGCCCCGTTTCAAAAACATATGGGGGGGGCACCGCATTCTCATGGGGGGGGGGGGGGACGTAGCTACGCCACTGGTATAGCAGGGTAGCAGAAAGCTTCTGGCCCTGCGAGCCTCCCGGTGACGTCACAACTTGCGCCGTGACGTCATCACTCAGGCTCCGCCCACGTAAATATATTTCAAAAAAAACTTTTTAATTACTGGTTCAATCTTGGATCTGATTACAGTTTTGGAATCGGCATATCATATCATGATTTTTTATATATCTACCACGATTTATAATAAGCTATTAAGAAAGTCGATAGAAATTAGAACAAATATGGCGCTGGTGGCGCCCCCTACATACTCTGTATATTTTGATAATTCTTCCGCTAATTCCTGGTTTAGGAGGCTTTTCTTGTTTGTCTGATTTATATCTAACATTTGCATATAGATGATGTACTTAGTGCAGCGTGTTATGAGGCTATTTACATGAAGGCTCCAACTCATAGTTTGTCAAGTCAACAATATTTCTCGGCAATTTTTTTTTTTTTTTTTTAATTCTTGGGTTTGAGGCAATAATTGTGTTGGCTAATTAAACCAATATGTTCGTAATGTTTTTTTTAAATGTTATCATGCGTGTTTCACGGTCCTGAGTTCGAGTCAGGCTTACCCTAATGTATTTTTTTTTTTTTTCATTTGTATCTATCCTCTAAGCTTAGACGTATAAATCTTTTGATATAGTGGAAGGTTTTCTCATTCAGTTAAGCCGTTTCTTGCGTCTGCCACCCATGCTCTTGCCTGCTACGGTAGGATCAGTGGCGGAAGGGCTGTGAAAATGGGGGGGCCACCAGTTTTCATCTCTCTCTCTCTCTCTCTCTCTCTCTCTCCCTGGGTGTGGGAGTAATGAGTGGTGATTTTTATGAGTTTAGACTTTGATCAATTATTTCTCCTTTCCCCTGGTTCCCTTTTTGGGGGACTTGATAAAAAACCTAAAAAATTTGATGGTACATATTCTGTGGACAGATACAAAAGTAGATATAAAGAGTCTTTTATTAAGGCCAGGGACATGTAAACCCTAAAATCCTTATGTTGAATAATTTTTTTATTCAATGTTAAGTGTTAGTGCAAAATGTTGCGTAGGTACACCGACTTGTTTGTTGCAGCGGCTGTCAACAAAATTTGGGTTGTCAATGGAAAAACTGGACATGCCTTATCTAGCAGACAGCATATATACATTAGATACTGCTGATATCTTACACTATTATATATATACATAAACTGTACATGAAGAATTTTTGTGGAGAAACACCGGGTGACTGCACGTTGATGTCATCTCATCCATATTAATAGAGCTTTGTCTTGCGCCCTTACCTGATCTGCCTGTCTAACCCTTTCATCTATAAGTACCCTAAGGCATCTCTCTTGCTTTCCACGTCTAAATATTGACTGTGCATACTCCTGTACAGTGCAAACTCTCTATAACGGAATAATTTAGCCATCCCCCTTCCCCCTCTAGTGTCTTAGTCAGAACCCATTGCTACAGCACCTGTGTTCGGGTAGTGTGTGAGTGTGGGTGTGATCTGAAGCCCACACACAGATACTACAACACTGTAAACACATTTCTAGGCATAAAATATAGCAGTACAAATACGTATATGTATCATTAATAGTAAAAACTCACCTCTAATGTGGCGGCGGGCGGTCTTTATCTACACGGGACGCCGGTTCACCTGCATCCTAATGGAAAATCGTTCTCCATTATGAAAAATTTATACGGAAAAAATACGGAATGGATTTTTTCTTCTATAGAGAGTTTCCGCTACATACAGAGAATTCCGTTATAGGGAGTTTCCACTGTGTTTATAGTCCTCCATTGCAGGCGTGATTAAAGTTTCAATTTAGACCTGGTAAGAAACGAACTAAATAACCATTATTATGTACTATAATACACCGGTGCTTATTCCCTGTCTAATACTTGCATGAGAACTTAAGGTCCTCATGGTAGTGCTGCACAGACTTCCCGCACCCACCCATGACTACAGTGGCAGCTGATTGAGGTCTTCCAGCTTGTCGTAATCCCCCTCGCCATTCCCGCTGCTGCTGCCGCCACTCTTGTCAAAGAAGTCCCTCTCCACCACCTGGCAGAGCTTCACCAGGTTGCTGAACGAGCGTACAATGGTTGCCAGCCGGTTGTCGGGTAACGGTGTTGTCAGGAGGGTGAAGAGGTGGCCAAACACCAGGGCGTCCAGCTCGGTGGGTCTGTGGGTGCAAGGCAAAGTCAGGTGAAGAGGTAGTCTGATAGTCACAGATGCTTAAATGAATATCATAAGATTATTAGATGAGAATTAAATTTATTTTGTAATGCTCACCTGTTGCCGAAGAAGAAGTCCTGGCGGTCCAGACGCTCAGACAGGGCGCTGCAGCAGTGCTCCACCTCGTTGTACACCTGGGAAAAGGGAGCCAGTCATTTAGTGTCTGAAAATAATCTCAATCAAATCATATTAACCCCTTGAGACCCATAACGTAATTTCCATAGTAATTTGGGTACCATTAGACGATTTTAATGAGTACCTACAAGCAATATTTATAGCTATGACCTGTTTAGTATCCTTACCACTAACTAATGTGGTATATTCAGTTGCTTTTCGTAATTTTATGGCTAACAACAGACACTTTTATATAGCAATGGTAAAATCTAGGCGTGAAGGGGTTAAACAGTATCACAAATATTATATTTAATAAAGTTATGATTCATTCACTTGATATCTTAGTACAGGTTGAAGTTCCCAAACTCGGCAACCTCGGGACCAGCGCCGAGCCGAGTAATGGAATTTTCCGACTTTTAGAACGTAGATATATTAAGGGGAAAAAAATCATGAAAATCACATGAAAAAAATCACAGGAAAAAATTATTTGGATTCTAGACGTTTGGGAGCCATAATACCAATAACAGACCTGTAGAAGTACACAAAATAACAGTGTACACAACTCTACAGTCACAACACCACTGAACAATAACAACAAACAAATCGGCAGGAGAAACCAAGCGGCCTAGTGTGGTGGCACCCAGCGGCCGACCCGGCAACTACGCGCCGAGTTTTGGGTGTTCTGCCGGGTTTTGGAAAATCCGGAACCATAGCCGAGTTTTGGGTGTTGCCGAGTCTTGGGATGCCGAGTATGGGAACTTCAACCTGTAACTGGTGGACTGTTGCCTAACCCTCTACCAACCACCATCCAACACTTGTGACTTGGACCTGGGCTGACTGCGGGCTTTTTATTACCTACCCCTTTTTTTTTGCCCTTGGCCAATCCTTTGTGACGTAAAAAAAAAAAAAAAAAAAAAAAAAAAAAAAAAAAAAAAAAAAAAAAAAAAAAGTGATATCTATGGTTTAACTCCTCTAGTGTTTCTGCTGCCAGCCTTAACCCCTTGAGACCCAGAACGTAATTTCCAAAGTAATTTGGGTGCCATTAGACGATTTTTAGTGAATATAAGCAATTTTGTATAGATATGACCTGTTTAGTATCCTTGTCTACTAGTTAATTTGGTATATTCAGTGACTTTTCTTAATCTTATGGCTAGACAATATACAATTTTTTATAGCAAAGGAAAGATCTGGGTGTGAAGAGGTTAAATGTTGCCTCTTTTGTTTTGTCCTTGGCCAGTCCTTTGTGATGTAAAAATAAATTAAAAAAAGATAATAAATCAATAAATCAATAAATAAACAATCTGTTGTTTACCTCCTCTAGTGTTTTCTGTTGCCATCCCAGAACCCTGAGGCGCCGGAGGACCTGCCGTCGCTTCTGCCGTGTGAGGAAGAGGTTGATGGGCCAGGGGTAGACGGAGCCGTAGCGAGGCTTGGTGACGCCCTCGTAGGTGGCCGGATCCACCCACGAGATGTACAGCTGCAGCACAGGACAGGCGGGTGAGGAGGCATGCAATATAGAGGTGAATATTAAATGTTATGTGTGTGGGTGAATATTAAATGTTATGTGTGTGGGTGAATATTAAATGTTATGTGTGTGGGTGAATATTAAGTGTTATGTGTGTGGGTGAATATTAAATGTTATGTGTGTGGGTGAATATTAAATGGTATGTGTGTGGGTGAATATTAAATGTTGTGTGTGTGGGTGAATATTAAATGTTATGTGTGTGGGTGAATATTAAATGTTATGTGTGTGGGTGAATATTAAATGTTATGTGTGTGGGTGGGTGAATATTAAATGTTGTGTGTGGGTGAATATTAAATGTTATGTGTGTGGGTGAATATTAAATGTTATGTGTGTGGGTGGGTGAATATTAAATGTTATGTGTGTGGGTGAATATTAAATGTTATGTGTGTGGGTGGGTGAATATTAAATGTTATGTGTGTGGGTGAATATTAAATGTTATGTGTGTGTGTGGGTGAATATTAAATGTTATGTATGTGTGTGGGTGAATATTAAATGTTATGTGTGTGGGTGGGTGAATATTAAATGTTGTGTGTGTGGGTGAATATTAAATGGTATGTGTGTGGGTGGGTGAATATTAAATGTTGTGTGTGTGGGTGAATATTAAATGTTATGTATGTGTGTGGGTGAATATTAAATGTTGTGTGTGTGGGTGAATATTAAATGTTATGTGTGTGGGTGAATATTAATGGTATGTGTGTGGGTGGGTGAATATTAAATGTTGTGTGTGTGGGTGAATATTAAATGTTATGTATGTGTGTGGGTGAATATTAAATGTTGTGTGTGGGTGAATATTAAATGTTGTGTGTGTGGGTGAATATTAAATGGTATGTGTGTGGGTGAATATTAAATGTTGTGTGTGAGGGTGAATATTAAATGTTATGTGTGTGGGTGAATATTAAATGTTATGTGTGTGGGTGAATATTAAATGTTATATGTGTGTGTGGGTGAATATTAAATGTTATGTGTGTGGGTGAATATTAAATGTTATATGTGTGTGTGGGTGAATATTAAATGTTATGTGTGTGGGTGAATATTAAATGTTATATGTGTGTGTGTGAATATCAAATGTTATGTGTGTGGGTGAATACTAATAATGGGTCGGTGATAAGAGTGTCCATCAGCACTGCCAGACTGCATAATTATAAGCAATGTAGCTAAGGAGACGAAGTTGAAGAGGACCTATGAAGCGATATCAACCCCTTGAGACCCAGAACGTAATTTTCATTGTAATTTGGCCACCATCAGACCATTTTTAGTGACTATAAGCAATATTTTATAGCTATGACCTGTTTAGTATCCTTGTCCACTAACTAATATGGTATATTCAGCTACTTTTCGTAATTTTATGGTTCAATAACATACAATTTTATATAGCAAAGGAAAGATCTGGGCGTGAAGGGGTTAAATGTTATGTATGTGTGGGTGAATATTAAAAAAGTATGAATTTTGTTTTGTTTACTTTGCACAATAAAGACTAGCGTTGACGTCACAACAGGCCGCCCGTCGTTTTAGGGCGATGAGAGCGATGGGTTTTTAGAGAAAGCTGATGATGACGATGATGATGTAGACATGACTCACCTCAGCGTTGGCCAAGACATTGCTCACCAGGGACATGTAAGCGCGCATGTCTGCCTTCTGTGTCGTCTCCAGCTTCTCCGTCAGCGTCACTCCCTGCACGCACACACACGCACACACACACACCACACACACACACACACACACACACACACACACACACACACACACACACCACAGAATTAGGCACAATAAACACACACACACACCCAGATAGATAGATATTTTATTGTCCACAAAAATGCATCAAAAGAAAATTTAATGACGTAATATATATCAAATCACTCATGGATCAGAAATTTACTCTGATCAGTAATGAACAAAAGTATGAAGTGTACCTAATATCTAAGGGCTTTAGTGTGACCTGGACTGACCTTGTTCGCCACGAAGGCTACGATGGGGTCCAGCTCGGCCACCACGAACGCTCCGGCCTTGATAAACGGCACGCGACCTGAAACAAGGAATCTTTGAATTAATATTTGACCTTTAAACCTTTCTCTCTCTCTCTCTCTCTCTCTCTCTCTCTCTCTCTCTCTCTCTCTCTCTCTCTCTCTCTCTCTCTCTCTCTCTCTCTCTCTCTCTCTCTCTCTCTCTCTCTCTCTCTCTCTCTCTCTCTCTGAATCTTTGAATTAATATTTGACCTTTGAACCTCTCTCTCTCTCTCTCTCTCTCTCTCTCTCTCTCTCTCTCTCTCCTCTCTCTCTCTCGTCTCTCTCTCCTCTCTCCTCTCTCTCCTCTCTCTCTCTCTCTCATTCACTTAAAGCAAACAGATACACGCACGTCAGCACAAATCAATCCCTTTCCCGCTCGCCCACGCCCCCTAGTGTAAGGTCAGGTCAAGTCAGGTCATGCACTATGATATTACGCCCGGAGGAGGAAGAGCAACACTACAGCCAATGAAAAATGTATATAAAACTGTCTGCCCTCAACTACCACCACCACCACCACCACCACCACTACTACTAACTGCAGGGTGATGGATAAACAAAGTCACTCTAGTCTAGCCCGTCAAGTACCTAGAAATGTACTCGTCCTCCTCGCTACGCTACTAGATAAGGACATAATGGAAAAAGATCACTGGCTAAGACTAGAAAAAGAAAGGGAATGGAAAATGAAATGGAAATACAGTAAAACCTCTCGTATTCGGACACTCATTATTCGGACTTTGACATTATTCGGACCTCCTCAATATTATTATTATTATTTTTTTTTTTTGTCGAAATTTCATATATATACACAGAGATTTTTTTTTTTTTTTTTAAGGGTCGGTCGAAATTTCCTAGCTATATATATATACAACCGATAATTTTTTTTTTTTTTTTTTTTTTAGGGGTCGGTCGAAATTTCCTAGCTATATATATATATACACCGATAATTTTTTTTTTTTTTTTTTTTTAGGGGTCGGTTGAAATTTCCTAGCTAAATATATATATATACACCGATAATTTTTTTTTTTTTTTTTTTTTTTTTTTTAGGGGTCGAGATTTCCTAGCTCCTATATATTAAACACCCTAATTTTTTTTTTTTTTTTTTCTTTTCTTCATACCCCCCCATTTATTCGGATCCTTGCATTACTCGGACCACTCCTTGGCCCAATTAGTCCGAATACGAGCTCGGTTTTACTATAGATCACTTTCTGAGATGAAAAAATAAAAAATAATGAAAAACAATTAGAAAAAGATTCGTGGCTTAAATGAAAAAAAAAAAAAAAAAAAGTAAGTAAGATAAGAAATAAAAGAAGATCAGAAATTAAAATAGAATGCAGTGAAAGAAAGACGAATGAAATGACTGAACAAAGAAGAAAACAGTGAAGAGAAATAAAAGACGTGTTAGAAAAGTCAAGACGAGTTATGATAATGAAGGAAGAAGAAGAGAGGGAAGAAAGGAAGAGAGAGAAGCATTAACACAAGAACAAAGAAGAGTGAGGGATATATCTCTCTCTCTCTCTCTCTCTCTCTCTCTCTCTCTCTCTCTCTCTCTCTCTCTCTCTCTCTCTCTCTCTCTCGATGAACCACATGGAAATAAGTAAGAGCGGGAGAGGAAACAGAAACTCATAAACTAGGAGGAGTAAATACAGATGGTTTTATGAGTGGGGAAGGGAGGGTCGAGGGGAAAGAATGAAGGGTGGGGTAAGGGTAGGATGAGGGGAAACAGGGCCAAGGGGAGGGGGTGAAGGGCAGAGTAAGGGAAGGGACACAGGGGCGAAGGGAAGGGGGGAGAAGGGGAAGGAAGGGAAGGGAAGGGAAGGGGAAGGGAAGGGAAGGGAAGGGAAGGAGGAGGAAGGGAAGGGAAGGGAAGGGAAGGGAAGGGGAAGGAGGGAAGGGAAGGGAAGGAAGGGAAGGGAAGGAAAGGGAAGGGAAGGAAGGGAAGGGAAGGGAAGGGAAGGAGGAGGAAGGAAGGAAAGGGAAGGGAAGGGAAGGGGAGGGGAGGGGAGGGAAGGGAAGGGAAGAGAAGGGAAAAGGAAGGGAAGGGAAGGGAAGGGAAGGGAAGGGAAGGGAAGGGGAAGGAAAGGAAGGGAAGGGAAAAGAGGAAAGAAGGGGAAAGAGAAGGGAAGGGGATGAAGGAGGGAAGGGTAGGAAGAAGGAAGGGGACCGGACACCGAGGAGGACAAACAAGGTTGTGGATGCAGAGTAAACAAAGTGACCTGACCTTCGCCTGACCTGAATTCTCATGACCGACAATTTAGTTACTGTAATTTAATCTCTCTCTCTCTCTCTCCTCTCTCCTCTCGTCTCTCTCCTCTCTCCCCCTTCCTCTCTCTCCTTCTCTCTCTCTCCTTTCATTTCCATTGCTAACCTCTTTATCTTTATTTTACTGTAATTTAGTCTTTTTTTTCTCTCTCTCTCTCTCTCTCTCTCTCTCTCTCTCTCTCTCTCTCTCTCTCTCCTCTCCTCTCTCTCTCTCTCTCTCTCTCTCTCTTCTCTTTTCATTTCCATTGCTAACCTCGTATCTTTATTTTACTGTAATTTAGTCTCTCTCTCTCTCCTCTGCTCTCTCTTCTCTTCCTCTCTCTCTCTCTCTCTCTCTCTCTCTCTCTCTCTGTTTTTCTCTCTCTCTCTCTCTCTCTCTCTCTCTCTCTCC
>JACEEZ010016203.1:0-47487 GCA_016584305.1 Chionoecetes opilio | reverse complement strand
GCAGAATATCATGAGGCTTATAGCAAGAAAGCAGGAGACAAAGGTCTTGTCTGTGGGAGCGGAAGTCGTGAATGTTCCAATGAAGAACTGACAGAGTGTAGAGGTCAGCGGGTGATGATAGATGACGGGGCGGACGAGCCGACTGACGAACAGGTGTTAGCGGAACCTGAGGAACTGGCACTTCTCCAAAACATGGATTGGTAAGTACGGGAAGCTATAATGTTTGTGTGGGAATCACAATGAGGGTACCTTCGAGAAAATCCTATGGTTAGTTTCGGACCTACAGCCAAGCGTCTTTACTCGAAAACCACATACTAGCTTTATAGCATAGAGTTGGAAAATATGTGGGCGGGAAGGCAGACAGTGTGACAGACAAGGGAGTGTTGTTGACATGTTTGTGATGCAAACTGCCATATATGGCTACGCTATAGTGTGGCTACGGAGTTGAATAAAATAGGTAACGCCGCGAAATAGGTAGCGCCTTACCTCACACCCCCGCCGGTTATTACTTATTTACCACAAAGGTTTTCCTACTTATTTACCTCCTTTATAAGTGATTAACCAGGACGTGTGTGGTACTGTGGTTGCTGGAGGTACTAGAGGAGACAGAAGAGAAGAGAGAAAGACATTGGAGGTAGCGGAGAAAAGGGAAGAAGTCATTAATTAGTGTAGTGATTAGTTAGTAAGAACAAGTCATTGAGTGATCTAGCTCTACACACGTCGTATGTCTATGTTAAGTGTGCTTATATGTATGACAAGGCAGATGAAGGGATTATCTTGTTCATAGATAACAGTAGAACTGGATGTGACACTCCGCAACTACGCGCCCTGGACGCTGCAGTACTGGCCCCATGGTCAGTCTGCTGGCCCATTCACTTGCTGCATATGACTATCATATAGACTGGTTTATCAGTATATATGATATACTGTAATCTTCGTAAATGTTTGTTCTATACTTGAGTATAGGCGTCCAGCCTCTGGCCCCTCTGCTTTTGGCTCAGTTCTTGCGGCTGGAACGTGGCAGTGAGCTCAAAGTGCTTTTAAAATACCTAGTGCAAGTCCCAAGTTTGTCCAAGTCCAAGTCCAAGTGCAAGTTTTTATTCATATGCAGTGTGTAGTAAGTTGGGTAAAATTTTTCCATGGTTCTGTTTCCGCCTTGTCTTTACCTTCTGGTAAGTCAAACAACTACTTAAATGGACAAAGAGTGGATTCTGAAGGTAACTTGATGTAACTTGAACTTGATGCATATAAACAGAAGAGCTGTCACCCACTTAGACTTCAAATATCAAGTATAGGCGTCCAGCCTCTGGCCCCTTTGCTTTTGGCTCAGTTCTTGCGGCTGGAACGTGGCAGCGAGCTCAAAGTGCTTTAAAAAGTCTACAGACCTAAATTTAGTTCATAAATATCTGCAGGTAAAATAACAACAACAAGTAGGTGCCCCTACTATGCCCTCATCCGCAGTTTGGCTTGCATAGGGACACACTTTCGAGAATATGTAGAGGGCTGACATTTTATAGTACATTTGTGGAATTGCTGGGCTGAGGGAGCTAATAGGGCAGTGTAGAAAGCACTGGAGTCTTGTCAAAGCCAAGAGGGCCGAGTGCTTTGTGTCACCAGAGTTTAGGACTGAGTTTATCTCGGTAGAAGACTGCGTTGTCCCCTGGGGACTCTCTCACCAGATTTCAGCTCAATCGGTCAACAGACGGTAACGCTACGAAGCGTTAAACATTTCTCACGGTTTTCTCACGGTTTCTCACAGTTGATGGCGTATCTATACTTGATGTAGTAAACCGTCTGAGCGCTTGGAGCGTTCTAGAAGCGGCACGCGGCCTGCATGCACAGGCTGCGCAATCGGAGAAGCGCTGTGCAGGTAACGTCATAGCACGTAAAACGATCAAATGACGTCATAGCGCGAACGCAGCAGTGGATGTTTTTTTGGCAGCCCGACCCAATCCAATATCTTGAGCCCGAAACCCAACCCGGCCCGAAAAATTCATGGCCTGATCCATGATCATCCATCCCTATGCATAATCGCTAGGAAAGCGCAATAGACGTCCTTACAGCAACCTTGCTTTCCAGAACGTTCCGTGAAACTCTTGATCTTGGGAGAACAAGTTAAAACGGAAGTGTAAATAAATATTATTATTATTTTTTTTTTTTTTACATCGCAAGGAACTGGCCAAGGGCACAAACAAAATGGATAACACAAAGCCCGCTTAGTTGCCATTCCCTATATAGAAGACAGTAAGAGAATAAAATAAAAACAGAGGGGTAGGCCAATTTAGTTCGGGAGGTGTCTTGTTACTCTTCTTTTGAAAAGATTTAAGTCATAGGAAAGTGGAAAAATAGAAACAGGAAGAGAGTCCCAGAGTTTACCAGTGAAAGTGATGCAAGAGTAAAGATACTGATTAACTCTTGCATTAGGAAGATGGACAGAATAGGTATGAGAATGAGTAGAAAGTCTTGTGCAGCGCGGCCGCGGGAGGGGGGGAGGCATGCAGTTAGCAAGTTCAGAAGAGCAGTGAGCATGAAAATAACGGTAGAAGAGAGCAAGAGAAGCAACATTGCGTCGGTGATTTAAAGATTGAAGACAGTCACTCAGAGGAGGGGAGTTGATGAGACGAAAAGCTTTTGACTCAACCCTGTTTAGGAGAGCTGTATGAGTGGATCCTCCCCAAACATGTGAGACATACTCCATACATGGGCGGATAAGGCCCCTGTAGAGAGCAAGCAATTGGGAGGGAGAAAAAAAATGACGCAGACGCCACAGCACACCTAACTTCTTAGAAGCTGTTTTAGCAAGAGATGAGATGTGAGATTTCCAGTTCAGATTTTTAGTAAAGGATAGTCCTAGAATGTTCATTGTAGAAGAAGGAGACAGTTGAGTGTCATTGAAGAAGAGGGGATAGTTATCTGGTAGGTTTTGTCGAATAGATAGGTGAAGAAATTGGAATTTTGAGGCATTGAACAAAACAAGGTTTGCTTTGCCCCAATCAGAAATTATAGTAAGATCAGAAGTTAGGCGCTTGGTGGCATCTCTCCGTGAAATGGCATGCTTATCCTTGATATTTTATTATGCAAACCTATAGCGAGGATCACTTTAGTATTTCATAAGAAAAATAAATTTTTATTGTAAAACCGAAGTTTATTTAGCACTAATTAAATAATTACGCTAATTACTCATTAAGGGCTTGTTCTACGCAAAAATCTTGTTGCACAGACCCCCATTGATTTTGACAGCACTACTTGCATGTCAAATTTCTGCTCAATCCGACAATATTTAGGAGTAGTTATTAACTTTTTGGCTCACGAGTGGTTCCACTCCCCTTACGCGAATGGGTCTTATAGTAGGGTCACTTAGGGGCGATTCGCTTCACATTAGGTGAAGAGATTTTGAAGGTCTTATCCTAAGCATTTTGTGCCGCTGAATCCGAAAATCGTGTTGGGTCACTCGTTAGCGGTAAGTTTTCGCGCCAATTTGCAATTTGGCAATTTGGCAATAAAATGGGCAATTACAAAATTGCAGAATGAAAACCCGACGTCGTAGAGACCTCGTTTTGGACTCAAATTTGAAGTTATTAAGAGTGCATAAAATGTTATTTAGTACTCTGTGGTTGTATCGGGTCGCTTTACTGAACTATAATGGAAATTAGAGATAAGTGGAAAAAAATGGAAAAAAATAAAAAAGGGAAAATAATTTTGGCCTTAATTTCACATCAAAAGTTCATGAAATGTTTCTGGTTGTATCTGTTCTCATAAAGGCACTATCGTCTGATTAATAGAAAATGGTAACTTTTCTCTGACTGTCCCTCATGGTGTATTTTATGACATACGGTAATGAAATTTCGCAAATAAATGTAAAATTTCATTGGCTATAATTTTTTTAAATTAGCTATAAACCCGTAAATAAAATAAATTCTTTATTATATCGCACATTTTCCTTCCCAGGTCTCGCAATGAAATCGTGTGTCATTGCGGTGCAACTAAACGGAGATGTGGTCCTTCGACCTCGGACGCCAAGGAGGATGTTGGGAAAGTATGCTGGCCAAGTGGGCTTCGAAAGGCGAATTCGTAGGGGCCCCACAGGAGGTCCTCAGAAGGGACGATTGGTGTGGCACCGACAGTGCATTGCTAAAATCCAGCCCCACAAATTCGCGAGGCAGTACGGAGATGAGCAGCAGGACCTTGCGGCGGAGGCCGCCCACCCCGACCTTAAAGGTAAAGAAGAATTTTTTTTTTTGAATTTCGAAAAAATCTTTCGACATGAAAAATATTGCTTGATTATGGTTTCTAGTGATTCAAGGATAGGGAGCGCTAAGTGCGTGGCACTGATTTCCGGATAAAACGTCGCAGATGATGATAAAATCAAAACTCGCAGTGCGAGGAGTGGAAAGCCGTGGGCCGCTTGGCCGCGAGGGCTTTTAAGCTAATTTAAAACTTTCTTTGAATACTTTTAAATTGATGTTTCGAGAATATTCTTATTTGCTATAATTATTTTCATGCATAGGATTCCTGAAAGTATATTCCCATTGGTATTTTTCCATTACATTCCCGACTAAATAATAAAAGCTTTTCCATCTTACTTCTAGCCTGCCACCCCGCCGCCTCGAGTCCCCCGCCGCGCCAGCGCTCCTATTCCCCGGAAGGAATGCTTCTTCTGCGGTGATGGAGACAAGCCAAATGAAGTCCTGCACCGGGTGAGCACGACCTGGAGTGCCAATCGAATCATTGAGGGGGTCCACAATGGAACGAATTCTGAGTGGAAAATCCAGCTTCCTCCCGACCTCGACGTCCTGGCTGCCGACGTGATGTACCATAAGGGCTGCTGGAGCTTCATGTCGTCAACAAGTTGCGGATGTGGCCTCCACTCAACAAGAGCCAGAAGATCGCTCCGTGATCGAGTTCGTGGAAGAGGTTAGCGAGAAGCTGGAGAGTGGAGTGGTTCTCTCGATGGGAGAAATAGACAGCATCAAGGAGCAGCATGGTTTTTGGCCCGCTCACGCTGGGGGAAATAAAGGAACTCCTCTCCACCATGGTCCATGGCGTGGAGTTCACCAAGCCCAAAAAACCCTCGCGAACCCGAATGGTTCATCTGGCGGGGCAAGGAAAGAGGCCCTGACAAACCATCGGACAACGAGGACTTCAAGCTTGCTACACTCCTGAAAGCTCCCAAAATCCTGCGTGAAGAAACCCTCAAAGAACCGAACTGGAAATTTGAAGGAGACATGGCCAACTTAACCTTCACCCTCGTCAAGAGTTTCGCGACCTGGGTCGTCGGGGGAAAGCTGGAAAAAAACAATCCGCGAACGGAGAAGGGAGCCTCGATCGTGGGAACAAGTCCTCATGAAAAAACATCTTGAGTGCAAAGCAAGCTGCGACGAGCACCCAAGCTTTCCGAACCCGAAGACCCCTCTCCAGGTGGCGACGGCGCTGGCCATTCATCAGGAACGGGAGCAAAGCAATGATTAAGATGTTCCAGGGTTTGCCGGGCTGGCTATTCATACTCCTCCCTTTTTCCCTCGAGGCATCGCTTCCCCGAACGGTGCTCAGCGCTGGACGGCGAGATGGAGTGTTCATCCCGCGCCGCCTCGAGAAGGGCCTTCTTGTTCACTTTGCCATCGACAACATCGATTTCCAAGAAGACACAGTAGACGGGAAGGGCACCTTCCACGGCACGGTTAGCGTTGCCTTTCACCCCGGCCATCTTCTCCGTCAGAGCTGGAGCCCCCCCAAGTTTCATTCTGACGCTGCTAAAACCCCTCCCTGCTTCCATTTACGAGGTCAGCCCCTGTCCCATAAAACCGCTCGCTTAAGCCGAAGCTTCCCCCGCTCTCTTTCGAGAAACCTCGCCTCGAGAGCGCTGAAAACCCTCCAAGGACAAGGACACTCTCGTCCTACTCTCCTTCGGCATCGCTGCCCTGAAAGACCTCCGCGGAGCATGCCCAGCTGGTCAGCCTTCAAAGCCGACTCGAGGATGTTCCGCCTGTCCCACGGACGACAATCTCCCACCTTGCCCATTCTCGACTCTCCAGCGCCAGAGTACTCGTCAATATTCCCCATAGGGACAGAAATGGAAAAATTTTTCAACAAGCGCTGAACGGCGATGGGGCTCCGGTGTTTGTTGCTGCCGACATGGCGCTCTTCTCAAAGCTCCTGGAGATCAAGTTGAACTTGAAGAAGGAAAACTGGATCGTCCGCCTTGGAGACCTACACGTCGTCATAGCCATGCTGCGGTGCATCGGTGTTTTCCTGGAGGGGAGGGGCTTCGACGAGGTGCTCCACGAGCGGGGGTGACGGACCCGCCACAGTCCGGCAGATTTTGGCCGGAAACCACGTCAACCGCGGAATTGGGGCACACATAATCCTAAAAAAGTCCCACTCCTAGCTCTCAATTTCCTTCCGGGCCCAATGGAAGCGCCGAAGAATTCGCCGTCCAGGAGTTGGCGAGGGATGGAAGACTGGATTCCTTCAAGAAAGCCCTCGAGATCCTTGCACCAAGCTGCAGATCCTGAGGTCCAGCGGGATCAGATGACAGTCCCTTGAGCAAGTTCTCCATGACGTACGTCAAGAGGTCCCCCCTGCTTTTGAACTACACCGGGGCTGTGCGGACGACAGGAGACTGGGCGCTGCACCTGAAGACGTTGGAGGAGTTGGACCGTTCTTCTTCGCCATGAATCGAAGCTCCTACGCCCGGTTCGTCCCGGTTTACGTGGCCATGATGCAGGACCTCCCCCTCAAGAATCCAAGGCGTGGACGTACTTGGAGAAACACTGGGTCGTCCGTAAGTCGTTGGTACCTTTCACGTCCCTTGGCTGCGACCATGCTTGGAACAGGTGAACCGGACTCTGAAAGGTGACGGTGGGTTGTAGGATCACGAAAAAATCCCTCGACGAGGACCAAGTTCTTCTTGATCCAAGACGAACTCTTGGGAATCAAGGCCAAATCATTCGGAAGTTCTGCTACGGCATCAAAGCACCACAAGGAAGCCCGCCCGGGACGAAGAAGACACACGAGATGGGCCAAAGAGGTGCTGGTCTTCTGCCAGCATAACCCCTTCACTCGCGAGAAAGCCCAACTCACCACCGTCCTTTCCCGCAAGGTTGTTCCAGATTTAAGATGGTGGACGCACTGAAAGAATCGAGGAGGGGCTGGCAAGGAAGCTCTCTTGAAGTACGAAGAGGGAAGGATCAGGACTGCGCAGCAAAGTCCCTGGGAGGTCCTGCATCGTCAGCCTACCAATACATTCAAAACGCTGGGCAAGAAAGCCAAAGTTTCAATCGGAGGGAAGCAGGTGATTGTCACGGGATCCTCAGACTTCACTCGGCGCCTGCTGCTCGCCCTCCAACTCGACAGCAGTCTGGACCTTCGCACCATCATCTCCAACTATGAGCTCTCCCTGTTCCCTCTTGCCCTCTTTGACGACCCAAGGCACCCGCGGGTCACGACAAAAAAATGCCCTTCTCAGGGTTTGGAGAAGATGAACGCGGCGGTCTCCACGGCCTCGCAAACCCCCTTTATCCTCTCGCGTGCTGGTCCTCGACGGGATGGCTATCCTTCAGCAGCACCCCGTTCCGGCTCAGCAAATTTTAAGGACCTGGTTGATCCCTCCTGCAGAGAGTTGCCCAAAATGGGTGTTGGCTACGGGGAGTTGCACCCCTTTTCTTTGACAGGTACGACATCGGCGCGTCCCCCAAAGACAAGACGAGGGAACAGCGAGCCCGAGGTGGAGGATCGATATCGACATCCAAGCAGCGACGGGATCAAAGCTGGAATGACCATGGCTAACATCTTGTCCACCAAAAGCAACAAGACTGCTATGACCTTCTCATGCCTCCCAAATCCCGCACCATTCATGGGGATTACGCGTCGTCTGCGCGTGGCGCGACAAAGCCGTGGCAACTTCTGGACCGGACGGAGCCAAGTTCGCTTCAGAACAAAGGGGGAAGCGGACACTAAGATGATATATCATCTCTCCATGCTCGACAAAGATGTGGAGGCAACCGTAGTTCTCCGGACCCCTGACGTCCTCGTCCTCCCCTCCGACACTTTCCCCAAGTACCTCCCAACACGTGCCTCCCGCTTGGCAAGACGACTTTCAACGTTCAGCTCATCCACGATGAACTGGGCTCTCACGCGGATGTGATCACGTCCTTCCATGCTCTGACTGGTTGCGACACCACTTGCGCCCTCTTCAGGAAAGGCAAGTTTGCAAGCTTGGCCTGTGTTCCAGGCGGCCGACCCGGAACCCTCGACGCTTTTGGGTACACTCCGAAGCCCTGGGCCGCTGACGCAAGAGAGCCTGGACGTGTTGTGCCGATTGTGAGCAGAATTTACGGATATACCTGCTCTCTGCCGCAGGCGAGGTGGACGGCACTTCAGAAGAAGAAGGTTGGAGCAGCACTGGCCCCTCCGGACAGACAACGCCACCACCCAGCACATTATGCGAGCCCCGCTACAGGCCGTCGTCTGGGAGGGGGCTGTGAAGAAGGAAATTGGGGACCCTCGACCCGACCAAGTACGGCTACGGACCCAAAACCCGGCGCCTATCCCTTCCAAACCCTTTCCTCCCGCCCCGCAAAAATATCATGGAGGGATGCAGTGCGGATGCAAGACGAACTGCTCGACCAATCGCTGCCGCTGTCAACGCCTGCAGACTCTTGTCGGAGCTTTGCGATTGCTCCCCCGAGATGTGCATCAACGACGAGGAAGTGGGCATGAGGACGTCGATGGCGTAGGGCGACTAGATATTCGATTTTTTTTAACTTGTGGGAAAAACTCGCTATCGCAAGTAAGGGATTTTTTTGTGTTCTAATTGTTATTTTCCAAAAATACGCGGAGGAGACTCGGTTTCGGTTTTTTGAAATTTTGTGTTCTGGATTAATACTCGGGTCAAATTCGGGCGGAAAAAAGGCTTTCGCTTCACCTTAGGTGAAGGAAGTATTTTTTAGGGTCTATCCTAAGCATTTTTCAGTTGAAATACCCTTTTTCTACGCAATAATTGTACCCACCCTTGCACAAATTCGTTAATTAAATGTGTCCTAAGAACAATTGTTTGTTATTTTACTTTTTTTACTAAATTAAAATTTAGTTTTTAATTATTAAGAAAATCAGCTTAAGGCCAAAATTTTCCTTTATATTTTCCCAATTTTTTCCACTTATCTCTATTTCCATATAGATCATCCGACAGATCACCACGGAGTACTCAATAACTTTTAGACTCTTAAAGCTTCATTGAGTCAAAACGAGGTCCCTTTTCGAGTCTGTTCTCATCTGCAATTTGTAATTCCAATTTTATTGCCAAATTGCCAAATTGCAAATTGCGCGAAAACTACCCTAAAGAGTTACCCAACTACGATTTTCGGATTCAGCGGCCAAAATGCTTGGGATAAGATCCTCAAAATACTTCCTTCACCTAAGGTGAAGCAAGCCTTTTTTCCCCCCTAAGTGACCCCACATTATGGTAAGTGGCAGCTTTCTTCACTCGCTGCCAATTATCAATAAAAAAAGTAAAAATACGCTAAAAAATTGCATACGAGACTCGGAAGAAAAAATTTCTGAACTTAATATTCACTACAACTCTTCGCAATTAAACTTTGCGAATCAAAATTTTATCAGAAGGGATAAAAAAAGCGCAAATTTTATAGCTTCGCATTTATATATTTCGTTTCTGATATATTAATTAATACCATGCATAAATTAGCGTAAATAAATAAATGAAAATCTCAATCGGGTAATTTTCAGATTGATGAGTTATTTATTAGTAATGCTAATTTAAACATGTGCTAAATCAATTTTTTCAGAAAACGAAATATAAAGTCAATAAATACTCAATCGGGAAAATTACCCGATTGATAGTTTTATTTATTTAGTTAACGCTAATTTATGCATGGTGGTAATTCATTTATCAGAAAACTAAATACATCAATGGAAAGCTACTAAAATTGCGCTTCTATTGATACCCTTTATGATAAACGTTGACACGCAAAGTTTTTAATGGCGAAGAGTTGAAGTGAATATAATTAAGTTCATGCATATTTCTTCAGTCCCGTAATGGCATTTCTTTAGTGTGTTTTACTGCTTTTTATTTGATAATATTATAGAACAGACATTTACGAAGATTACAGTATATCATATATACTGATAAACCAGTCTATATGATAAACTGGTTTATATAGATATAAATTTACATAGTCATATGAAGCAAGTGAATGGGCCAGCAGACTGACCATGGGGCCAGTACTGCAGCGCCCAGCGCGCCTAGTTGCGGAGTGTCACATCCAGTTCTACTGTTATCTATGTCTTTTTAAAAACTTCCATCTAGTAGCTGTCTCTCGATTCGTCTTCTTCTTCTTGTAACCTTTGACGCTTCATAGTATAGACGACGTATCGCTTCATAGGTCCTCGTCAAACTTGGTCTCCTTCGTTCGTTAACATATTTGTCAACTCTTCCTTTGTCTATTTCACCTGGGATACTAAAACATTTTCATTAGTTTTGGTCTGTGTGAGTGAAGGCGTCAGCTGATGGTTGTGTGACAGTGTTATACGGCAATATCTTCTCTTCTGTCTCCTCTAGTACCTCCAGCAACCACAGTACCACACACGTCCTGGTTAATCTATAATAATATAAGCGAAAGTGTGTCTGTCTGTCTGTCTGTCTGTGTGTGTGGTGGTGTGTGTGTGTGTGTGTGTGTGTGTGTGTGTGTGTGTGTGTGGTATAGGTTCCGCCCCCCGTGGCGCAATCACCTCATATGGCACATTTTTGGAATCGGGTTGACCAGGGGAAGGTTTTAAGCCCACTTATGATATGATTCGATCACTTTTTTATTTATTTTTATTTGAGCAGCCTATTAGCGATAATTGTGAAAAAAAAGTGGGTTGCGAGAATTGAGGAAACCTTGATGTAGGGTGATGGGTAATGGGTGAGTGAATGGGTGGGGTGATGGGTAATGGGTGTGCGGTGATGGGTGAGTGAATGGGTGGGGGGTGATGGGTTGGGGGTGATGGGTGATGGGTGAGGGAATAGGTGGGGGGTAATGGGTAATGGTAAATATAAGCGAAAGTGTGTCTGTCTGTCTGTCTGTCTGTCTGTGTGTGTGTGTGTGTGTGTCTGGTATAGGTTCCGCCCCCCGTGGCGCAATCACCTCATATGGCACATTTTTGGAACCGGGTTGACCAGGGGAAGGTTTTAAGCCCAATTATGAGATGATCCGATCCCTTTTTTTTCCTTTTTTTTAGCAGCCTATTAGCGATAATTGTGAAAAAAAAGTGGGTTGCGAGAATTGAGGAAACCTTGATGTAGGGTGATGGGTAATGGTGAGTGAATGGGTGGGGTGATGGGTAATGGGTGTGGGGTGATGGGTGAGTGAATGGGTGGGGGGTGATGGGTTGGGGGTGATGGGTGATGGGTGAGGGAATAGGTGGGGGGTGATGGGTAATGGTAAATATAAGCGAAAGTGTGTCTGTCTGTCTGTCTGTCTGTGTGTGTGTGTGTGTGTGTGTGTGTGTCTGGTATAGGTTCCGCCCCCCGTTGCGCAATCACCTCATATGGCACATTTTTGGAACCGGGTTGACCAGGGGAAGGTTTTAAGCCCAATTATGAGATGATCCGATCACTTTTTTATTTTATTTTTATAGCAGCCTATTAGCGATAATTGTGAACAAAAAGTGGGTTGCGAGAATTGAGGAAACCTTGATGTAGGGTGATGGGTAATGGGTGAGTGAATGGGTGGGGTGATGGGTAATGGGTGTGGGGTGATGGGTGAGTGAATGGGTGGGGGATGATGAGTTGGGGGTGATGGGTGATGGGTGAGGGAATAGGTGGGGGGTGATGGGTAATGGGTGAGTGAATGGGTGTGTGGTGATGGGTAATGGGTGAGTGAATGGGTGGGGGGTGATGGGTAATGGGTGAGTGAATGGGTGGGGGGTGATGGGTAATGGGTGAGTGAATGGGTGGGGGGAATACATACATTTCTACATCCATGATTTCAGGAAAGTTAGAAGGGGCTATCTGGAGAGTCCGTGTTTGGTGGGCCGAAGGCCCACCACCAATAGCCCTCCGCAGGAGCTAGCCAAAAAGTCCGCCCGGAGGGCGGCTTTGCGGCTAGTCACTTATAAAGGAGTATTTTGTGGAACATAAGTAAGAAACGGCGGGGGTGTAAGGTAAGACGCTACTTATTTCGCGGCGTTACCTATTTTATGCAACAACGGGATTTGGGTTGGGGGATGATGTAGACAGTGTGACAGGCAAGGGAGTGTTCTTGACTTGTTTGTGATGCAGACTGCCATACAAGGCTACGCTATGGTGTGGCTAAGGGATGGGTGGGTGGGTGGGGGGCTGGGGGCTGATGTAGACAGTATGACAGGCAGGGGAGTGTTGTTCTGCCCTTGCCCTTGTCTGCCGCTCAAATCTTTTTCACACATCTAACGTGTCCGTATCGGTCGGAAACGTATGCAAACTTCTCTGGAAAGGCACAGCTTTCTTGCTGTACCCATAAAGGATGCATGCATATGGCATATCGCAAAAAAAATCTATCAGAAACACCCCAAAATCTTCAGGTGCTATATTTATATCTTGTGTTTACGTGCTTCTGGATTAGCGCGGTGTTGGGAGGCCTCCTCGCGTAACGTCACCGAGACATGGTGTGTCGTCTGCTTGCCGTGAGGAGCGTTTTCGAAGCTCGAGGAATTATTAGATTTTGATTGCGGATTATTAAAAAACGGCTGACTGGATGCAAAAAGTGACAACATATTGTTGATATACGCGATAATGGCTATACTTTGATTGCATTAAATCAGGAATGATGAAATGGTCTGGACGAGTACCTTAAGAAAAACTCCTTGTCATGGACCATAAATATTTTAGCTAACAAATCAGGTACAGGTGTGGACATTTCACATATAAATGCGACAATCCGCAGAGATGACAATGAATGCACTTAGACGACGTCAAATGCGATGCGTTGCAAAGATGCGAAGACCAGTATCCAAATTCAGTTACGTGAGAAAACCATAGTAGTTCACTTAGGACACTATTAGATATGTCCTAAAAATGACTCGGTTAGGTTCAAAAGGTTTCAAGGTTTAGCCCCGAAGGACCCTGCTTTTAAATAAGACTAGGTACGTTTCTGGACAGGTCCAATATAGAATGTAAATATTCCAAATCGGTAGCTTGTAATTATCATTATATCTTCATTCAACAGGTGAAATTTATTTGAAACGAAGGTTAAATAAAAGCTCAAGGGAGGTCGCCCTTATTTATCACTTATCATTTTATTGAAATAATGATTAGTAGGCATATTACAGCCTATAGTGAATATATTATCTTCCTATTGTGCAGCCAATGCAAACTGTTCTGCTCAATTTTATCAATGTATTTTGTGGATGCTTTATAGGCGTTTTCAGTAGCGGCACGGACTGCCCCAAACACTATAAAACGCTCCAGTGTCTTCTAAAAACACATATTCTGCTCCCAGACAAACGTGATCATTGTATTTATTAGTATATAGAGCAAGCGTCATAGTCAACAACAACACAACAAGATGGAATAGTTCGACTTTCAATGCAAGGAGTTGAGAGCGCAACACAACATGGTCGGAGTGGAAGTAAGTGTGGATACTGCAGCAAAACATGTCAGTTGAGTGTCCGGCGACGCTGCTAAGCTGCAAAATGTATCTGATTATATTTAAGCATATGCGCTATTTCGTGTAAAGGGGTACTATTGACGGCGCACCACAGCCATCTTCTTGTGTGTCAACTGTCAAGACCCACCCAATCACCCACTTGTAATTTGTCAGGAATACGTAAATTGTGTTCATGTATTTTTTTCTTCTGTATCTACAGTATTGCAGGAAACTAACGGGAGATGCCACTTTAATGCCAGAAGTAATGACGAATTCTTATCCTCTTGTTGCCACAGCATCACTGAGTATCGGGACGTTGGGAGGCGCGAATAAGGAGCTTGCCGAGCTTGCTGTGTCACTAGTGCAATGGCGTCAATTTGTGTGATGAAATAATACACGGCAATAGTCTTCTAGTACGCATGTAGCCACAAAACTATCATTTCGCAAACATTTGCAGTCATAAAAACATGTGATTTTCTCCAAACTCAGCAACCCAAAAAAAGTACTGATGCAAAGGTAGAAACCCTCAAAGTATTTTGAAGAAGTTACCTAACATCGAGCAGTGGTTTATCATCTATAGTGGAAAATATACATTTTGAGATAATAGCTCGTATTCAAGTTTCATATTTGTCTGTATAGCCCGGCTCCCAGATACCAATTTTCATAAGAAAACTGCATATTATGAAGATTTGATGAAACTTTCAGGGATTGAAGGTAACATATATAGCTTCAATCTCAGAAGGGGTGCCCACTCATCCGGGCAATATTTTCAAAATGGCCACCGTTTTTCGAGGTACGAACACTAAAAATGATAGAAATAACCGATTTCAATGATCTTAGAGTCGATTCATATGTTTTTGACAACTCTAAAACTGAATATTGAGTTTGTAATTTCGAAAATCCAACATGGCGACCCGTAGCGACCATTTTCCAAGATTACCGCCATTAGTTTTGAAAAAATAATAATTACCGATTTTCATAATCTTGGTGTCGATTTATATGTTTTTGATCATAGTAAGACAGATTATGAGGTTTGAAATTTGGAAAATTGAGTAGATGTTCGCGATATACGACTCGGAGTCAAATTATTCTTATTATATATCAAACAGTTGCCATGATTCTAGATATTATGTCTATTTAGTGCTGAGATTCGTGATATTTGTCATATAAATTTAATGAAGTTTAATAATATTAATATGTAAGTGATCAAGATGTTATGAGTATGTATCTTTATAAAATTAAGGGCAAAAACGATACAAAAATTATAATATTACCTTTTGCTGAAGCTGGCCAATTATTCCGGTCCAGGATCCATTGGAAAGGCGTTTGCCGTACATATCGTGCCGTTGTTCAGCTCTGAAGAGCCTGAAGCTGAATAATAAGATGGATATTATTAACAATTTGTTTTTCATCATGCTCCACGGCTGTTGAAATATGCTTTCAAAGACAATTACTTATTGTGTATATCAATCATCATAGGGAGGCAAGTGAAATAAAATTATCGGTACCTCAACTATATATTAAGTTTATTTATATAAACAAACTTAATTTTATTTTTTATTTTTCAAACAACCAGCCCCTGTTAAACAACGCAACAGGTGCAACACTCTCTATAACTCAAAATTCCTCGAGTGCATTTAATATCATATATACGAAGAAAAAAACTAAACTCTCTACATATATAATTAACAAGTCTAATGGCTCTCTATGCTTTGCCAACAATGCATAATATCTCCAACTTTCACATTTTTGTGATCCTTTGGTGTTTGGACAAGTCTCCTTGCAATAATTTCATTGTCTTGGGCAACTTCAGTGTTATTACTGGCACTGTGAGACATGGCTATAAGTTGTGTATTGGTACCCATGGCTCCGGTACCAGGAACATTAACATTATCTTCTTCTGAATTTCGCGAGGTCAAGAAGACTGAGAATGCAGGTTCATGGTAACAGAGACCAGAGCTGGTCTCTGATGAGACCAGTCTCTGGATAATCCTCCAACAAGTTCGTTAGTACTCGTTGGAGGATTATCCAGAGCTGCAGGGTTTACCAAGGTGCTGAGCTCTTTGCAACTGATCACAAACTTGTTGATGCTATACTTCAACACTTCTACACTAGATGAAACAGTACAATCTGTTCATGCGTGCGGCGAGGACATTGAGATTTTGGAAAGTTTTACATACCTTGGTAGCGTACACAATGATGGCGAATCACGTCAAGAAGTCTTACTGCAGATTGGCATAGCCTACGGTAGTATTGACTCGCTCAGCACGAGTATTTGGCGTTGTCGGTATCTGTGCAGGAGGACAAAGATCCGTATCTTCAAGTCGCTTGTGGTCCCTGCCTTACTCTATGGTTGTGAGACATGGACACTAAATAGCGACTTAAAATGGCAAATCAATGCCTTTGGTATTTTGTGTCTTAGCAGATGCATGGGGTATCGCTGTGATGATTACGTGTCAAATCAACGATTGCACCGTGAAACTGAATCAAGACCTATTAATGAGAATAGGCCTAATCCATCAGAATGGTATGGTGGGATACACCTCCCATGTCAAAAAGGGAGATGAGTAAAAATTCCACCTATGTATATATTATTATAGAATTGGGTATAAATTAAGATGCATTAAATATAGTAATATAATTCTGGTGGTAATCACTAGTAACACAATTAATCAAAGGATTAACATAAAATAAAATTGTGAGGAAAATATTGGAACCTTTACGTATAGGAGTAAACATTATTGGAGCTTCCACGTGTCAGCCGTCTCAGCTGACTTAATAAGGATTTTCAGTGAAGGCGTTAATTCACGCATTAAACCCTCCACGATTGAGGTGTAGCCACACTCTTGATTATACACTTAAGGTGTAGTCACGCTCATCATATTACTATGATTGAGCCAACATAACCGATCAATTGGTTAAACCAAGGACGATGTGGTAAAAACACCACAACAGTACGTACCGCGCCAGGTAACTGTGGAAAGTTACCATCAGCCTACCACCATCGCCGCCATTACGTGCACCTACAACAATTATCAGCGCCCTACAGCGACTACCACCACCCCCTCAAATAATAATCAAGCCTTCAAATCATCAACCCATCTACCACTGCTGAGTATACCTTAGTTAGCGTCTAAATATGGTACCATTGCAGTCTAGGTAGTTCTTGGGTTAACAGCAAGGTGAGTTCACATCAATTATTACTATAATTTCAACAGTTTGGTGCCCCGAGTGAGAAACGAACTCACGACCTTGAGATTATTAAAAAAAATATCTTATGTTTTAATTACTAAATTATAGTAATAATTGATGTGAACTCACCTTGCTATTAACCCAAGAACTACCTAGACTGCAATGATACCTTATTTAGACGCTAACAAAGGTATACTCAGCAGTGGTAGATGGGTTGATGATTTGAAGGCTTGATTATTATTTGAGGGAGTGGTGGTAGTAGCTGTAAGGCGCTGATAATTGTTGTAGGTGCACGTAATGGCGGCGATGGTGGTAGGCCGATGGTAGCTTTCCACAGTTACCTGGCGCGGCACGTACTGTTGTGGTGTTTTTACCACTTTGTCCTTGGTTTAACCGACTGATCAGTTATATTGGCTCACACATATTAATATGAGCGTGACTACACCTTAGTGTACAATCAAGAGAGTGGCTACACCTTAATCGTGTAGGGTTTAATGCGTGAATTGCTGTCTTGACCGAAAACCTTATCAAGTCAGCTGGAGACGGCTGATACGTGGAAGTTCCAATAATGTTTACTCCTATACGTGAAGGTTCCAATATTTTCCTCACAATTCTTATATTATGTTAATCCTTTGATTAATTGTGGTACTAGCGATTACCACCAGAATTATATTACTATATTTAATGTATCTTAATTTATACCCAATTCTATAATTATATATAGTAATAATATATATAATAACAATACATAGGTGGAATTTTTACTCATCTCCGTTTTTGACAGGGGAGGCGTATCCCACCCTACCACTCTCCTGATTAGAGAGCGGTTATAGTGTTAATTTCTACAAAATGAGACTTCTTATTAAGCAAACTATTAAAGACAACTAAATTGGTCTTCAAGTTCATAAAGAGGGATAGTTCTGATCCTTTGAAGTTTTGGGTTAGAACAATACAAAACAGGAATTTCCTGAGGAATATCAGCTCTTAGCCTCGGCCAGCCCCCGTAGGAACAAACTTATCAAATCATTAGGTCTGTACCTAGATAATGAGGGCATCATTATATATCGAGTAGGAATTTGGAATGCTGATCTTCCCGATAAAACCTGCAGTCCCATACTAATTCCCAAACGTCATCATCTTACTAAATTGCTGGTGGATGAATCGCATATGAACTCGTTACATGGCGGAATGGCTGACACATTAGCCTATCTATGAAGGCAAATTTGGATACCGCAGGGTAGACAGGCAGTTAAATACTACCTCAAATCTTGTGTCAAATGCAAGAGATATGAGGGAAGACTAATCACCTATCCCGGACTCAATGAACTAACCATGGACCGAGTACAATTATTAAAACCATTTGTCGACTATACTGGGGCAATAATAATTACAAGAGATAATGCTCCCCCAAAAAAGTATATGTCTGCTTATTCACTTGCACCTCTACAAGGGCTGTTCATTTAGAAATAACTGATGATTTAAGTGCCGAAACCTTTATTCAAGTTTTCTGACGGTTTGTGGCTCGGCGGTCGTGTCCTCGGCGATTGATTAGTGATAATGCTACTAACTTCGTAGGAGCCTCCCCCATATTGTTAGAAATATGAGATCATCCATCAGTACAAAAATCTCTAGAGTTAAGGAAATGCTCATGGACCCTTACTACCCCTAGAGCTCCATGGCAAAATGGTTTCACAGACAGAATGATTGGCATAGTTAAGTCTTGTCTTAGGAAAACTCTCCACAAGACAATGATAGGTCTAGAAGACCTGAAAACCATAGTGACTGAGATTGAGACCCGTATCAATAACCGACCCTTAACCTACTTAGATGATTCATCATTAACTATAGAAGCTCCTACTCCCTAACATTTAATTTATGGGAAAAGACTGGAACCCTTTCCTTTAATAGATACAAGGGAAGATATACAAGATCCTACAATAAATGACCCGGCTCAACATCTCCGGGAAGGCTATCACACCTTAAGTAAAATTTTAAGGTCATGGGATAAGCATTGGAGTGCAGATTATTTACTGAGTCTAAGGGAAAGTTTTATGGGGCTCAACAGCCAGAAAATCAAAGTCCAATTAAAGTAGGAGATATAGTAATCCTTAGGGGAGATATGCTTCGTTCGCAATGGCATCTAGGAAAAATAGCAAAACTGCCTACTGATGGAAAGGGGATTGTGAGGTCAGTGGAGTTACTAGTGAGGGGACAACGATGTGTGCGGACGGTAAATAATTTGATTCCCCTAGAGTTAGCTGAAGAGGTAAAGGAGGACTCTAAGTCTGCGTCTTGGCAGGCCAATTTAGGGGATTCCCGACTTCGGAGGCAAGCTGCTTTAAAGTGTAAAACCACTTGGAGAAACCTCATAAAAGGGGGTCAAATTACCTGAAGCAAACCTTAATTTTTCCCCGGCCCCCAGTTGTGGAGATGATCCACTAAAACCGCTCTCTAATCGAGAGAAGGGTATGGAGGGATACGCCTCCCCTGTCAAAAAGGGAGATGAGTAAAAATTCCACCTATGTATATATTATTATAGAATTGGGTAAAAATTAAGATGCATTAAATATAGTAATATAATTCTGGTGGTAATCACTAGTACCACAATTAATCAAAAGATTAACATAATATAGGTTTTGTGAGGAAAATATTGGAACGTTCACGTATAGGAATAAACATTATTGGAACTTCCACGTATCAGCCGTCTCCAGCTGACTTGATAAGCTTTTCGGTCAAGACAGCAATTCACGCATTAAACCCTACACGATAAAGGTGTAGCCACTCTCTTGATTGTACACTAAGGTGTAGTCACGCTCATATTAATATGTGTGAGCCAATATAACTGATCAGTCGGTTAAACCAAGGACAAAGTGGTAAAAACACCACAACAGTACGTGCCGCGCCAGGTAACTGTGGAAAGTTACCAACGAACTACCACCATCGCCGCCTTTACGTGCACCTACAATAATTATCAGCGCTCTACAGCGACTACCACCACTCCCTCAAATAATAATCAAGCCTTCAAATCATCAACCCATCTACTACTGCTGAATATACTGTTACAAACCCGTTCCCCCAGCCGCTCAACTAATCTGCCTCCCTTCCTGGGCTGGCCTTAGACGCGTGGGGAGGAGGGCTGAGTCCGGTTATGTGTTTAGTCGGGACCAGAAGCAATGAATCCCCTGAGGTCTTGAACACGGGCTCCCCACACTGGCACATCACCACCACGTCACACACACACACACACAGGCACATGCGGAATAACACAATCACATCCTTTTCCAGACTATATTGTACTACACAGAGGCAGCTTCACGCCCACCGCGAGATACACCAGCTACTCCTCATAGGCCTAGTCACTTCTCGACCGTCGCAGCCCCAAATGTTCCTCCGCTATCACTGTCTGTCACTGTTATGCATCTAATCCAATACCAGTGTTACCACAGTCTCCTGGTCGTCCTCAAAACCCCGCCACAGTCGTCCTTATCTCGTCGTCACTCCTCTCATTTGTCCTTCCGCCCAACATCACCGCATCCCCAGATCTTGAGCCAGAGTCCTCTTAGAGCGCGGTCGTAACACTGCCTTCTCCTGTAAAAATGCGGGCGTCTTCACTCGCCAAAAACATTAGAAAAGAACAAGGGCAAGGTAACAAAACAAACCCAAAAGAAAATACAACTCATTGACTGTGTACATACCAGATAATCCATAGAAACCCCCCCCCACAAAACGAAAGGTCTGACCTGCCTGGTTCCTCTTTAGAGTGAGCTAGCCCTCTGGGCCTTCTAATATGAAGTCTTCCATCCACCTAGGAGTACGTCCGGGGCGCTTCGGTCGTGCGCCTCCCAAGCCTGCTGCTTGGATCTCGCTATCGCCCACATCAACTGGTACCGAGGTAGGTTCCTCTGCTGCCGCCTGCTCGCTGGGTTCGAGGCTGGTTAGAGGAACGAGCCCCATGTCGCCCGCGTTCTCCTCCTCCGGCCAGAAAACGCGTTCCTTGTTATCCTCACTGCCACACGGCTCTGGCGTCAAGACGTCTCTCTCGGTGCCATCCTCCCAACTGTAGTGGCCCGGACCATAGTACCTCCAGAGCCTATCAGCATGGACTACCAATGTTCTCCTTCGGTGTGGCCTGCGGATCCGGAATGTGTTATTAGAAATCACCTTCACCACTGTGTATGGCCCCTCCCATGGACTCTGCAGCTTAGGAGACTGCCCCTTCTTCCTCCTTGGGTTGTACAGCCACACCTGCTGCCCTTCCTGGAGTACCAGCACCTCAGTATGCCGGTCATAGCGGGTCTTCATGGCCTCTCCCGCTATCCGGATATTACCCCGGACTTGGTGGTGTATTTCCTCCATCCGTTCTTTTAGGGCAGCGGCGTAAGGTGTGGTAGCAGTGGATATCCATCCCCTCGTCCGGCGGCCGTCCGGTGATGAGGTCCAGTGGTAACCGCAACTCCCGGCCACACATAAGCCTGGCAGGTGAGTAACCGGTGGCCTCATGCTCTGCCGACCGGTATGCCATGAGTAGTAGGGGAAGCTTCAGGTCCCAGTTCCTCTGTCCTTCCTGGCAGCTCTTCGCCAGCTGCTGGGCCAGTGTGCGATTATAACGTTCCACCATACCGTCTGACTGCGGCCGGAGTGGAGTTGTACGTGTCTTCTGCACATCGAGCAACTGGCAGCACTCCCTGAACACCTCAGACTCGAATTCCCTCCCTTGGTCCGAGTGTAACTCCTCAGGCACACCGAATCTTGAGAAAAAGTCATCCACCAGAACTTCGGCAACCGTGATAGCCACATGGTTGGGGAGAGGGTAGGCTTCTGGCCACTTAGTAAAATAATCCATCGCCACACACACATATAGATTTCCTCTGGCCGTCTGGGGCAAAGGACCCACTATGTCCACTGCCCCCCTTTCCATGGGTGCTCCCAACTGATAAAGCTGTAATGGTGCCCTAGCACGTACATTGGAGCCCATCTTAGCACTGCACACGTCACAGGACCGGAACCACTCCTGCACGTCCTGGCGCATACCCAAACAGTACACACGATGCCGCAAACGCACAAGAGTTTTTTTAACACCGAAGTGCCCACTTGTGCTGCCACCATGTGACTCACCGAATAGTTCTGCCCTTTTCTTCTTGGGGATAACCGTCAGCCAGAATTTCACTTTTCCATCACTGGTCACCCACTGTCGTTCCAACACTCCCCCCAATAATCGCAACACATCCCATTGTCGCCAGAAGAATTTGGTCACTGGGCTGGTCACTGCCACACGTTCCCAAGGTGGCCTAACACGACTCACTCTCTAACCACGCCACAACTGGCCCAATATCAGCGTCCTGTCGCTGGGCCAGCTCAAGGTCCTGCCTCCACGAGGTGGCACTGACATGGAGGGAAACACGGTTACATATTTGGTTTGGCTCACGTTGGCTGCAGTGTTTGCAGTCCACAGGACAAGGGCGTCGACTCAAACTGTCGGCATTACTGTGCACCCGGCCCGGACGGTGCTCAATTTGGTAGTCATGCTGCTCTAGCTTGCCCAACCACCTGGCAAGCTGCCCTTCTGGATTCTTAAGGGTGTTCAGCCACCTTAGAGCAGCATGATCGGTCCTGACCGTGCACTCGGCACCGTACAAGTAAGAGTGGAAGTGGTCCATGCTTTTGACCACCGCCAACAGTTCTTTCCTGGTGACACAGTAGTTCCTTTCCGGAGCAGAAAACTTGCTTCTGTAGTATGCCACTACACGTTCCTGCTCGTTCACTAGCTGGAAGAGGACAGCCCACACTCCTTCAGCACTGGCGTCACAATCCATGGTATATGGTTCCGAAGGAACAGGGTATGTCAATACAAGGGCGTGAGTGAGTGCCTCCTTCAGCTGCTCGAAGGCCGCCTGGCACTCATCACTCCACAGGAACCGAGCTCCTTTTCGTGTCAGGTGATGAAGTGGTGTGGCTATATGTGTACATATAGATCTCCTATAGTACTCCTGCACAAATCTCCGGTAATACGTGCAGAGGCCCAGGAAGCTTCGCACCTCCGTTACACTACGGGGAACTAGCCACTCCTTGATGGCTTCTACTCTACCTTCCCGGGGTCAGCCGACACCCAATCCCGGCTCACGATGTGGCCCAGAAATGACACCTGTTCCTGGTAGAGGCAGCACTTCTTGGGACTGAGCTTCAAGTTCGAAGCCTTAAACCTGTCCAGCACTTCTTCCAGCATATCCTCCTAGGTGCCTCCGTACACCACCACATCGTCCAGGTACACAGCGCGCCAAAGCATTGTTCGTGACATCATAACACAGCGCTTCCATACGGGAATTCAGAAAATGTACTCTATGGCAGCCTACTGACTTCCGAGAGAGATATCTTACATATGGCAGCTTGTTTAAGGCACGGGCAGTCCATCAAGACCGTTGAGGAATGTTCAGATGCCACTTGTCAATTATAGACGAAGAACTTACAAATGTATCGCCTTCCTTCCCGCGAGTAATTTGAACAGACGCGCATTGGTATAACTATCATTCTTTTCATAACGAGTGGCAAGAAAGACCTAACAAAAGAGCAAATTAAAGTTATTGTATCTCTACACAAGGCAGAGAGGCCAGTGGAAGAAATATCAAGGATTGTGAATGTTACGAGGAGATGTGTGCATAAGTGGGTGGAAAGTTTCACGGTGGGTTGCACCGTCGCGACAGCCGCGACACCAGAACATTATAAGTGGCCAGGGCGAGGATGTAAAAGTCATATCGCAATATTTTTCTTGCTCTTAATTGAGGATGGGCATCCACTTGACGTTTCATGACATTTAGGGTGCTTGCTGATGTTTTACATCCTCGCCCTGGCCACTTATAATGGTAGATTATTCTGGTGTCGCGGCTGTCGCGACGGTGCAACCCACCCACCGTGAAACTTTCCACCCACTTATGCACACATCTCCTCATAACATCCACAATTCTTGATATTTCTTCCACTAGCCTCTCTGCCTTGGGTAGAGATACAATAACTTTAATTTGCTCCTTTGTTAGGTCTTTCTTGCCACTCATTATGAAAATAATGATAGTTATACCAATGCGCGTCTATTCAAATTACTCGCGGGAAGGAAGGCGATACTTTTTAAAATGCTTCGTCTATAATTGACAAGTGGCATCTGAACATTCCTCAACGGTCTTGATGGACTGCCCGTGCCTTAAACAAGCTGCCATATGTAAGATATCTCTCTCGGAAGTCAGTAGGCTGCCATAGAGTACATTTTTTGAATTCCCGTATGGAAGCGCTGTGTTATGATGTCGCGAACAATGCTTTGGCGCGCTGTGTAGACCAGAGCCGATCTCCACAGGAGGCCATCCATTACTCGCTCCATCAGCCTCTCAAAGGTGGCAGGAGCGTTGACCAAACCAAAGCTCATAACCCTAAACTGCCACAATCCTTGGTCGGATGAGAAGGCAGTCTTTGGCTTGTCTTCCTCTGCTATGAGGACCTGTTGGTACCCTGACTTAAGGTCCAGGGTATAGAACCACCGTGCACCAACCAATGCATCCAACGTGTCGTCTATGCGAGGCAGCGGGTAAGAGTCCTTGGTTGTAACTGCGTTGAGCGCCCTGTAGTCCACACAACAACGTATCGTCCCATCCTTCTTCCGAACCAATACCACTGGGGACGACCATGGACTGCTGGACCTTTCGATGACACCCTGAGCCCGCAGTTCCTCCACAGCTGTCTCGATCTCCTTCCTCCTCACTGGTTCTATCCGCCGAGGGGGCTGCTTAATGGGCCTGCTGTCGCCCGTGTGGATGAGGTGCTGGCCGAGCCCGGTCCTGCCCAAGTCGTGGTCACCCTTTGAGAACACATCCGCATACTGCTCCAGCAACTGCCCCACCTTGGCAGCCTGTCCTGGGGTTAAACAGCTACCACTCCTCTGCCAGAGGTCCTGCAGATGCAGCGGCATCCCTGTGTTTCTTTCTTGCCGACCACTCGACTTTACCTGTGCAGTCCACGCCCGCACACCCTGTTCGCGCCCTTGCAGCGTAACTTCCCCTCCTTTGGCCCGCATGGTCATGGAGCCAAGGTCCAGCACCGCATTGCTCTGCTGGAGGAAATCCAGGCCAAGGAAATTTTCGTCCAGGTCGGCTACATAAACCTCCTTCCTCCTTAGTCTCGCCGACCTCAATTCTCGCCTGTACCGGTCCCCTTAACTTCGTGCAGTGGCCGGTGACCCCGCACAACTGGTGGCTGGAAGTTCTGAGGTGTCCACCAAATCCGCCTGTACAAACGTGCGCTCGGCACCCGTGTTTACCGTCAGGCTACAGGGCCTCCCGTTGACTTGTCCCTGTACCTGCACGGTCCTGGTGGCCGTAGAGCGGCACCTTACCTGGAGTGGGGCCTCTGGTAGATTGGCTGGTGTTGGGCACCCGTTCCCAGCCAGACAGAGTTTCCCGCGGCCGTCCCACTGGCAGAGTACCCGTTTTGTGGACACTCACTAGTGCGGTGAGCCTGCCCACAATCCCAGCAGCACGGCTTGTACTGGTACCGGCCGCTGTTACTCCCTCTAGGTGAGGCGCTTTGGCGCCTCTGCCGAGGGCATTCCCTCTTCCAGTGACCTTGCTGTCCACAGCGGAAACAGTTGCGGTGGAGAGCTCCTGGAGACGACTTAGGGCTAGATGGGGGCGACTGGACGTGCCCCTTCCTGGCCTTAAACATGGTTCTCGGCCTGTGTGTCAGGCCTTCCACCTCCCGACTAGTCCTCAAAAAGGACTAGCTTTGGAGGATTGGAAAAAGTTCCAATCCTCGGGCCAGGGCTTGCTGCAGGTCCTCCACGTGTGCCTGTTGAATGCATACACAAATTGGTCTCGAAGGAGGAGAGTGATCATGTCCTCGCTTGCCCCCGGGTACGCCCGACGTACTAGCTGCTCCAAGTCCTGCGCCAAGTGCGGCAACGACTCCCCAGGATTCCTTAGTCTGGCCCTGAACCTGGCCTTAAACACCTTTGACTGGTGCTGGTATCCGTACCGCCTCTCTAGCACCGCCAAGACGCTACTGTAGGAGGTCTGCTTCCCGGACGGCAACTGGTTCAACACCTCCAGCGCTGAACCCTTCAACTCTCCCACAAGCTGCACCACCCTCTCATAGCGGGTCCATCCCCAGGCCTCGGCCTGCAGCTCAAACTATGCCCGGTAGGCCTCCCAGGACACAGTACCGTGAAATTCTTGGGGACGCTTTCGGGCACCCTCACAACGACGACGACGACGTAGGGATCCCTGTACCTTATAGGATGGAGAACGTGGCGGGGATGGTGTTGAGGGAGGCGTGGGAACAGAACTTTTCGGTGTCGCACGGGCAGACAGCACCTAACGGAGCACGCCGCACCTTTGGGCACCCAACACTTGCTCCCCCTCACTGTCTGAACCAACCACTCGCTGGCACTACACGGTTCCTCCTTCACCAGTCCTGCGGCACCTTCACACATACCCTGATAACCACCCACGCTCCGCACCAGTTCCTCACTGATGTAGGTTTTCAAGTCAATGGCCAGCTGCCCCATTTCCTCCTTCACCTCACTTTTCACCCGCTCAAACTGGTTATCAGAGTAATCTTTAGTGTCCTTTTCTACCCGCTCGTGCTCTACCAATGCTCGTCCCAGACCTTCATTTATCAGCCTTGCCTGGGCGTCGAGCCTTTCACCCACCCGCGTGTTAGACCTGTCAACAGCTTCTGTTTGTCTGGCAATGGATTCTCCTTGAGCCCGTGTCATTACCGCCTGTGCTCGTAATGCCCCCAAGATGTCAGCCAGAGTTGGCTGTTCAACACTTCCGTGCTCCATGGTGTGCCGTATCCCTTGACGCGCCTGCCGTACCTCTAGACCCGTGCCCGTGCCTCACTAGCCCTCACTCTACGGCGCCGACCAGAGCACACAACAACATACACACTTCTAACACCACTGTTACAAACCCGCTCCCCCAGCCGCCCAACTAACCTGCCTCCCTTCCTGGGCTGGCCTCAGACGCGTGGGGAGGAGGGGCTGAGTCCGGTTATGTGTTTAGTCGGGACCAGAAGCAATGAATCCCCTAAGGTCTTGAGCACGGGCTCCCCACACTGGCACATCACCACCACGTCACACACACACACAGGCACATGCGGAATAACACAATCACATCCTTTTCCAGACTATATTGTACTACACAGAGACAGCCTCACGCCCACCGCAAGATACACCAGCTCCTCCTCATAGGCCCGGTCACTTCTCGACTATCGCAGCCCCAAATGTTCCTCCGTCAGCACTGTCTTTCACTGGTATAGTCTAATCCAATACCTGTGTTACCACAGTCTCCTGGTCGTCCACAAAACCCCGCCACAGTCGTCCTTATCTCGTCGTCACTCCTCTCATTTGTCCTTCCGCCCAACAACACCGCATCCCCCGATCTTGAGCCAGAGTCCTCTCGGAGCGCGGTCGTAACAGTTAGTTAGCGTTAGTCGTTAACTAGCGTCTAAATAGGGTATCATTGCAGTCTAGGTAGTTCTTGGGTTAATAGCAATGTGAGTTCACATCAATTATTACTATAATTTCAACAGTTTGGTGCCCCGAGTGAGGATTTTTTTTTATGGAAATTCATACTGATGGAAAGAGGATTGTGAGGTCAGTGGAGTTTCTAGTGAGGGGGCAACGATGTGTGCGGACGGTAAATAATTTGATTCCCCTAGAGTTAGCTGAAGAGGTAAAGAAGGACTCTAAGTCTGCGTCTTGGCGGCCAACTTAGGGGATTCCCGACCTCGGAGGCAAGCTGCTTTAAAGTGTAAAACTACTTGGAGAAACCTCATAAAAGAGGATAAGATTACCTGAAGCAAACCTTCATTTTTCGCCGGCCCCCAGTTATGGAAACTATCCACTAAAAGCGCTCTTAATCGGGAGAATGGTAGGGTGGGATACGCCTCCCCTGTCAAAAAGGCAGATGAGTAAAAAATCCACCTATGTACTATATATTATTATAGAATTGGGTATAAATTAAGATGCATTAAATATAGTAATATAATTCTGATGGTAATCTCTAGTACCACAATTAATCAAAGGATTAACATAATATAAGAAGGGTTCAACAAACTGTTGAAATTATAGTAATAATTGATGTGAACTCACCTTGCTATTAACTCAATAACTACCTAGACTGCAATGATATCCTTTTTAGACGCTAACTAAGGTATACTCAGCAGTGGTAGATTGGTTGATGATTTGAAGGCCTGATTATTACTTGAATGAGTGGTGGTAGTCGCTGTAGGGCGCTGATAATTGTGGTAGGTGCACGTAATGGCGGCGATGGTGGTAGGCCGATGGTAACTTTCCACAGTTACCTGGCGCGGCACATGCTGCTGTGGTGTTTTTACCACATCGTCCTTGGTTTAACCGATTGATCGGTTATGTTGGCTCAATCATAGTAATATGATGAGCGTGTCTACGCCTTAAGTGTATAATCAAGAGTGTGGCTACACCTCAATCGTATAGGGTTTAATGCGTGAATGATTTCAGGACCGAGAAGCCTTATCAAGACAGCTGGAACTATACACGTGTACGTTCCAATAATGTTTATAACTATACGTGCAGGTTCCAATATTTTCCTCACAATTCTTTTATTATGTTAATCCTTTGATTAATTGTGGTACAAGTGAATACCACCAAAATTTAATACTATATTTAATGCATCTTAATTTATACCCAATTCTATAGTAATATATACATAGGTGGAATTTGAAAGATGTGGAGATGGTTTTTTTACATTAAACATTAAAATAGTAATACCAATTTTCCCCTTCAAAATGGGGCAATGACAAATCTGGTAATTTAAGTTGGGGTAAAGAGGCTTTGGCTGTGGGTTTCTGATCACGCACTAAATTCTCATATTTGAATACAGTTTCCATGTATTTTGTACATTCTTGATCATACTTGGTCTCATAATTAATTTAAAAATTCTTCATCCCCAGCTTCTAATGATTGAAAGTAAGCCACTTCATAATTATCCCATTTAGTTTTTAGCATCAGCAGACCTGTCTATAAACTATTATAGTCAATAGGGTTAGTCTCAGCTGCTTCCTCACACTTTTTATATATTCGTGTAAGCCATTCTAATTTAGCCGCTAATGCTTTAGCCCCTTCCGCCATGATTTAAATTGATGATTAGATTAGATAAAAAAAAAAAAATATATAAAGTTGGATACAAGTTTACGAGTTAGGGCTCTCTAATTTAATCATTTTTATTCTAAGGGTGGATGTGCAGTTGACTACTACCTCAAATTTTGTGTCAAATACAAGAGATATGAGGGAAGACTAATCACCTATCCCGGGGCCCCTGAACTCCCCATAGATCGAGTACAATTATTAAAACCATTCGAGGTAGCTGGTGTCGATTATACTGGGTCAATAATAATTGCAGGAGATAATGCTCCCCCCAAGAAAGTATATGTCTGCTTATTCACTTGCAACTCTACAAGGGCTGTTCATTTAGAAATAGCTGATGATTTAAGTGCCGAAACCTTTATTTAAGTGTTCCGGCGGTTTGTGGTCGGCGGTCGTATCCTCGGCGATTGATTAGCGATAATGCTACTAACTTCATAGGAGCCTCCCCCATATTGTTAGAAATATTAAATTATCCATCAGTACAAAAATCTCTTGAGTTAAGGAAATGCTCATGGACCTTTACTACCCCTAGAGCTCCTTGGCAAAATGGTTTCACAGAGAGAATGATTGGCATAGTTAAGTTTTGTCCTAGGAAAACTTTACACAAGACAATGATAGGTCTAGAAGACCTGAAAACCATAGTGAATGAGATTGAGACCCATATCAATAACCGACCCTTAACCTACTTAGATGATTCATCAGTAAATATAGAAGCTCTTACTCCCTCACATTTAATTTATGGGAGAAGACTGGAACCGTTTCCTTTAATAGATACAAGGGAAGATATACAAGATACTACAATAAATGACCCGGCTCAACATCTCCGGGAAGGTTATCACACCTTAAGTAAAATTTTAAGGTCATGGGATAAGCATTGGAGTGCAGATTATTTACTGAGTCTAAGGGAAACGTTTTATGGGGCTCAACAGCCAGAAAATCAAAGTCCAATTAAAGTAGGAGATATAGTAATCCTTAGGGGAGATATGCCTCGTTCGCAATGGCCTTTAGGAAAAATAGCAAAATTGCCTACTGATGGAAAGGGGATTGTGAGGTCAGTGGAGTTACTAGTGAGGGGACAACGATGTGTGCGGACGGTAAATAATTTGATTCCCCTAGAGTTAGCTGAAGAGGTAAAGGAGGACTCTAAGTCCGCGTCTTGGCAGGCCAACTTAGGAGACTCCCGACCTCGGAGGCAAGCTGCTTTAAAGTGTAAAGCCACTTGGAGAAACCTCATAAAAGGGGGTCAAATTACCTGAAGCAAACCTTCCTCTTTCCCCGGCCCCCAGTTGTGGAAATTATCCAATAAAACCGCTCTCTAATCGGGAGAATGGTAGGGTGGGATACGCCTCCCCTGTTAAAAAGGGAAATGAGTAAAAAATTCCACCTATGTATATATTATTATGGAATTGGGTATAAATTAAGATGCATTAAATATAGTAATATAATTCTGGTGGTAATCACTAGTAGCACAATTAATCAAAGAGTTAACATATTATAGGAATTGTGAGGAAAATATTGGAACCTACACGTGTAGGAGTAAACATTATTGGAATGTACACGTGTACATATAGCTCCAGCAGTCTTGATGAGGTTTCTCGGTGAAGATATCTTTCACGCATTAAACCCTACACGATTAATGTGTAGTACACTCTTGATTATACACGTAAGGTGTAGCCACGCTCTTCATATTACTATGAGTGAGCCAGCATAACCGATCAATCCGTTAAACAAAGGACGAAGTGGTAAAACACCACAACAGTAAGTGCCGCGCCAAAGGAACTGTGGAAAGTTACCCTCGGCCTACAACCATCGCCGCCATTACGTGCACCTACCACAATTATCGTCGCCCTACAGCGACTACCACCACTCCCTCAATTAATCAAGCCTTCAAATCATCAACCCATCTACCACTGCTGAGTATACTTTAGTTAGCGTCTAAATAGGGTAGCATTGCGGTCTAGGTAGTTCTTGGGGTAATAGCAAGGTGAGATCACATAATTTATTACTATAGTTTCAACAGTTTGGTTGAATTAGGCACTAAATTAGCACAATATCTAAGTAAATTATTACAAATTGGTAAGGTATATATGTGCACCGATAGTGAAATTTCCCTACACTGGTTATTGAAACATAACACAAAAATCCCTTATGTAAGATTTTTCCTTTCTCCTTCTCGCTTTTCTAGAGGCACAGGCTCAAATTAAGTAAACACACCGTAACTTTGCCCTTTACTTAACATTAAATAGCCGTCACCAACATATGTCAATAAAGTACAGAGGTCGCTGAATCACAGACAAATAATACGTTGCCACAAGGAAGACAACGTGACCTCGGAGTGACCTGTGAAGCTCCACGTTGAATAGTGAACTGTGAAGTGTGTGACATGGTGACTGAGCGGTTGCAACTACCGTCCGTCCACCACAATGTACAGGGCTGTCTGCTGCACGTCCAGGGCTACCTGGCTAACACTCGGCCAACGACCAACAAAAATTCAACACTGTTGTCTGTGCTTGCCTATCAAAGTAGCCACAGGATCACAGACAAATAATACGTTGTTACAAGGAAGACAACGTAACGTGGAGGACGTGTGAAGCAGCACCGAACCAGGAGGACGAGTCGTAGGGTTACTAAACCTCGTAACCCATGCAGGTAGACGAGGCGGCTGGCCAGGGCGTAAGTGATGTCCGTAGCTTCCTGTAACCCATACAGGTAGACGAGGCGGCTGGCCAGGGCGTAGGTGAGGTCAGTAGCTCCATTTAACCCATACAGGTAGACGAGGAGGAGGATGACCAGGACGTAGTCAGGTCCGTAGCTCTGTGAGTGCTGTGTGGAGCGTGAGTGCGGTCGCAGGAATCTGGTGCTGTCCCGGTTTATCCTCGTCGTATACCCGACGGTCCACGTGACTCCTGTGACGTGGCCGTGAAGAAGGTGGTGTCCCCTTGTGGTGGTGATTCATTGAACTGCCTTGCTTCGAAGCTTCGGGGCAGCACAGTACTCCCCCCCCCCTCAGGCAAATCCACACGTAGGAATGGCGATCAGAGAAAGAAACGGTCATGAGAAGACGTGGTGATGAAAGATGCATACCTCTCTGGTGGGCGAGACAGTCTACCACTCCTGGTAACTGTTCTTGGTCGCAGATGTTCCGGGGAAAGAATTTCATCATCTCTTGGCAGCTGTGAGTCATTGTGATCATCAGGAGGTGTAATAGGTATATAAATATGACCAGGAATCTGTTTATAGGGAGCAACAGGCGGAGAAGGGCGATGAGCCAGGCCAGGAGGCTGTAGCGGAAGTGTACGAGTATCTGGTGGCTGAGTGTGAGGGATAGGATGAGGTACATCATGTTGTATATTAGCCGGCTTTAGACGATCCACAGGGACATTATCCTGGCGGCTTCCTCGACTTACAGTAAAGTACTTATCATGTCTAGATAGCACCTTGCAGGGACCGTCATACGGGTGATCAAGTGGACGGCGTCGGGCGTCATGTCGTATCCATACATACTCGGCACGCCCTAGATCACGCGGGACGTAGGAAGTATGTCTTGTAGGCTGGCAAGGTGTAATAGGAAACAACCTGGAAGTGATCAGACGGAGAGAGTCTAGAAACATGTGCTTGTCCATACCGTGCTCCTTGTCAACCCCTGCGGAGAACTCTCCCGGTAGGCGTAGGTTCTGGCCGAACGTAAGCTCTGCGGGACTGGCTTTGAGATCTTCCTTAGTTGTAGTGCGAGGGGCGAGCAGTACCAATGGCAGAGTCCACCCAGCGGTACGGATGAGGTTGAGCCTTAAGGGCGTCCTTGAGATGGCGATGAAAACGTTCAACCATTCCGTTAGCCTGTGGATGATAAGCAGTTGTGTGATTGTGAGTAGTGCCTAGAAAAGTAGTTTACTAGTACTAGTAGTTACTAGCTAGTAACTCTTGCCACAGATGTGATTCAAACTGGGCCCCGCGGTCTGTGATGACGGTAGTAGGTGCACCAAAGTGAGAGACCCATCCCGAGAGGAATGTTAAAGCCGTCGATTCTGCAGAGATGTCCGGCCTGGCACTGCTGTAGTCCATCTAGTGAAACGATCGATACACGTTAAGATATACCTGTACCCTCTGGATAGAGACCAAGGTCCTACAATATCCACATGAACAGTCTGGAACCTGCATCTTGGTAAAGAAAAGGGTTGCAGCCCAGATACCCTTTACGTGGCGATGAACCTTTGATGCCTGACACGAGAGACACTGTTGAACCCAGGAACGAGCATCTGCTCGAATATGTGGCTATACCACTGTCCGAGTTAAGAGTCGCTGGGTAGCCTTGACTCCCGGGTGGCTCATGTTGTGGAAGTGATTGAACACCATTCGTCGTTGAGATCTTGGGATGAATGGTCTGGCCTCTCCACACGACACGTCACACCATAACTGAAGTGTTGTCCCAGGCACTTGAAAGGGACGTAACTGAAGTGACAATAGATCTCTCTTGAACACGGCCATCTCTTCGTCTGTCTCTTGAGCGATAGCGATCTGTTGGTAATCAAGAGGCACTGGGTATTGAGAAATATTATAGATGGAGCGCGAGAGGGCGTCAGCCACAGGGTTCTCAACAGAGGTGGGCGCGATACTTTTTTTTGGTAGTGCGATAACGATACTGCGATACTTTTTTCCCGCTAGTTCGATACGCGATACTCCGCTACTTTTTCGGATTTTCTTAAAACGATACGCGATACTGCGATACTCCGCTACCGATATTTTTTTCTTAAAGCAATAGTATCGCAGCGATACTGCGATACCAAAAATTTTGCTTAGCGATACTTTGCTACCTAAGAAAACACTGTATTAGCCAAAAAAAGATATATTTTACTTAAACTACAGTTTAGGCACATTAAAATATTGAAATATATTTATTTTTAAACTGACAAATTTTATTTAAAATATAAAGGTCGTCTTTTAAAGTATCGCGATAAATTTAAGCGATACTTGAGTTGCGATACTTGCCAAGGCCCGTACCGAGAGTCATGATGAAGGTCGAGCGACGAACGACGAACGACAGAGGAAGGGTAGCGTAAAAGGGTTATTTTTCGGAACGAAAAGCAGCGACGAAGGTCGGCACGAAGACACGGGGGTACCCGTGTCTTCGTGCCGACCTTCGACCGTCGTCGCTGCTCTTCGTTCCGAAAAATAACCCTTATATGCTACCCTTCCTCTGTCGTTCGTCGTTCGTCGCTCGACCTTCATCATGACTCTCGGTACGGGCCTTATACTCCGCTACTTTGAATTCTTATGCGATACTGCGATACTGCGATACAATTTTGGTGGTGCGATAGTATCGCAGTATCGCAGTATCGCACTAGGTATCGCTCTCGCCCACCTCTGGTTCTCAACTCCGCCAACATGGTGGATGTCAGTCGTGAACTCCGAAATATAGGAGAGCTGTCGCTGAACCCGTGAGGTATATGCATCGGACGGACGTGCCATAGCGAAAGTCAAAGGCTTGTGATCACAGAGAATGTAAAACTGCCTACCCTCTAGTAAGTGTTTGAATGCCGCACGGAAAATGTATATCGCCAATAGTTCCCTATCATATGTACTGTACTTGACTTGGGTAGTATCGAGGCGCTGGGAGTAGAAACCAATAGGCGATACTTCACCTGTACTGATCTGCTGAAGCACTGCGTCGACCGCATTAGAAGAGGCGTCGGTAGTAAGAAAGACCTGTGCTTCAGGTTCTGGATAACCCAAACGAGGAGCCGTGCTATATCCTCCTTTAGGGTAGTGAAAGCAGCTGCAGCCTCCTGTAAACCACTTCAGTGGGGCTGTCGATCTGTGAGAATCCCTTCAGAAGGTCATGTAACGGAGTAACGTATCTGCTGTTTTGGGGGAGGAAACGGTGGTAAAATTTTACAATACCCAGAAACTCCTGAGCTTTCTTGCAGAAGTTGGTTGTGGGACTGACGAATAGCATCTACTTTCTGTGGCAATGGAGTAATACCGTCTTTACTAAACCCGATGTCCTAAAAAATCAACTGCTTCCACCCCAAAAACACACATCGCTGGATGGATTTTGATGTTATTGTCTCGAAGGCGTACCAAAAGCTGCTGAAGATGGGTGCGATGTTCTCCTTACTGCTGGATGCCACTACAATATCATCAATATACCAGTGGCAAAATCAAGGGGGTCGCGCAAGACTGGTTTTCATATAGCGTTGAAAGGTTTGTGGCCACATTCCGTAAACCAAAATTCATATACCTGAATTCGTACAGCCCAAAAGGCGTAGTTATAGCTGTTTTGGGTATGTCTGCAGGGTAAACCCTGGGGATCTGATGGAAAGCTCTCACTGGGTCTATCTTACAAAAATTTACTTTGTCCATTTAACTTCAGATGGAAATCCTAAAGTGTGTATAGGGTACCTATCCGGCACGGTAACCTGTTCAGTGCCCTATAATCCAACACGCACGCCACTCCTTACCAGAAGGCTTGAGGACCATGTTGGAGAGGTGAACGCCCAACATCTCTTCGATGGTTGTATCGTTCCACCCTTTTGCAGAGAATCAAACACTGCCTTCGCCGCTAGGAGTCGGTCGTGATGCAAACGCCGTGGTCGAGCGTACACGGTGGGCCTGTCGTCTCCGATATGATGGAACACTCATGGACAGTAGCTGATCGTCGTTGGAGAGGCTCTGTGAGAGTAGGAAATTCTTGAAAGTCTACAATGTCGGTATTATTATGAATGAGTGTGATACGTGGGCTCTCACACCTGGCAACGGTACTACCAATGGTGGCGTGTGATGACTGCTGTCGTAATCAGCGGTTGCCAGGGTCAACAAGCAGCTCATAATAAGTAAGAAAGTCGTATCCCAGTATGGGTTGAGTAACTTCTGCAACTACAAAAACTCATGGGAACTTACTGGGCAAACCGAAATCCATCGTGATCCTCTCTGTGCCATAAGTCGCAATTGGTGTTCCGTTGGCCGCCAGAAAGTCGAACGCAGGTGTTGTATACTTGCAGTCATCCTGGGTAGGAGGGAGAATGCTGACGGATGCTCCTGTGTCCACTAAGAAACTCTTGCCAATGCATTGGTCTCTTGCACGTAGCAAAGACCCAGGAGCGTCCAAAACTGCACCCCACTTCACTTTGCCCCCACCGAACACGTTTCCCGACCACTGGCATGGTGGGCGGCACTGTCTGGCCCTGGCACCAAAGGTGGAATGGTATCAGCACAATTCAACGTTTGTAAAGGTAGCAAACGATGGATGGGACGCACCTTTACCGTTGAGACTGTTACGCCCTCTATGTGGAACAAACGGGTGAGGTACTCTTATATTCATGCGCTCCTCAATGGCGTTCAGTCGTTGCAAAATCTGGCAGAGCGGAGTGCCTGAAGTTTCAGCTCTAGGTAATCCTGCAGCACAGACATGTTGATCCTCCGTAGTGTCTCCAGACATTAACGACCCCATATATGGTGGTGGAGCCTCTGAGGGGCAGCAAAGGCGACATTCCCTTGTTGGCTGTAGGGCCCATTTTTGGAAAATTCTATCGGTGGAGTAAGTATTTACAACATTGGATAATGCTGGATTAGGTGCAAGTGCGGTAGAATGAGTACGGTCGACATTGTGATATCATTCGTCGGGTGCAGAGAACGAATGTAATAATAGATGTGCTATCATCAAAAGAGGACAGAGCAACTCTTACCTCCCAAGGCAACTTCTGAAGAAACATGGATCGAAGCACTGCTGTTGGCAATGACGTGTTGCACCATATATTGATTAGTTGCATCTGCTGCCACAGAATAGACGGCCTCATGTCCCCCAAAGTGATGGTTTGCAGCTACTGTAGATGATGGTGGTCTGGTCTTCGGTACACGTCTAACAGAGCACTCTTTAGAGCTGCGAATCTGTTGGAGTCCTGGGGCGAGGTAATTGTGCTTTGTACGAGTGTAGCTACTTCGGTAGGCAAGGCACAGACAACAGCGTTGAATTTTTGTTGGTCTTGGTCGAGGTGTTAGCCAGGTAGCCCTGGACGTGCATCAGCCAATCCTGTACATTGTGGTGGAAGGACGGTAGTTACAACAGCTCAGTCGCCATGTCAATCCATTCACAGTTCACTATTCAACGTGGGGCTTCGCAGGTCACTCCGAGGTCACGTTGTCTTCCTTGTGGCAACGTATTATTTGTCTGTGATCCAGCGACCTGTGTACTTTATTGACATATGTTGGTGACGACTATTTAATGTTAAGTAAAGGGCAAAGTTACGGTGTGTTTACTTAATTTGAGCCTGTGATAGCTTGAGTCAATAATTGGTGACCTCGGAGTGACCTGTGAAACCCCACGTTGAATGGTGAAGTGAGTCTGCAGTGAGGCTGCATTTTTTCCTTACTCGGGGCACCAAACTGCTGAAATTATAGTAATAATTGATGTGAACTCACCCTGCTATTAACCGAAGAACTACCTAGACTGCAATGATACCCTATTTAGACGCTAACGTCTCAGCAGTGGTAGATGGGTTGATGATTTTAGGACTTGATTATTATTTGAGGGAGTAGTGGTAGTCGTTGTAGGGCGCGGATAATTGTTGTAGGTGCACGTAATGGCGGCGATGGTGGTACGCCGATGGTAACTTTCCACAGTTACCTGTCGCGGCACGTACTGATGTGGTGTTTTACCACTTTGTCCTTGGTTTAACCGATTGATCGGTTATATTGGCTCACACATATTAAGATGAGCGTGACTACACCTTAGTGTACAATCAAGAGAGTGGCTACACCTTAATCGTGTAGGGTTTAATGCGTGAATTGCTGTCTTGACCGAAAACCTAATCAAGTCTGCTGGAGACGGCTAACACGTGGAAGATCCAATAATGTTTACTCCGACACGTGAAGGTTCCAATATTTTCCTCGCAATTCTTATATTATGTTAATTCTTTGATTAATTGTGGTACAAGTGGATATCACCAAACTTTTATTACAATATGTAATGCCTCTTAATTTATACCCAATTCTATAACAATATATACATAGGTGACATTTTTACTCATCTCCCTTTTTGACAGTGGAGGCGTATCCCACCCTACCATTCTCCCGATTAGAGAACGGTTTTAGTGGATAATTTCCACAACTGGGGGCCGGCGAGAAATGAAGGTTTGCTTCAGGTAAGTTGACCCCCTTTTATGAGATTTCTCCAAGTGGTTTTACATTTTAAAGCAGCTTGCCTCCGAGGTCGGGAGTCCGCTACGATGGCCTGCCAAGACGCAGACTTAGAGTCCTCCTTTACCTCTTCAGCTAACTCTAGGGGAATCAAATTATTTACCGTCCGCACACATCGTTGTCCCCTCACTAGTAACTCCACTGACCTCACAGTCCCCTTTCCATCAGTATGCAATTTTTTTATTTCTCCTAAAGGCCATTGCGAACGAGGCATATCTCCCCTAAGGATTACTATATCTCCTACTTTAATTGGACTTTGATTTTCTGGCTGTTGAGCCCCATAAAACCTTTCCCTTAGACTCAGTAAATAATCTGCACTCCAATGCTTATCCCATGACCTTAAAATTTTACTTAAGGTATGATAACCTTCCCGGAGATATTGAGCCGGGTAATTTATTGTAGTATCTTGTATATCTTCCCTTGTTTCTATTAAAGGAAAGGGTTCCAGTCTTCTCCCATAAATTAAATGTGAAGGAGTATGAGCTTCTATATTTACTGATGAATCATCTAAGTAGTTAAGGGTTGGTTATTGATACGGGTCTCAATCTCAGTCACTATGGTTTTCAGGTCTTCTAGACCTATCTTTGTCTTGTGGAGAGTTTTCCTAGGACAAGACTTAACTATGCCAATCATTCTCTCTGTGAAACCATTTTGCCAAGAAGCTCTAGGGGTAGTAAAGGTCCATGAGCATTTCCTTAACTCCAGAGATTTTTGTACTGATGGATGATTTAATATTTCTAACAATATGGGGGAGGTTCCTACGAAGTTAGTAGCATTATCACTAATCAATCGCCGAGGACACGACCGCCGAGCCATAAACCGCCGGAACACTTGAATAAAGGTTTCGGCACTTAAATCATCAGCTATTTCTAAATGAACAGCTCTTGTAGAGTTGCAAGTGTTGCAAATAAGCAGACATATACTTTCTTTGGGGGAGCATTATCCCCTTTAATTATTATTGCCCCAGTATAGTCGACACCAGCTACCTCAAATGGTTTTAATAATTGCACTCGATCCATGGTTAGTTCATTGAGTCCGGGATAGGTGATTAGTCTTCCCTCATATCTCTTGCATTTGACACAAGATTTGAGGTAGTATTTAACTGCCTGTCTACCCTGCAGTATCCAAAATTCCCTCCTGAAATAGGCTAATGTGTCAGCCATTCCGCCATGTAACGAGTTCCCTTGAGATTCATCCACAAGGAATTTAGTAAGATGATGACGTTTGGAAATTTGCATAGGATTGCAGGTTTTATCGAGAAGATCAGCATTCCAAATTCTTCCTCGACCCCTAATGATGCCTTCATTATCTAGGTACAGACCTAATGATTTGATAAATTTGTTCCTACGGGGGCTGGCCGAGGCTAAGAGCTGATATTCCTCAGGATATTCCTGCTTTTGAATTGTTCTAACCCAAAATTTCAAAGAATCAGAACTATCCCTCTTTATGAATTTGAAGACCAATTTAGTAGTCTTTCATAGTTTGCTTAACCCTTTCACGCACGAAAATTTTAATAAGTTTTTCCGTCCACTGCAACATCCGTCTTATGCTCCCTAAGGGGCCTCGCGAAATGGCCAGACTGTGCGACGAATTATTTTTTTATGTTATAAACTTCACCAAAGTGTATTTTTTTTCCTGGCATTATTATATATGATTGGTTTTGCAAGAGATTATTCTGCCTTATGAAAGAAAAAATTCATAAGAAATGCAAATAAATAGCGGAATTTACCGACTCCGAAAAAATATTGAGTAAAGAGAAATAAGAAATACTTACGTTCACCACTTCGTAGCTCGAAACTAACTGAGTTAACTTTTTATGTTTTATATGCCAATAAAAGCGGAGTTTTATGAGGATTCCAACGCTACCATTATACTTTTCATATGGTCATTATGGCCAGGTCGGAACACGTTTTAAAGGGACGACAATGCACGCGCACAGGCTGCCTGCTGAGTGGAAACTGACACACAAACCCTTATCATTTCACATCCACTCACACGAGAGTTGACAATTAGTTTATTTTATAGGTCTAGGTTGGATCTTTGACGCAGACAATTTTGACGCAATTCTGATAAATACCTAATTTTTGGCGAATTTTTAACTGTTTTTTGACGCAATTCGCGTCAAAAACTCAGATTGCAGACGGGCCCGTTTTGACGCGATCGCGTCACCGTGCGTGAAAGGGTTAATAAGGAAAACCTTTTTATATCCATAACAGGATCTGGGATCAATATAGGTTCCATGAGTATATCTTCTGATATGTCTGACTTACTATAGACCTTTTCATTAGGCCATTCATTATTATTTTTCAGCCAGTTAGGATCTTTAAACCATAATCCTGTATTTAGTTTGAAGATAGTTGTTCCTCTGGACAAAATATCAGCTGGGTTTTCCTTGGTAGCAACATGATTATAGTGAAATGTGGAACCTAAATAATTTATCTTACCAACACGATTCCTTACATAAGGGATTTTTGTGTTATGTTTCACTAACCAGTGTAGGCAAATCTCACTATCGGTCCACATATATACCTCACCAATTTGTATTAAATTACTTAGATATTGTGCTAATTTAATGCCTAATTCTAATGCAGTCAGCTCCATTTGAGGCAATGTTCTAGGCTTAATTGGGGCAACCCGAGCCTTAGACATAATCAAATTACATTCCTCTCCTGCTTTAAGATAAGCTACTGCACCGTATGCACTTTTTGAAGCATCACAAAATATGTGTAGTTGCTGGGGTTGTCGCCCATCAGTATTTTTTCTCCTACTTATGTGAACTTCATTTATCTTATTGAACTCAGATTTAAAGTCTCCAATTCTGTTGTATATTTCCCATCAAGGGGGGTATCCCAATCGAGGTGTTCTCCCCAGGCCTTTTGTATTAGACATTTATCCCTTATAATTATTGGGCTCACTATGCCCAAGGGGTCAAATACTTGGCTGACCTGACTTAAGAGTGTTCTCTTTGTTAGGACTACATCAGAAAAATCTGGACACTTTAATCTTAGTTCATCAGTTTTTACATTCCACCATAATCCTAACACTAATTGGACCTCTGTTGGCGTATAATTAAGGAAATCCTACCTGATTATCCCTTCTAGCCTTGGGGAATTAGTATTCCAACTCTGTAAGGGGAGGCTGGCCTTCCTGCACTCTTTATTAGCTAGGTTATAAATTTGTGTTAGTTCTTCCTCTGAATTTATTGTCCCCTGCAAATTATCCATATAGAAGTTCTTCCCTAATTTTGGGATATCAGAACCCTTAAAATGGTACTGTAATGTTTTATTTAATAAAAAGGGGCTTAAGCAAGAACCAAACAGAGCTGACATAAACCTATATATGTGGCTAAGGTTCTATCTTCCCGAGATATATTTTCAGGCCATAGGAATTTTGTGAAATTTCTGTCTTTTTCCCTTAGACCTAATCTTAGGAGAACCTTAGATATATCAGCCACATAGGCGAATTTATCTGTTCTGAATTTTACTAGGACCTCTCCTAGATTAGACAAGAGATTCGGTCCTGTCTGCAGACAGTCATTTAAACTAGCATCTTGTTTAGTTTTGAAACTACAATTGAAAACTATACTGATGGGGGTGGTTGATGAGTCTTTGGCCACTGCATGGTGGGTTAAATAATGTCCTATATTATGCTTTACTGCTCCGTCCAGTTTTTCGATAAAGTCATCCTTTAATTGATCTTGAATTATATTAGCATAGCACTCCAATTTAGACAGATTTTTCTTCAGTTTTCTTATTGAACTATTTTATTGACTCTTAAGTAAGTGATAATTGGAAGGTAACACAGGGGCACCTATTTGCCAAGGTAGTTCTACTTCATATTTACCATTTACATAATTGACAGTGTGATCATAGGGATCTAGAGTACTTTGATCCTCTTTAGTAACTGTTCAGGTATGACACCGATAGCTTTTAGATCCCATAATTTATGCACGGGGATATCCTCTTCTTCCAATAACTCGTTGATTTGAGTGGGTACTAATGAAGTTCCAATTTTAGCAACCAAGAGAGATTGTGCATGACTAGGAATGCATTCCTATTGTTCAAGCTGGTGAGTGGTTTGTGGGATAGGTCCCATTATAACATCACCACCGGCACTGGTGAACATGGAAATGTTATGTCTTTTGATGACCTTACTTAGGAATCGCCCAAAATAATCAGCCCCTATTATTAATTGGTATGGACCATCAATATCTTCAAAGGTATTTCTAGCTAGTCTAACACCTTTCTCTTTCTTTTTTTCTCTTTCTCTTTCAACTGTAGATTTTAGTCCTCTTACAGTTAAATTTATACAGATGTTATTAACTACAGCAGCTACCCTACGTTTACAATTTCCTAATTGGACTAGTGGTCGAACAATGTCAAAACTTTGAGCTTCTTTGTTGGCCAGAAAGCCCGAAATAGCTAAGTTCACCTTGCTAATTATAGGTAGTTGTAATAGATCAACTATCTCTCCACTAATAAATAATCTTTGTGCACCACTGTCAAAACATTGTTTTCACAATGGCTGAATTACCATTGTGACTCCTTTCAATTCTGTCGTAGGGACAGCGGATGAACTACTCTTATTAGTTACTGCCATTTTAACGACCGTAGGGTCTGTTCTCACATCACCATTAGGACATAAGGCTATGTGATAAATGGATTTTCTACACTTCTTACAAGTACCCAAACTAATAGGACAGGCTTGTATTGCATGTTTACCACTAAGGCAGGTTAGGTAGTTTCCCAGATCCATTAACCTTTTGAGCCTAGTGGAACAATCTGAGTATATATTATACGTTGAGGGTGGATGTTCTTCCTCGCAGAAAGCACATTTTTTTCTGACTTCACTGGTAATAACCCTATATTTAGGAATGGCACCTGTTCTTTGAGTAGGACTTAGTGGTGGTTTACCGGCTGGTCTAGTTTGAAACTTATCTACCGGCTTTCTTCCCATCGTAACTTTAGTAGGAACGGAATAACTACCCACCCATAAGGTCTCTTTAAACTCTAAAGGTGGCTGATATCGCTGATTACCTTTAGGTCTAGTTATCTCAATCTCCCTGTGGGGTGTGTTCCTGCTCAATACCTTGCAAATGTTTGCACTCTTGTAATAATCCTTCCTCTATTTGCTTGACCGTGAAGTACTTACTATTATATCTGTGATTTAAGTGGTCTCGCATCCTGGTTGGTAGTTTTCTCCATATCATAATACTGACCATCCAGTCTGACTCCACCAAGGGTTTATGAGCTTCAATGGCTCTTAGTGTGCAATTTGAGTTTATCTGAACTATTCCAATTCTCTGTGATTGTGAGAAGGGCTCAGTAGATCCATGAACTTGCAGAAAAAATCTTTATAATCTGATCTTTATCTTCATAATTATCTCTAAGAATCATGAGTGCCACATTATAATTGGCATTTTCTACTGTTAATTCCTTTACCAGCATATATGCAGAACCTCTCAACTGACCTAACAAATAGGTTAATTTATGCACTTCTGTTAAATCAGTCCTATCATCAATCAATTTGAATTTATCCAAGAAAGAATACCAATTTTCCGTTTAAAAATGGGGCAATGACAAATCTGGTAATTTAAGTTGGGGTAAAGAGGCTTTGGCTGTGGGTTTCTGATCACGCAATAAGTTCTCATATTTGAATACCGTTTCCATGTATTTTGTACATTCTTGATCATACTTGGTCTCATAATTAATTAATTCTTTATCCATAGCTACTAATAATTGAAAGTAAGCCTCTTCATTATTATCCCATTTAGTTTTTAACATTCGTAGACCTGTATTTGAACTATTATAAGCAATAGGGATAGTCTCAGCTGCTTCCTCACACTTTTTATATATTCATGTACGCCATCCTAATTTAGCTGCTAACGCTTTAGCCCCTTCCGCCATGATTTTAATTGATGATTAGATGAAATGAAAAAAAAGAAAAAAAAAAAAAGGTTGGATACAAGTTTACGAGTTAGGGTTCCCTAATTTAATTATTTTAATTCTAGGGGTGGATGTGCAGTTGACTCGGCCTACTAAGGCGAGAAGCCATGCCTATAACCATCCACCACTTTATTTAATACAACTAACCTCGAAAACATTGTTGTTTGCGGATGGTAGCTTACCAATGCGGCCTGTGTGCCGGGGCTGTCTGTGACACGGCGGGCGAGTACGGCGGGCGAATACGGCGGCCAAGTCAAGGGTGTTTATCAAAGGGGCCGGGAGAAACTGGTAGCTATATATCGTTACCCCCCAGAAAGAGAACTGTGAGGTCATTAGGCCACTAAAGTACTTCATTTAGACGTGCGTCTGTGTCAAATAAATCAGCACGACCGCCGGGTGCCTGAAAGAGCCTGAGTTCCACACCTTCCACCGCTTCAACCTTTCCACCGCTAGTCGCTGAGGGCATAAGCTGTGACCCACAACGGCTACCCTGTACATTCCCACAGATAATCCTCACTCGGGGTACCAAGCTGTTGAAATTATAGTAATAATTGATGTGAACTCACCTTGCGATTAACCCAAGAACTACCTAAACTGCAATGATACCCTATTTAGACGCTAACTAAGGTATACTCAGCAATGGTAGATGGGTTGATGATTTGAAGGCCTTATTATTATTTGAGGAAGTGGTGGTAGTCACTGTAGGGCGGCTAAGGGCGCTGGTAATTGTGGTAGGTGCACGTAATGGCGGCGATGGTTATAGGCCGAGGGTAACTTTCCACAGTTCCTCTGGCGCGGCACTTACTGCTGTGGTGTTTTTACCACTTTGTCCTTTGTTTAACCGATTGATGGGTTATGCTGGCTCAATCATATTAAGATGAGCGTGACAACACCTTAGTGTACAATCAAGAGCGTAGCTACACCTTCATCGTGTAGGGTTTAATGCGTTAATGCGTCTTGACCGAAAAAGTTTATTAAGACGGCTGGGGCCATACACGTGTACGTTCCAATAATGCTTACTCCTATACGTGTAGATTCCAATATTTTCGTCACAATTCTTATATTATGTTAATCCTATGATTAATTGTGGTAATAGCGATTACCTCCAGAATTATATTACTATATTTAATGCATCTTAATTTATACCCAATTCTATAATAATATATACATAGGGGGAATTTTGTATCATCTCCCTTTTTGACAGGGGAGGCGTATCCCACCATACCATTCTCCCAATTACAGAGCGGTTTTAGTGGATAATTTCCACAACATGCATATTTCATCAGCGCCAACTTTGGCTATATGGGCATGTGGCACTATACCCTGAAACCGATCCTTCCCATCGAGTTGTATCTGTAAGAGACAATCCGGCGTGGTGGAGCCCACAAGGCTCGCGGCTGGGGCAAGTTGATGTTTCCTGTCGAGAGTTGCTTGGTATGGGAAGGGATCCTGCATGGGGACTCGCGCGTGGTGACCCCCGGAAGTGGCGTCGTAGGGTGGGAGAGGCAAAGCGCCCCGCAGCGTTTGCTCCCAATGCTTGATTGATATATCGATTGCCAAAACAGGGACTGGAATCATGATGCATTTTTTGCACACGAAAATCAAGGCTGCCCACCATCTTTGTCGGATGGAGGAAAGTTAAGATCGAGAAGGAAAAGTGATTTAATAGAATGATTAGACAAATTGGTGGAGGAGGTCCATGAAGGCCATCCAACAGAATTAGTCCAGTAATTACAGTAAAAAAATCCACTTAGGTTGGAGAAAATTTACTTTATTTAGTTTTTCAACTGATTTTGACAGGAAATTAGGTCTACTAGCAAAGATAAAAAATCTACCCTGATCTGCTCACTGCTAGTACCCAATTTGCTGTAATCCAGGATGGATTACGGGCGAGTACGGCATCACGAGTACCGAAAACCAAAATTTGCATATCTTCCAAACTAATAATGCTATAAATGCAAACAAAGTGTCTATTCCTATGTTTTTCAGGTCAAGGAGTTCATTTTTTTGGGTATTATTTGTCTGTATGTGACCTAATTGCAGATAATTGCAATCATGCTCTAATTTTGTGCAAAAAATTGTCATGTGATTCTACTTTATTCTGTCTTATTTCTAATCCACAGCATCCTTCGCTGTTGTTATTGAAATTTTTCTAGATGTAAATGTCTTTATTTCGTTTCATTTCTACAGGCTGTTTGTGCATGGAATAGCAGCTGATTGTGGTGGAGGGTAGATGAACTAACTTGAAGACTGAACAGAGAGGGCGTGTGTCATCTGTAGAGAAGTGATTGACCTAGATAGTCCAATGACTATGTCAAACTGACAGAGAAAGGGTGTGCTGGCATTAACAAAGCGAACAAAGAGAGAAACTTAGATGTCCCAGATTTGGTCTATGACATAAATCATGATATCCTTGTACACAAAGTATGCAAGAGCAGGCACACAAATCCCAAAATTATCAAATCTGCCAAAAAGCGTGATTCTTCTGAAGTGGTTAAGGCAAACCTGAGATCAGTGAGGAAAATGTCTTTGCTTTCAAAAACCCCCTGCCTCTTTTTGTGGAGTCTTTGTTGAAATGTCTCTTGTACAGAAAAATCCTATCAAAGCTAGCTACAGATACAGTCATGTTATTACTTTAGTAGTAGGGCGGATATTTGATATGATTGTGGCTTTTGTGGTAAAAACCCCAAAATTGGCCCATTTGATGATCATGACATACTAAATGATCTCAGATATAGGGCTAAGCACATTTTTTTTCCCTTTTACACCCATAAAGTGGGGAAATCAAAGATGGTCGCCATCTGAATCGTGAAAATCTATTTTACGTCATATCTTTCTGAATTATATCACATAGACATGATTAACATATCGTTTTGTATGTTTTCACACATAAAGAAGCCAATGGCACCCCTCATTTGTCGCTAGAAGGCAATACAATCCCGATTAAGCTGATATTCATGATAAATATATATAATATAATATACATTATATAATACTTCTCTTCTTGCAGGTGCTGATCAGAAGTAGAATCCACCATGTCGGCGAAGAAGCGATGTAAGATCGTAGAAGATTACGTCTGTAACCATCCACATCGACAGTTGGCTATCCTCCCCTCGATTGGAGTCGTTGTGCCCTTTGCCAAGAACATTCTTCAGAGCCTCTCCAGTTTCCCAGCAAAATCTAAGAGGACAGATGTTGGGGCTGGGAATCACCGTGTGGGTGACAATTTAAAAAAGTTTCGAGAATTAGGTGAACAGCAGTTGGCGTGCACATAGCACAATTAGATGATGGCGATGGTATCCCCCAAGAAAATAAAATGGAAGCCAAAACATTAGCGGGACCCCGTGGGACTCCAAACCCCCTTGGGGGCCGTTTT
>JACEEZ010016201.1:0-19041 GCA_016584305.1 Chionoecetes opilio | reverse complement strand
AAATAAAAGTTATTAAATTATTATAGTTTTTTCATTTTTTTATATTATTTTTTTTTTTTTTTGTCTCTATTATTTGGTAAATAAGGGCTCATCTTTTTTCCATTATTGTTATTATTATTATCATCCAAATTATTATTATTATTATATTATTAATATAATTATTTCAAAGATATGTGCGTGTATGACTGTGTGTGTGTATATGTGTGTGTGTGTGTGTGTGTGTGTGACTGTGTGTGTGTGTGTGTGTGTGTCTCGGAGAGTTCACACCTCAGATATGACTGACCCTCGATCGTATTGATCTTTACCATCTATTTTGAAGAAAATTCCGTTTCACGTGTTTCCGTCTACGCCTTTGAAATAATAACAATAATAATAATTAATAATAAATGATGATAATGATTATAATAATAAAAAAGCAATAGTAACAATAATAATAATAATAATAATAACAATAATGATAATGTCAATGGTATTAATGATAATAATAAGTTATAATAAAAACTCAGATAAAATAATCATAACAATAATAGTGATACTAACAATAATATTGATAACAATAATGATAATAATAATCAAAATGATAATAATAATGATGATAATAATATTGATGATAATAATAATAATAATAATAATAATAATATTGATAATGATCATAATGATAATAATAAAGATTGATACTATCATCATACAACATAGATGCACACAGTACACACACACACACACACACACACACACACACACACACACACACACACACACACATACACACACACACACACACTACTCATGTATGTTGGTGTGAGAAAACTTATAATACCAAGAAGGAAATACTGAAATGGATCTAATGTGTGGTTTTAACATCATCATCATCATTATAATATTATCATATCACCTGGCTATTTAATCTTAATCTACGTATCTCTAGAAATGTCTGAAGAAAAAAAAGTATTTCCTTAGATTTTGCGTTTCCTTAGAAGTTTCCTTCTCAGGCCAAATTTTCTTAAATAAGGACATTTCCTGAAAGGGAAACACTGGTTCACTGTAACATCAGGATTGCCAGATAGTTGGGCGGGTTTATGGCCAAATTAACTGAAAAAAATAAATAAATAGAATAAATAAGTATTTACATTTTAATATTATATGTATATAAATACAATGTATTTAAATACTCATTAAAGTATTTAATTACCGTATTTAAATACATGAAAACTAATGTATTTATAAATAGATTTCTTAATACACAAATGTATTTAAATACAAATGTATTCAAATACTGCCCTGCTCTGGTTATATATCTATCTAAACTGTTTTCCCCAGTAATCTCAGGATCTTTGTCCAAAAATAAATGTTAAAAGGAAATTTGAATCAAATTATTGTTATTTTCCTTATTTAGCCCGTAAACTGCGGATACCTGTGTGACAATATCTGTGTGTACGCGGGACTTTTGCCAGAATTCTTATAGTCGCTAAACAAACTTGAATGTGTGTCAATGCATTCGCCATATATTTGTGCAACCGCTAAAAAAAAAAAAAATCGCTAAAGTTTTGTGGTTATTCTATGATTGTACTTGCAAGATGAAGAGCGTTGAGGTTTATGGAATCCATGGTACAGCTCGTTCACAGAAAACAGGCCGCAAGGGTCTTCCTCTCTAATATCTCTGGTCGCGATAGGGAGAGACCTGTCAGCACCTTCACCTTCCATGCTGGTCAACTGGGTCACGAGCCTACGTGTGCCCCTGGGCCCTTCTCAGGTACGTAAGTTGCCAGATTTCACCTGCCGAAAATACCCCCCCTTTTTTGAATTTGCGGCCGCCCAATTGGGCATACTCGCGTTTTCTTAGTGAGAGACAAATGGGGCATAGGCGCGCTTTAACGGGTTAGAGGTTACTTACATACTAATTACTGATACAAAAAAAAAATGGCCTACGCCACATAAAACTTCATTTTAGGGGGTCCCATGCTGTAAAGGTTAAAGGGGGGTTACAAAGTAAAAAAAGGGAATGGCCTACGCCACATAAAACTTTATTTTAGGGAGGTCTATGCTGTACTGGTTGCTACACTTAAGCTTCATGTCAAGTCCAGAAGAATCTCAAGATGTAACCATACTGTGTTTTTATCTTGAGAAACTGAAGACTTGACATGTGCTCATGAGATGCGGTGGCAGTCTCAAATCGTTTGATGTGCCTTGTGCTCTCGGGACCCTGTAGAACTGTGGGGTACCTTCAACGTGAAACTCTACAGGCTACCAAGGAGTGTATTGGGGAGCGCCCGAGGTCAAGGCGTGGTTTTGTCTCGACGGAGACGCTGGAGAAAAACGAGGAGAGTCGCCCCTGCCAGCCTGGCTGGGAACCGGGACCAGCACAGGGCTCTGTCACGCCGGACTAGAACCCTCCTGAGGAGAGACAAGGAGAGGTATGTCAGGGGTCTCGCTGAGGATGTCGAGGGGCATTTGAATGCTAATGACCTACGACCCGCCTACCGAGCCCTGAAGAAGCTCCGTCCCAATCTCCTTCTCGGCCGAGTGCTATTCGAACAACAGATGGGCGCCTCGTGTCGGACATGGATGGGCAGATGGCTCGTTGGGCTGAGTACTTTGGGCAGTTGTTCACGGTGGACCCTCCAACTGAGCAGCTTCACACCACTGGGTTACAGGCAGTGGATGCCGATCCTCCCATTGACGAAACCCGCAAACCCCCTCTTGACGAAGTCAGAGAGGCTGTAGAAAGTTGAGGGAAGGAAAAAGGGAGCTGGTGTTGTAAATCAGTGCGGAGCTCCTCAAAGCTGGGGGTGAGGGCATGATCCGTGGGTTGCATGCTGTCCTGACTGCCGTGTGGCAATCAGTACCATTCCTCCTGACTGAAAGGGGGCTGGTCGTCCCTATCTGGAAAGGGAAAGGGGACCGTCAGGGCTGCAACAATTACCGCGGTATTACACTGCTCAGCGTACCCGGCAAGGTCTTGCCCATCTATTGCTGACACGGATTCGCAGTCCCTCTGGTGAAGCATCAGAAGAGACCTCCCGCAGTCTGGGGTTTACGCCTGTTAAGTCAACAACGGACCGTATCCTAGCGCTTTTGTGTCCTGGTGGAAAGCCGCCGTGAGTTTCGACAAGGGGATGCTTGCAGCCTATGTTGATCTCAAGAAGGCATTTGACTCAGTGCATCGTGAGTCACTTTGGGGATTTTCTGCGACTTCGAGGGATTCCCGCAAGGACTATTGGTTTGATAACTGGTCTGTATTCTGGGACTGAGAGTGCTGTGAAGTGTGGGGCAGGTGTATCCAGCTTCTTCCCTGTGAATACAGGAGTGAGGCAAGGGTGCGTCCTTGCCCCATCACTTTTAAAACGCTTGTATGGACTGGGTATTGGACAAGGTTGTAGAGCAAAGTGATTGTGGAGCATCCGTCGGCAACCCCCAAAGATAACTGATCTTGTTTTTGCCGATGATGCAGTAATCTTTGCTGAGTCGCTGGAGGTCCTGGTGATGGCTCTCGAGGCGCTGCACGAGGAGGCAAAGCCTTTGGGACTTGAGGTCTCCTGGCTCAAGACCAAGTTCCAGGTGTTTGGAGATTTACTAGATGAAGCAGTACAGTCCCGTTCATGCGTGTGGCGAGGACATTGAGATCTTGGAAAGTTTTACATACCTTGGTAGCGCAGTCCATAATGACGGCGGGTCACGTCAAGAAGTCTTACGGCGGATTGGCATAGCCCACGGTGTTATGGACTCGCTCAGCGGGAGTATTTGGCATTGTCGGTACCTGTGCAGAAGGACAAAAATCCGGATCTTCAAGTCGCTTGTGATCCCTGTCTTACTCTATGGTTGTGAGACATGGACACTAAATAGTGACTTGAAGAGACGAATCAATGCCTTTGGTAATAAGTGTCTTCGCAGAATCATGGGGTATCGCTGGGATGGTTACGTGTCAAATCAGCGATTGCACCGTGAGACTGAATCGAGGCCCATTACCTGTATAGTCCGTCAGCGCCAACTTCGGCTATATGGGCATGTGGCACGCTACCCTGAAACCGATCCTTCCCATCGGGTTGTATCTGTAAGAGACAATCCGGCGTGGAGGAGGCCAAGGGGGCGCCCACAAGGCTCGTGGCTGGGGCAAGTTGATGTTTTTTGTCGAGAGCTGCTTGGTATGGGAAAGGAGCCTGCATGGGAACTCGCGCGTGGTGACCCCCCGGGGGTGGCGTCGTAGGGTGGGCGAGGCGACGCGCCCCCGGCGTATGCCCCCAATGATTGATTGATATGCTGTATGGTAGGGGTTACGAATTGTAAAAAAGGAAATGGCGTACGCCCAAAGGTTGGCGCGCCGCTGAATTTTGGTACTTGCCCCCGCGCCCCTGCGCCGGCGGCGATGCCCACCTGCGCCCGAGCCGCTGCGCCGCTATTTTTGGCCCCTGCAGTTGCGCCCCGCGCCGCTGCGCCACTGCGCCGCGCGCCGCTATTAATTAAGTATGCCTATACAAAAACTGTGTGCAGTGCCAAAGTTTCTACCTATTTAGCTCCCCAAAAAAGTTTTAGGGTATAAAAAAGTCATTTTTATTGAAAGTACAACTTATAATAGGCATCACAGTTACCTATATTCTCATTAAAGATTAAACTATGGCCGTGAGCTATATTTAAAGCTGGGCAGCGGCGCGGACAACGGCGCGGATTTTTTACTTGCGCCGCGCGCCGTTGCGCCGGTTTTTTGAGAATTCGCGCCGGCGCCGCTGCGCCGTCGGTTTTTAAGGTGCGCCGCCGGCGCAGCGGCGCAGCAACGCAATTTGCGGCGCACCTGCCCACGACTGCCTACGCCACATAAAACTATATTTTAGGAGGGTCTATGCTGTACGGTAGGGGTTACGAATTGTAAAAAAAAGAGATGGCCAACGCCAGGGGCGGATTTATGGTATGCGGGGCCCTAGGCCGGTGGGAGTGCGGGGCCCTGAATGAAATGTGGGGTAAAATTCTAGTCCTTTCCCGCCCTTATTAGGGTTTCTTTTTTCTCCAGACCTTCACAGACCCATTCAGATTCCTCTAAAACGTAATTACATATATAAAGTGGGGGAGAGATGCCCACCTCAACGCCCCTTCTCCCCTACATTACCCCGCCCTGGATCCCCCAAAATAAAATTTCTAACCTAATAGTTAACCTCACTACAACCTAACCAATAACCTCCTAACGAGATATAAGGGTGGGAAAGGGCTACAATTTTACCAGGTTAGGTTAGGTTAGGTTAGTAATTTATTTTTTATTTTTTAATCTCTCCCACACTTTCTTATTAAGTTTTAGAGGTATCTGAAGGGATTTGTGAAGATCTGGAGAAAATAAAATCACTAATAAGGGCGAGAAAGGACTCTAGAATTTTATCAAATGCATGCGGTTCAGATTTCATATTAGTTTAATTGAAACTTTTTCCACCCATATTTTACATTATGTTGGTACTAATTTGTGGCATATTATGGTACATGTAATGTAACAGTGTTCGAGCAAATAAGAAATGTCCAGCATTCAGATTTTCATTGAAAACTAATTTTTTCCTCTGTGGTGCGGGGCCCTTGCGGGAGCGGGGCCTAGGCCATGGCCCACTCGGTCCCCCCTTAAATCCGCCACTGGCCGACGCCACAGGAAACTTTATTTTAGGGGGTCTATGCTGTACAGTAGGGGTTAAGAATTGTAAAAAAAGAAATGGCCGACGCTATAGGAAACTTTATTTTAGGGGGGGTCGATGCTGTAGAGGTTAATAATTGTCTGAGAATGGACATGTAAAAAAAAAAACGAAAAAATCTAATACCGATACCGGTAATACCGGTATTTTGGCACGGTAGCGGTATACCGGTATCGTAACTGATACCGGTGTGAGGACGTACCGGTATTATTCTCGTAAACCGCTATCGGCAATACCGGTATTTTCTTGATACCGCACAACCCTAACGGGGTTGCGTCACCCTCCTACCCAACCCCTGTGTCGCCAAACTTGCGGAGTAGGAATGAAGGGCGTATCCCGCACCGGCAATAACACTATTTTTTTCTTAATTCTATGCATATTATTTGCTCTCATTACTATATACATTGTACTGACTGACACGTACGAGTATGTTGGTGTCTGGAAAGTGTTTGTGACGTGTTGTTGACTAGAAATTATGAATTATGAATTAAGATCACTGGCATTTTGTAATAGCACATAATTATTTTACGGTTTCTCGCGGAACCCCTGGTGATGGTCGGCGGAACCCCAGGGTTCCGCGGAACCCCGGTTGGGAATCACTGGACTGTTGTGGTATACCGGGACGGTGGTACAATACTTTTATATTAATGAGTAGAGGCAGGAACATAAATGAAAGTAGTGTGGCGGTCGCGTGGTAGCTTTGTAGCGCGAGACGGTCAAGGCTCGGAGCACGTGGTGTCTTTGGGTCTGTGTATGTCTATACGCGCAGTGTTCCCTATAGTAGAGTTGGGTATGGATCAATAATTACCACTTGTAGACAGAAGATGAATATATTGCTCAGGAACAGTGGAGAGATGTAGCCATGGGCTGGCTGAGGACGGCTGCGTGCGCCGCCCAGAGGCGAGGAGCGTGAATATGACCGCGATGAGTGAGGAATGAAAACTAAGCGAGGTTTGCTTGTAAAGGTTTATTGTACAATCAACATACAGGACATATAAATACAATACAAGCATGTACAGAAATACATATCCAGTAGCAAAAAAGGTACAAAGCGGGCATCAGCCCGGCAGTGAGGAGATTATCCCGTCAGGCTACGGGAGGGGCGCGTGGAGGCGTGGTGATGGTGAGTCACCTGCGTCACTGGTCAGCGCTCGGGGGCGGCGGGTGTGGGTACGTGATGTGTCAGCGGGGAGGGGGCATTGTTCGCAGCACCCTCAACATCACGTCTCTCGGGGTGTGGCGGACCATGAGGGCGGCCCTGCCTTCACGCCCACTCAGCAGCCCCCCACCTGCAGGCTGGGCGGCGGGGGCCGGGGCCAGGCCTCGGGGGGGCGGTGGCGAGCGGACAGGAGGTAGTGCACCAGGGGCACGGGTGTGCTTCTCCATATCGCCTTTCCCCCTCGAAGTCCTCCTGCACTCCTCCCGGGGGCAGTAGCCCAGAGCACCGCCAGTAGTGCGCCATTCCCTGGTTTTTGCTGGGTGGGTCCAGGGGGTGGTAGTCAGTGGCTCAGGTACCCCAGGCCGCCTGCCTCTTCCTGGTCCCAGCTCTGGGTGGTCTGGTGAGCCTTTTGTGCTGCGGCCCCCTCCTGCGCCTTGAGCTGCTGTAAGTGGGGGGCACTGCGGGTGACGCGGGCCGCTGGCGCTCGCTTGGCGGCCCACGTCCGCCCCCTCGTTCCCCGGGCCCCCTACGGGGCGGGTCCAGTTGAGCCTGACCCCCTTTTCCCGGGCGGCCAAGGCTCTGTAGGCTCCCCCGGATGGTGGTGATGAGCCTCCTTTTGCCCTTTGGGGATGGGGGCTTTTGGGAGGGCCTGCACCCTGTCCAGGGTCGGTGTTTTTCCACGGTTGCCTCCCGGGGGTGCAGGGCATGTTCGGGGGCGGGCTGGATGGCCCCCCGCTCAGTCTGGAGGGGGGAGAGTTTTCAGACGCCCGCAAGACATCTCTGTCCCCCCCGGGACGAACGCGGCCCCTTTTTTCTGCCACACCCGGGGTCCCAGCCGTCAGTAAAGTATACGCGGCTGTCCCGTCGACGCCCTGGGCCAGGCCTCAGTGCTGCTGCCGCACCCCCCGGGGGGTGTCATGGTTTTGCACGCAGGAAACGCGGGGGCAGTGAACTCTGCGGGGGGGGCCCCCCACGGGGGTGGGGCATGTAGGGGGGGGGGGGAAAATCCCCCGCCACGGCCCCGGGACCCCCGCGGAATGAGGTGTGGGGGGCTAGCGAGGTTTGATGAGCCAGGGTTTTTGCCGCGCGGGGCACTCTTCCCCTGCGTCATCCCACCGGATCCCTCTGGCCCCCCTCCACGTCCGGCGGAAGATCGGGCCCACGCCGGCCATGGCACTGCACCCTGGTGGCGAGGGGCACCAACGGGTCTCGCTCTGCTTACGCGGGCCCCGGGACCATCCCGGAGCCCCCACTGGTCCTCATGGCGTTGTTCTGGGCACCTCGACCCGCCCCTGCTGATGGGGAAGCGCGATGAGAAAGGGGGCGCAAAAATCCCCCGGGGAGCGCAAGCCTGCACGTATACGGCGGAGGACAGAGAAGGGGGGCCCGGGGTTAAGCCGGTCAGGGCCCCCATCAGTTTGCCTGGCCTGGTTTTTTTCCCCCAGGTTTGTCAAACGCGCCGTGAACGACAGCCGTGTCGAGCCCACCCCAAGGTATAGGAGGAGTCCTCCCGGGCCCGGGCCCATGCCTGGACGCGCAGCGACAGGCGGGGTTGGCTGCCTTGATATCATGGCCCGGGGCTTCTGCGCCAGATCTTTAGGCCCGCTCCTCGCACTTGGCGGTGAGGGTCGAGAGCGCGCTGCGTCTTTCAAAGCCGGCCCCCCCGCCCGGTGACAACGAGGGCCAGGGCGTCGGGGTAGCTGAGCAGGACGGTGCCAGCCTGGGGGGGCAGGCGACCGCTCCCCCACAGCAGGTTTAAAAGGAACGGGCTGGGATGCCGCCTGGGGCGTCCCGTTTCCCATCCTTTTACGGGATTTGTGGCCCTAGAACTTTACTCTGGCCCGACGGCGGAGGTAGTCCCCGAGCCAGGCGAGCATCTTCCCCGGATCCCCCCCCTCGCGGGGTGGCGAGAATAGCGTGAGGACTGGCCACTCGAACGCTTTTTCAAGGTCGAGGAGGACTGTGACGTCAGGCGTCAATCAAAATATATATTATAGGCGAGGTCAAGGGGAGAGTTGCCAAAAAGAGTTGCCCTTTTAACCCCACCCACGACACAGTACAGTACATTTTCCCCGCGGGATTAAATAACGGTTCTCACGGTTATGGGGATATAAAAATATAACAACATAAAGAATATAAGGGCCGTAAGGGGGGAAAAAAGAAGTGAATGGGAACCCAAATAATGGTAAAATAAAAATAAACCAAAAATGAGGCGAAGGAGAACATGAGAGTGATTACTCAAAAAAAATAAATATGGAAAACAACCAAAAGATAATAGAGAAAATCACACAAAAAAGGGAAAAAGAGAAAACCACCAAATAGATAAAATACGTTAAGGGACACCCCAAACTGAGGACCAGAACACTCATTTTCATTTTTCTTTTGTCTAAAAATTTTTCTTTTTAATACAACGTAGATTTTAATTTTTTTCTTATTTTTTTTTTTTTTTTTTTTTAATGTACCCCCCCCCCCCCCCCCCCCGTCCCCCCGGATTCTGCATCACCATCATAATTATTTGTAAAAATTTATCTTTTGGCTTGAACTAAAGGAGTAGCTCTGAAACGCAAAAATGACCCCTTCCCACGACCCCCCCAAAGTTACCCCCCCCCCCCCGCGCCCACCTGGCTCTAAACACCCCGAAAATTTTTTTAATAAAATTTAAAAATTTTATTTTCCAATGAAATAGGAATGAACGAACGTTTTTTATCACCTCAATACATTTGACAAAGGATAAATAAAAGTTAGAGTAAATTAACTTGATATTCAATAAGATAAGGTATATTCGTTGGATAAATAAGAAGTTAGAGTAAAGTAAACTTGATATTCAATAAGATAAGGTATATTCGTTGTTTCTGAAACACATTTTTTTTACTTTCACGGCCTACTCCTCTGCCATTTTTGTAATACAGATCTCAAATTTTGCACACTTTATACTTGCATACATATGTTTAAAATGAGGCAGCGGGTTTTGATTACAATGGCAGGCGGAATTTCTGGAAATTTCTTATTATAGATTTTCTTATTCTAGATATTACATATTTTCAGAGTGGATTTTCAACCTTTTTCGGAGTGATAGGAGAATTTCCCTTCGTAACATTATTGTTGAATGTTTACAGAATACCCTAAGCTAAATATCTCATCAAACAAAGAATTTTTCGATTTTAAGTAGATCTCCAAAAAATAAAAAAAATCTAAAATAAATCCAATCATAATGAAACTTGGTCAGATAATGTAAAGGCTCACGAAAAACACGATGTAGATAAGTTTTTTGGCTCTAAAAGCAGCCTGGGAAATTTTGGCATCACCTGTGTGGTGTCCCCTTAAGTTAACCACTCAGGCACTCAGGCGAGTAGCGGACTGGAATATGCTGAATAGAAAATACGTTAACCACGCAGGCAAGCACACAGGCATGCGTGGACAGAAAATAAGTTGAGACATTAATGAGTTAACCACGCAGGCGAGTCGTGGACTGTAATAAGCTGAGCACTTTAGTTAACCACTCAAGCACACTGGCAAGACGTGGACTGAAAATAAGCTGAGCACATATGCAAAAGATAAGCATGGGAACCAAAAATCACAAAAATACGCAAAAGTACATCATTGGTTTTGAAAAAAACGTATACATTATCAAAAGTGGAAATTATGACCCAAACATTCCATATCAGCGGTCTTGAGAACAGTATACAATATCAAAAGTGAAAACTATGACCAAGATTCCAGATCTAAAGTCTTGAAAAGAGTATACCAAAGTAGAAACTTATGACCAAAATGAAGCGCGTAACTTACACACCAGTGCCATACACAGACACATAAATGAGGAATTACTCCCGTCATAGACACGCTGAAGCTCACGCACAGGCAAACAGCAAAGTGAGGAGAAAGACATTCTGCAGTTATCTAATACCAGCTGTAAGCACTATCAAGCCAACGAAGGAGAGATGAGTGTGGAGGAGTCGCCGATGGGCGTGGGCGTAGGCGGCGGGGCGCTCAGAGAGACCCAGCTGAGGTGGGCGGATGTGGGCGCGCGCCACGAGGCAGAGGAGTACGGGCGTGGGCCGCATTGAGATTGTAGAGTGTATGTTGCCCAGGATTGTAGTACAGGAACTTTTGGGCCAGGCACATGGCCTGGCCAGAGGCGGAGCGCGGACGGTGACCTCCGAGGTGAATGAGGAGTGAGTGAATAGTGAGATAAAGAGAGTGAGGTCATGCGTCAATCATATTTATAGGCGAGGTCAAAAAGAGAGTTGCCAATAGAGTTGCCATATATACCCTACTTACGACACAGTACAGTACAGTGGATGGCAGCGGAAGGGTGAACATATGTGTGTGTGTGTGTGTGTCCATACAGCCGTCACGTGCAGTCAGAGGGCAGTAGGAGGGAATGGTGGTGGTGGTGGATAAAGAGATAGGGAGTGGGATGGGGAAGGGGATGGAAGGGGAGGAGGGGCAAGAAGCAGCTATTCACTACTTCAATATGGTCTGAAATAAATGCCTGAAATTAGGCATTGGCCTAACCTAGTCTTGTTGCTCTCCCCCTAAACACCTGTCTCAATCATCTTCACTTCTTCCCTATCACCTCCTCCTCCGTTCCTCTCCCCTTTACTTCTCGCTATCCTTTCCTTCTCTTCCTTCTCCCCTTTCTTTCTTATATTTTCCTACATTCTTAATTCCTATATCTGCTTTCCTTCCTTGCCTTCTAATCAAATTCTTTCCTCCTAACCTTTCTTCCGTTCCCTGTAAGTCCTCTTTCCTTGGTCCTCCATTCCCTCCTTCTTTCCCTCTCTCTCTCTTCCACTCTCTCCGTTAACTCCCTTTCAAAGCGCACAATCCCACAATCCCTCCCTATTTCCAACACTACCCTCCCACTGCCTCCTATCAAAAGCTGCTGATAAGCACATGGCACTTTTATTGTCAAAACTGTGCATAAAAACCTTCAGTAAGTTCGTAAGAGTGGAATGCGGGGGAGGGAGGAAGGGACGAGAGAGACGGGGAGGGGAGGAGGGAGGGAGAAGAAAAATGGGAGGAATATTGGAATGTCTTGATAACGGAAGAGAAAGTCGAGGAGGGAAAGGGGAAGAAGAGAAGAAGTTAGATACTGGGTAGGCATATTCCTCCTCCTCTCTCCTCCTCCTCCTCCTCTTCCTCCTCTTTTTATGCGTGTAACATAAGTATTTTTTTCCTCCTATGGCAATACAGAAGCTAACAAGCGCGCTGATTTCGGGGAATTTTTAGAGGGTTTCGGGGTTTTTGGGGTGCGATTCCGAGATACGAGGCGAATGAAATAAGGTGGTAGTGGAGGGGGGGGGCAGAAGGCAGAGGAGGGGGGCTGTGATCTTATACAAAAAGAGCAGCACTTATGGAGGGGTGGAGAGAGAGAGAGGTGGGGGAAGGGGTTGAAAGGGAATGCAATGAGTGCGTGAGTATATATATATCTTGGCCTTTGTGTTTCGTTCTATTGTTTGTCTTTGTTTCATTCTCTATTTCATTTCTCCCCTTGGGCCTATCTATTTTCTTTTCTTTTTTTCTTTCTTTCGTTCTTTCTTTCATTCGCTATCTATCTTTTTTTCTCTTTATCTCTCTCTCACCCCATTAAAACGCAGCACAAGTTACTTGGATGCCGCTTACGGGTATCCCCGGGGAGGGAAACGTCACACCCTATTTCTCTAAACCCCAAAGGCAGAATTTTCCAAACTGTTCTGTCCTTGTGCTATTGTGTATTTTGTGTATTTTCTCCCCACCCCCCACGAGGTTTGTTTGTCTTGGCTTACCGACTAGGGGAGGAGGAGGAGGGGGAGGGGGTAGAAGGGAGAGGTAATGAGTGTTGGCTGACATATAAGTAGCCAGACAGGTGACTTAACACAGTTTTGGATCTTGTATTCGATGTTTTGAAGGTAGGTAATCGAGGGAAGAAAAGCAGGGTTAAAGTGAGATGATAAAGGGGAAAGGAATGAAAACTAAAAGAAGGAAATACGATACAGTCTAAATCCGTGGAGTTATTTGTAGTATTTGGAGGAGAGGAGAGAGAGGAGAGAAGAGAGAGAGAGAGAGGGGAGAGAGAGAGAGAGAGAGAGAGAGAGAGAGAGAAGAGAGAGAGAGAGGAGAGAGAGAGAGAGAGAGAGAGAGAGAGAGAGAGGGGGAGAGAGAGAGAGAGAGAGAGATGCCGCTACCCCCCTTGATTCATTTAATTATTATTTCCCTCACCACCCTCATAATATTATCACGTTTTTTCCCTTTTCCCCCAGACAAGGTGATCGGGCCACTGCACACACGGCCTCACCGGACCGGCTACATGGTGTGTAGGTGAGTACATACACACATACACACCTGTTTTTTATAGTAAGGGCCATCACTATGTATTTATATGTAATTGATCAAACGTCTTAATATATTTTTTTCGTAGTCAGACCAAAAACTTTAAAAAAAAATTTAGCGTAAATAGTTAAAATTATTGCCTCTTATGGGCATGTAGAAAGTAGATAACAATAATGTAGAGAGTTGAAAAAAAGGCTGGCAGCAGATAGTTACAGGATGGCAATACTAAAGTCGCTGTGTAAGATCACGTAAAAAACTGGAAGCCGATGTGTAGGAAACTCTGTCGATTGATGTAAAGGAATCGCCGTCTGTTTACGCGAGCAGTTTTTTCTTTATTTGTACTCTTTCTGTAGCGACCTCATGATCTGACACAAAGGAAACCATCATAATAAATTACCGTAAATATCATCCAATTTCTTATTTTTCTTGTCACGTAGACTCACACTTAGTACCATTCACAACGTTTTTTTCTTACAATGGTGTTGCCTACGAATGGCGTTTTTCAGGCGTTCTTGGTAGACGATATTACGAGTTGTTATTATAGAGTCACGGTTCTAGTTATGGGAAAGAAAAAAAGATAAATAGAAAGGCAGGAAAACCGTGCTCGTACCATCAAAGGTGATTACCTGACTCGTTAAATACCACGCGTGGCGGACACTCTGCGTCCCCCGACCACAGGTATGCAGTGCCGTGTAAGAAATACCCGCCGTCAGAATCAGACACTCACCAGGTATCAAGATTCAGGTATCCGTGAGTGCAAATTTAGATTCCAATGCGGATACCTGACACTTCGCACCTCGTCTCCACTATGCCTACTGACGAGGGTTAGGAGCGCCACCAGGTCTTCACGGAGGACTACATCAACACGAGGAGAGACCCATAAGGAATGTAGTAAGGGATGAGGGAAAGGGTAGTGCGCGTGGTGGTCCTAGTGCCCCATGACAGCCTGACAGGTGATACTGGTGAAGAGGGACAGGCTCATTCATGCACCTCGTGATATACACCCATCATGTGGCTGTGATGAGCGTGCTACGAACCTTCTCACCCTTATACTGATCCTGTTGAAAGTGTCGGAAACATCTCGCAGGTGTGACAATACATTCACTGACGACTCATATATTCCTTTGCTTGTGCAGTATAATGTTATAATGAGGAGTTTGTAGAACTTACTAGACCATTTAAATATTAGGTAAGAGGCCAGCATATTTTTTGCGCCAAATTTTAATAGAGTAAAGCTTCACCCTATAAGAGAATAATACGTTAGAAATTTTGCTGTGGAGATGCTCCTCCAATGTTGATGTTTTCCCCCCCCTGCAGGATACTGTTTCACCTCCTGACATGTATACTTCTCATGGGCGGAAAAATATTTACCTTAAACATTATTTGATCTCTGCCAAAACCCCTTCATGTTTTGCTTATGCACGTCTCGCCACACTCCTTATAAGATCATGTTCCTTATATATTTTCTTATAACAAAAGCGTACAAATTAGGCCGCCCACCCACCCAGCCTTTTATTCATATGCCGCCTGTGACTCAATATGTGTAGGGAATATTATGAGTAACTTAGTAGCTTGTATTATCATTATTGTTATTATGATGTAAACGCAGTTATTATTATTATTATTTTACTATTATTATTATTATATTATTACTCTTATAATTATTGTCATCATCATCATCATCATCATCATTGTGTTGTAGTTGTAGTTGAAGTTGTTATAATATGTCTATTCAATATTTTGCTTACAGTGATTGTGCTCTATAAAAAAAGGAACACTCTTCTTGCTGTAGTTGGAAAACAAGACAAAAGAGGGAGGTGGGGGTTTTGCCCTAGTAGTTTTAATATACAGTTGGAGAAAGACAGACGTGGGGGAGGGAGGAAGTAGGGAAGTAGCTTTGGGGGGAGGAAGTGGAAAAGGAAAATAAAGGGGTATCCTTTCATGCCCTGCCCACATTTGTCTACGGTAACATGAGGACTTTTGTTATCCCCCTATAAGAGGAGAGAGAGAGAGAGGAGAGAGGAGAGAGAAGAGAGAGAGAGAGAAAAGAGAGAGAGAGGGAGGAAGGAGAGAGAGGAAGGGGGGGAAAAGGGGGAGAGAGAGAGGAGAGAGAGAGGGAGAGAGAGAGGAGAGAGAGAGAGGGGAGAGAGAGAGAGAGAAATACTTTGACCCTATCTAGACACTTTGCAAGTATAATACTAGGTTTTTGACAAACAAAGCGCCCCCCGCCAGGACAAATTTGGGTTGACTCGAACCGCGGCCCGAATGCGCAGGGGAGCTGCACCCCCCCGGACCCCCGACTCTCCCAACCATGCCACCCTGAGGGGTAGAGAGGAGAGAGAGAGAGAGAGAGAAAAGGGGGAGAAGGCGGAAAAGAGAGAGGAGAGAGAGAGAGGAGAGAACAAAAATAAAAACAATATGAGCGAACTTGTGAGCTCGTACTAATACTAAAGCCTTACACAGAAACATACTTCGTCCCCTTCGTCAAAATCGGCGGCCAAAAAGCTTTCTGAAAGTTAATCCTGCCGCCCCCTGTATGGTGTGTGGTGGGGTCAACCCCCCTGACTAGTGTGTAGCACGGAAAGGCAGTCCCCCCCCATGAAAATCCGTGTCCCCCCACGTCCCCCACGGGCCGTATTTTGAAAAAATGGTCTAATCCCCACCATGATTGATTTTAGAATATCCCCTTATGCTCCCCTTCTATGTAGCATCAGAGGGCCCCCTGAGCTCCGTGCCTAGGGGCCCCCCCTATTATAGACACCTAGCTACCCCAGATAAAAAAGTAATCCAATCTTTAATAAACCACAAATACGTGCAAAAATATTTAATATACTATATAATATATATAATATATAATATTATTATTATATAATATATAATATATAATAAATAATATAAATTATAATATTATATATATATATATATTAATAAATTTTAAAATTATAATAAAAATATTTTTATATTATATATAATATTAAAATATATATATAATATATATATATTAATATATAAAATTAATATATATATATATAAATATATATATATATATTATATATTTTAATATATATATATTAATATTCAGGTCACAATCTTCTGTGACGGTTAATGATTTCGAAGCATTAGGAACCCTGTCAATAATATTTTAAAAAAAATACTACAAAACTTACCAAAGCTTTTTTCTAACTTTTATTTTTAAAAATTTTAAGACTTTGAAAACGTTTCAGGGCAATAATTATGGTCAAAAGGGAACAGTAAGGGGTGAGAAGGGAAAAAAGGGGGAAAGGTTTTTGGTTTCGAAAAAAGTGTGAGTTCCTGAATAATTGGTACGAGCGACAGTCGGGCGAGCCGCAAAAGGGGGCAGGACGCATGTCGGGCCCAGAGGCATATTCCCGTTCTTATGTGTTAGCGGTGTCCCAGGGAAAAATCGCTTTCGTAGCCCAAAAAAATAACCAAAAAAAAGGGTACGCGAGGGCAGTGGATTTTAGGTTTTTTGTTTTACGCAAAAATAATGGCTTTGCATCGTTTTTTCTACTTTATAAACGGGCCTAATCTGTTGGACCTGTGACTGACGATAGCACTAATACCTTCTATGTGGCTCAGAATGTCCCCGCGCTCCCTTTGCCCTAGTGTCCTCCTATAACACCGTTCCCCCCCCGGTGTCCCCCATTTATAGATACCTAGACCCACGCTCCCGAGGGTATGGTGAAATAGGGACCACGTTGTCTCCCCCTTTTCACTCGTCACGCCTCCGTCACCCATCTTCCGCCTTTCCGGGTGTCATATGTCCTCCCCCATTGTTTGTTCCCTCGCTCCCTTTCCATTTTACATTTTTCCCCTTTTGCTAGCGCTTGCCGCGCCTTTTCTCGTCGGTGTTTTCCCCAAACCCCTTTCTTATATTCCCTTTTGAGGAGGCAGAGGGGGGGAACCTTGCAAATCCGGATTACAATGTTTATTGTTTTTTGGGGTTTGGGGACCTGCGAAGAAATCATGATGCCACTTGGGATCATTTAGCCCTTTTTTTTTTTTAGCCCAAAATTAAAAAGGCCGCCACCGAAAATACAGTTTTTTTAAAAATTTATTTTAAATTTATGTAAACACCCCAAATAAAAATTGTCATAATTTAGGGTAAGGAGATAGTGAATTAATTTCCAAACAAATACAAAGGGGTAGAAAAAAATTTAATTTGCAAAATCCCGACTGCCCAAAATAATTGCATATTTGGTTAAAAGTCAAAATTTGTAAAAAGGTTCAGATAGAAAGGTGATTTGACGCCTAAACCCTATTTTTGTGGTATGAGGAACCAATTAAAGCAATAAATTACTGTTGAAAACACTTCTTACCCTATATAATTCCAAGATGGCCGCAAAACTGAGAATTTTTGCGTAAAACATTGTAACTTTTAAAACCAGTTTGACATAAAGATGATTTGAGGTTGCACCCTATGTTTGGGGTACTAGGAATCCGATTAAGGCAATACACTAATATTTGGAAACACTTACCATGTATAAATCCAAGATGACCACCAAATATTCATATGAACCTTTATAATTTTGAACAGCTTGAACAGAAACATGATTTGTCTTAAATGGGGTTTATTTTTTTGCCATACAATTAATTACATTCATTACACTGGGTAACACCCAAAAATCGTCAGGGTTCTCAGTTGATTTAGACTAATTTAGGTTTTCTGAGTCCGAATTCACATTGATTTTGCTCTATCAGGTCAACTTTTGAGATACAGCCATAGGCCTCCCTGAGAGCTATACATATGCTAATATCGGGGTTTTGAGTTCAATCAATTTTTCTTGAAGAATATATCGAATTACAATGCACAGACACGAAAAAAGGGGAAAATTCCACAATTAGCCAATCAAATCAAATACCTTTTCTCACCTTTACCCCATTCTAAATTTCTAAATTCTAAAAATTTTAAATTCATTGTCTGACACTCAGCGCATCTTCTTTTTTCTTTCAGTTTTTTGTGATGGCTTTGGCGCGACGGTCATGCAGGAATAATCCTGACGTTTTCTGTACATCTGCGGACAATACACGCGTCAGGGGCAGGAAGAACACACAGGATTGTGAAGCGCGCCTACGGGGGTTACTTTAAGTCAAGCTGGGTGACCAAGATAAGTCCTGGGCACCGCACACGGTGTGCCCAAGACGTGCGTGGAATACCCCCGGCGGTGGACGAAGGGCGCGAAAACTCACTGAAGTTTGGGATTCCGATGGTTGGAGGGAGCCGTTTGACATGCATCGGATTTTTACTTCTGCGCCATCAATAATAATGGCATCAACCGGAAGAATCGGCACAGCTCCCGTACCCCGACCTTCCATCTGCCCGCCGTCCATGGCTCACTGCGAAGAAATTCCTGTACAGCGTCACAGAGCTTCCCGACAGCGACGACGAGGCCACCAGTACAGACGAGCGAGGAATACAGAAGAAGGAGTATGAAGCACAAGATAGTCCGCAGCCCTTTCACAAGTGAGGGTAATGATCTGGTTGGGATCTCAGCTTGTCGAAGACTTCCTCCGAGCTGTTGGCTCCAGACTCAAAGAGAAAAATTACTTGGCAAGGACGCGCGTATCACTTTCTTTCGTAGAAGGGATGAGGCCTACATGGGCTACTTCTGCCCGGAGGAAGACCTCGTGTACGCCGAGATGTCGCCGGTTTCTTGTTAAACTCGGCGCTCCTCAATACGATCCGAGAGATTGGCGACTCTTATTGACAGCTGTAAGCGCTCTTTGAAGGGTGTGCTCCTCCACAACGGGAACAGTTCGCCTCAATCCCCCTTGCGCACTCCACAACTCTCAAAAAGAAATATGAAACAGTGAAGTACGTGCTCGACAAAATCCAATATGAGCAGCACCCAAAGGATCATCGCGTCGACTTGAAGAGGGAACTTTACTTTG
>JACEEZ010016200.1:0-12697 GCA_016584305.1 Chionoecetes opilio | reverse complement strand
CCAGCTATGTTTACCCCTGGAGATGATACGGTCGGACTGTCTTAATCCTGAACAATCTGGTCCAAAATGTCGCAACTCAGATGTCTGCAACTCTCACTGCGATGACATCGTTCGACAGAGGCGCCACTTGTTTTATCTTCTTGGCTGCCTCTGTTCCCATAACTATTTTTACCATCCGAATGGTGGATGGCTTAACCAGGTTTTCTGGAGCCGAATGCGAAGCCTTCTCCCTGATGCACTGGTATGCCACCTCATAGGAAACTTGCAGAAGGGGTTTCTGCACTGGCTTGAATCCAAGTCGGGGTAGTGTGCATTTTAGGTCATGTCTAGCCTCTTAGCCTGTAGTTGATAGTCTGTTCATGTTCTGCAGCTGGATGATGAAAAACCTGGTGTTCTCGGAGTCTATCATGCTTCAAATTTTTGTTGTAAATAATGAAATATCAGGTTATACATCGTGCCCGGTCTGGTTTTCCACGATCATCCAGGAGTGCAGTGAAGTCATACATGACATATTCGTCACTCCATTTGCTTGTCTTTGGCATTCCAGAATCACACAAGCCAACAAACACACACACAAAAAGAAGCTGTTAGCAAAAAAGCACCAATATAAATCAGACATTTGACCTTCAAAATTTGATTGATTGGTGTTTTGACCACAGATAACGTTCCTCCCCCAAAAACATTCATAAAATTGGAGCAACTTCTTTATGAGTGATGTTAACAGAGACGCAAACAAACAAACACAACACAGCGAACACATAATTCCACCTGCGGGAATAGAGGGAATGATAATATGTGTACAATTTATAGTCAGCCAAAGATATATTTTATAAAAATTGCTATTAGCTTTAATGTTTAGGGTGGGCTCAAAACATTTTCTAGGCCCATTAAATTGGTGCAGAATTGAACAAGCGTCATCAATACAATCATCTAAAAAAATGATGAGAAACATTGAAGAGAGAGAGATAGAGATTATGTCTCTATGTCTGAGATTTAAGCCGTGGTCACACGAGCAAATTTTCTGTCAATATTCAGCCGGCAATATCAGCAAAGGCAATACCTTGCCGTGTTTGGTCACACGGACTTACACAGAGGTAGTCGAGTTTTAATGCCAATTTCGGCTTCTCAAGCCGTATCTGAAGAAGCGTCTTTGGAAAAATAGAGATAAATAGGGAGAAACTGGTTCACAAATAGGGTGGTGAATGATTGAAATGGATTCGTGTGTATGAAAGCGCGTCAGTGTGAATAAACATCAAACATCATACATCATTGATCAACAATAAGTTTGTCCAGTTCAGTATCACCTAAAAATTTCAGTTATTAATAGACAGTCAACAAAGAAAATAGAAAACCATCCCTAACTCATGTAAATTTTTCTAGGTGTATTATATCCTTCAAAATGCTTAAAAAAATTTACAAGGCTTCACAATTCGTATTGTAATCGGTTGTAGGTGTTTATTTTAGCTTCTGTATATTGAATTAGAGCGTGCATTAAAAATGAATGTCAAATAATATCCATTGGTGGAAGGAACTGCAGCAATGTGCTTGCCGAAAGACCGACATATTGGTTTTAAAAAAACAGCGCAATTATAGTCGAGTTTGGGCCGCGTTTGTGTTGCCGGCTGTAATATTGCCAGAAAAGTTGCTCGTGTGACCGCGGCTTTAGAGTGAGTTTGAGCGAATGAGGAAGAGTATACCTTCCGTCTTACCAGTGTTACTGAAACTTGAAGTTGAGGCGAAACACAACGATGCGGGGGCTTGAACTGTAGTACTGCTACTACGCAACTACTGCCTGCAGCGACGCGGTCTCACCGTCTCACGTCAGACATCAGCACTCGAGTGAAAGTACACTTCCACTGAAAGTCATTATAATGAGGTTAACTAAAGTTTATCAAATAAAAATAGTACTCTTTTCAAAAAGTATCCCTTCGATACTTTTATATCCATTGCAAGGAACTCTAACATTATACCGCCATATATGCAGCATTTCCCAGCACCCCCTAAAATTGATTTCAGCATCCCCTTAGCACCCCAGGTTAAGAAACATGCTCTACAGGCTCCAAGCGTGTTCAGGAATAAAGTAATGCATTATAGCCATGCCTGAGCAGAGCCAACACACTTATCAGTTCACCGAGATCTAGTGAGTCCCTTTGTGATCTACCATCGCCTCTTTGAAGCTAAGGAAAGACTTACACAAGTGAACAAACTCTTGCATCTAATGAACAAGTACTGCGGGGTTCCTGTGAGTCTGATAATGTTCTACTTCATGGTCTCGTGCATCCTCTCCTTGTTTTACATGTCTATTTTCAACTGAACACAGAACACATCGTTGTCACCGTCATATATACCATTACACCACTAGTAATTTCCGTGTACTTCGGCAATGCCCCACACGCCCTCGATGAAAAGGTAATGCCCCATGCAGTGCATCTGCCATGGCACTTACAAAACTAAAAACATTCCTTACTGATGATTCGATGAAAAAGGTATCCATCTTTGTAACCCTCTCTGTATTCGTTATTCATCTACAAGCCACGATTCATTAGCTAACCATGAACGTTGTTTCAGCACGCCTTTTTAGTATATCAAACTGGGCAACAACCTATTTTTTTCAATATTTTCCTTTCACATTCTCGTTTTTTTTTGTACTTCTTTCTCTTCCTTTGCTTTACTCTTGTCCCCCTTTTTAACATTATCATTAATCTTCTTTTTTCCTCTACAGAAGAGGAATTTAATCTTTAATTTCACCATCGCGTTGTTACGGTTTACAAAATCAGTTGACTTCCTGTTGGAAACATCAGTTTTGGATTCAACCAACTGGAGACTGATCTGATCGACGTCCTTATCTCCTGAACAATCTGGTTCCAACATTTCGCAACTCAGATATCTGCAAACTCTCGCCTCCTCGATGACGTCGTTCGAACAGAGTCGCCGGACTGTTTAATCTTCTTGGCTGCCTCTGTTCCATACTATTCCTACCATCGCGAATGGTGGATTGCTTAACCAGGTTTTTTTTTTCCGGAGCGAATGCGAAGCCTTCTCCTGATGCACGGTATCCACCCATAGGAAGCTTGCAGACGGGGTCTGCACTGGCTTGAATCCAAGTGTCGGGGTATTGGTGCGTTGTAGGACTCGCTTTCTAACTGTTCTTTTTGCCACACACTCATATCTAGCCATCTTAGCCTGTAGTCTATAGTCTGTTCATGTTCTGTCCGCTGGATGCTTCACCTGGTGTTCTCGGAGTCCTATCCTGCTTCAAATTTGAGTTCAAATAATGAAAATATTCAGTTATACATCGGGCCCGGTCCCTGGTTCTCCCACGTCATCCAGGATGAATGTGAAGTCATACATGAATATTCGTCCTCCATTTTGCTTGTCTTTGGGGATTCCATAATCACACAAGCCAACAGAACACACACAACAAAGAAGCTGTTTAGCGAAAAAAGCACCAATCTAAATCAGACTTTGACCTTCAATTTGATTGATTGGTGTTTTGATCCATCGGTAACGTTTCTCCCCTAAAAAACTCATAAAATTTGGAGCACCTTATTTATGGTTATGTTAACGAGACAAAAACAAACAGACACACACAGCAACAGCATAATTCCCCCTTCGGGATAGAGGTATGATAATATGTGTACAATTTATAGTCGCCAATGTATTTTTTATAAAAAATTGCATGTTAGTTTTAACCGTTGTAGGGTGGGCTCAAACATTTTTCTAGGCCCATTAAATTGGTTCAGGAATCTGAACAAAGGCCGTCCCATCATACAATCATCTAAAAAAAAATGATGCAGACACATTGAAAGAGAGAGATGAAGATCTTGTCTCTATGTCTGAGATTTAAAGCCGCGGTTCACAAGCCCTGGGAAGGCACTTTTCTGTCATATTCGCCGGCAATATTCGCAAAGGCATCATACCTTGCCTTGTTTTGGGTCCCCGGACTTTCACAGAGGTGCCGAGTTTTAATGCCAATTTTCGGCTTCTCAGCCGTATGTGAAGCAGCGTCTTTGGAAAAATAGGGAGAACTGTTCACAACATAGAGTGGTGAATGATTTGAATGGATTCTTGTGTATGGAAGCGCGTCAGTGGATAAACATCAAACTATCATACATCATTGATCAACAATAAGTTTTTGTCCAGTTCAGTATCACCTAAAAATATCAATTATTAATAGACAAGTCAACAAAGAACATAGCCAACCCTCCCTAACCTCATGTAATTTTCCTAATGTATTATTCCTTCAAATGCTTTAAAAAAAATTACAATGCTTTCACAGTTCGGTATTGTAATCGTTCTTGCACTATGTAGGTTGTTTATTTTAGCTTCTGTATATTGAATGAGGCGTGCATTAAAAAATGAATGTCAAATAATATCCATTGGTGGAAGGATTGCAGCATAAGCTTGCGAAATACCGACATGTTGGTCCTTAAAAACAGCGCATTATAGTCCCGAGTTTTTTGGGCCGCGTTTTGGTGTTGCCGCTGTAAATATTGCCAGAAACGTTGCTCGTGGACCGAGGCTTTAGAGTGAGTTCTTGAGCGAATGAGAAGAGTAATAACCTTCCGTCTTACCAGTTATTACTGGACCTATGAAGTTGAGGGGCGAAACACAACGATGTCGGGTGCTTGATCTGTAGTACTACTACTAGCACTACGGCCTGCAGCGACGCGGTCTCACCGTCTCACGGTCAGATATCATGCACTCGATTGAAAGTACATTTCCACTGAAAGTCATTATAATGAGGTTAAACTAAGAGTTTTATTATCAAATAAAAAATAGCACTCTTTTCAAAAAGTATCCTTCCATACTTTTCTATCCATTGCGAGGAAACTCTACCTTATCCGCCGTATATGCCAGCATTTTCCCAAGCACCCCTAAAAGTGATTTCAGCATCCCCTGGGGGTGCTAGCCCCCAGGTTAAGAAACACTGCCCTAAAGTGTTGGTATTCCATGTTATTCCCGTAGGATAGGATTGTTGTGCTAAATTGAATTTTTTTTGCAGTTCTGGCTTCTATAGGTATCAGATTACAGAAAAAAGATGGGGTCTCCAGATTTTAGACTCCTCACCTCTTTCTGTGGGGGTCGATTCCTCTTTTTTTGGCACCTCCCAGTATTGGTCTCTGGTAACACTAGTCAACAAATTTCACAACATTTTCTTGTTATCAGTACACGTTAACTATGATTCCTATTAAATTTGCTGATGCTGATTCCAGGTCTGATATCTAATTTCTTCTTCACGCTCGCAGATTTTGGTATCCGAAACCTCTATTTTTCGTTGTTTTTCCTCACACCGTTTTTTTTCCTATTACGAAAGCCGTCCTAGAAGCTACTTTTCCATGCACGTTTTGATGCTAGGCATACTTAATAATTTAACAGGGTTGTCTTTCCTCCTTTATTCTGGCTTAAGACAGACAGTGGAGTTTCCACTGGCGGAGTTACCACCCCTGCGACCAACCATCCACCCAAAGCTCGTTAGTATTTAGCCTACGGTCCGATTTTGCGATACTGTCCCAAAATCGGACGTAAAATCAATCAGTTATTCATCCATGTCCATATTTAGAAATGATCCTCCCGAATAGCGTTTGCGCAATCACTGCCATACTTTACAGAGAAGGAGTACAGGCAAAAAGAGCCATTCTTCAACAGCTACACCTATTTCCCTTGGCCTCCTCTTTCAGCCACATTTAACGAGTTCAACTACACGCTTTTGGGCAAGGCAGGGCAAGACATGTCATGGAACATACCCGGGCCTTCTCCAATTTTCCATCATTTTTTTTTCACTTGCAGGAAGGGTTTTGGAACAATTTTCCCAGGGTATTACCTTGTTCCGCAGCTTGTCAATGTAGTTTTGCACACATATATGGGGAAGCAACTGCAGCACGAGTTGGTTGGAAGCATTTCCCCTTCTCCAAGTTCTTTGACCTAAACAGCTCCCCCTGAGTGATGGTAGGGTTTGCGGGGACCTTTTGAAACTGTCAGACATGACACCAAAAGTCTCCAACGCTTTCACCTGCGTGGAACTCGTCATTGACCAACTCGGACAGAATGAATGCACCCTATGCTTTTGAAGCAAGTCAATTGCAAAGAGTCATCATCATCAAGGCCTTTAGGTATGCATCTACCCATGATTTCTTTGAAACTCCTAATGAATCGTGCCTCCCCAATCAGCACCTGAGCAGTTTGTGGAGTCCCAGAAGTCCTTGAAGATTTGCGACGGCCAATAACCTGCACTCTTTCAACGATGTCTATTTCACCGTTCTTCTTTTCCTTTGCCTGTTATGAAACTTCCAGATATAGTAGATGCTACTGTCTGGAGCGTAAGATCAGAAGGGCAGGAGTACGTCCAGTGTCGGGCGACCATAACGCCAGATCTTTCTGGCAGCACCCACAAAGTATGTAGAGGCAAGTCACTTGGTTTGGAATCAATGTGTCAGCCTCTTCATGTGTAAGTGAGCATACTCAAACCTAGTCCCTTGATATGATCCATCGTACAGACCACGACACGAATGAATCGTTGCTTGCGAAATAGTCAAGCAGTCCTTGGCCAAACGAGCATGTGAGCTGTCCGCTTTGTTTTTGATGGCTGAAAGTACCTCCTTATGGCTAATGGGTGAGACTTCATTTTCGGGATGAACTTCGTAACGCAATGGATGGTGGTTGATCGCTTCTCTGCCGGGTCTGGTTTTTTCAACGACAGATCCAAGTCATCGATCAAACACAACACGCCCCTCATCATCGCTTGTCTCATTGTCTCTATGCGTTTGTTGAATGCAGCCTGAAGGTGGTGAAATCTTCAGCATATTTGGCGTCCTTTTTGTCATACTCTGAAGTACACCCATTGCCTCAATTATGAAACTTTAACTGGAGATCTTCCTGCCCTATGTCCTGGTACTACTGGAGGAACATCAAGGGATTCAACGTGGCTCTTCAACCTGCAATGCCATTCAGACTACCCGGCCCATTGTCAGTTGGGATTTACAAAGATCTATCAACCGCACACCGATAGCGGGGCACTGTTGACTCCTCGTACTTGCCAATTATTTCCTCGCAATTTTTGCACCTAGACCTGGTCGGCTTCCCTCACAATGAGACCATCCTGTCCACAGAATAAAATTAACATGTCTCTCCCACGCCACTCTTGATGACTATTATCTCCAATGTCGTACTCTCTATTTTGTCCTCCAAGCTTGTGAGTAGATAATAAATCCTTCAAACGATTGAGCTTCTTCATCTGTCCCCAAACCGAGAGATTTATGTGGTAGTCCAGACGTTCACAAACGAACTCCTCGAATCGCTTCTGACCCTTTTACTGCATAATGCAGAATATACAGGTTTTTTCTACCTCTGGACACAAGAGCTTGATGAAACTAAACTTTTTCAATGTGTCTTCACTCTGAAGGGGTTGTCCTGTGCGTGCACTCTATTGAGTTGGACGGATCTTTATGGCATGTCTCTCTTGACTCACAGTGCCAATCTGTCCCAGACAGCTGGTAAGGCTCTGTGCGTTCGGAATGACGCTGGAAACTTTTTGTGTGGAAGCTCTCAAGTACTCGTCACACGATACGGCATAGGCAATGTGTAAGTGGTGGGACGAGTCGATTGAGAGCAGCTTTCCTCTCTGCTGGAGTCCTACCACTACCACAGTTCCCTTTATTTTCTTGATTTCCTGTTCGAGTGCCTGATCTGTGGCGAGATTCGTAAGGGATCTCTCTGATTTTGCAACAACAAAGTCACCGGACATCATGGCCCGATTCCATGTTTCAGGCCTCATTAGTCTCCAGCGGCATTCATTTTGTGAAGATGGACAGGCATCAGGTCGAGCGCAATTTACGAAGCATCTCGGTGCGGAAGAAAATACTTGATTCGTTCTCCAGGAAGCAAGATAAATCTGCCAGTGTCCTGAACGGCAAGAGCGACGAAATGAAGAAGGCTTGCCACTTGATCGAGGTCTGCTGAAAGGATTCTGCAAACTCTCCAATGTTTTCATCCTCCATCGTGGCCTTCACATTTCCACGTACCATGATCTGACTATTCATAGTCTTCAGTCATATCGGGGTACGTGAATGAAGCTTGCCCTTGAAAGCCTTGACACCGGACACTAAATGGGCCTTTGAAAGGAGTGAATAATGACGTCAAACGCATCATCATAATTGCTTAACTGATTGTGATGTGGTTATTCGATGCCATTCTTTGGGTGGTGGTATGCTTTGCCACTGAAAATCCCACGAAGGGCTGCTTATGTTTATGCACCACTTTCAATGCAACATATATCCAGATCCACTGCCAGTCTATCGGTTTCCCCGAGAGCATGTGTACAGCAGCAAATGCATATGGAAGTGAGCTCCTCCCTTAGGATCCAATTGTTGTCCCCAACTGCTGCTGAATTTTCAAAAGCACAGTGAATATAGGGTCCAGTCCAGTGTTACCAAAGTTTTTCTATGTGGACCAATGACAGTGGCAGAGATTCGCTTGGGCTAACCGACTGAACAGTGTAAAGAGTCCCATAGTCGTGGGTGTGGTCTTGAATAATGGAGCGTCACCCTCATCAATTCGTGCTTGTTGGCTGTCTGGATGAACCTGGGTAACAGCATAGTTGGTAGCAGCCCGAAGTTGGCATCACTCTTTCGTGACCAATTTCCCGGTTGGTTGCTTGATTCCTTGACTGATAGTATAGCGTCGCTGGAGTGGCTCTCATGGGGGATAACTCCTTCTGATTCCTGTTGCATGTCAACTGTCCTGTGTTTGTTCCTCGCTGACTCAGTTTTTCAGTGCAATCCAACAATCATATCCGTGCCAATCAGGTCAGGTTCCCAGGTAGTTTTGCAAGTGCCCAGGTTCTGAGTGAAGTATTTGCTCAGAATATTCTTCCTCTTTCCCATTTCCATAGACCGATATACTCAATGGAGTTGTTTTTACGACCTGGTTCTTGCAACCATGTTCACGTCAAAGGCCAGGGCTTTTGTGAGAGAAGCTTTTCTGGTAATTTCCAATTGTTCCGGGTTTTCATGACTCTCCATCTTTATCTTGCTGGAACTGACAACCACTGTGCCATGGAAGGTTTCCTTGCCCCGTCGGTGTGTCTTCCGAGGGTCAATATTATCGACGCAAACACCATGTGTTCAGCCTTTCTTGACAAGTTTGGGAGACAAAAATCCACCAGCCATCCTTCATCCGCTGTGAGAACAAACTCTCTCAACTCGTTTTCTTCTAAGTCAATGATGTGAAGGTAGTCCCCCTTCCAATATACACAGTCTGAGAGGTTTTCAACAGTTCTTGTCAGCACTCTAGAATAACACAAGGGGAAACCGATTGACAGAAGGGTCTGGACTGTTTGCTCGAGAAATGGCACTGTCTTTCTTTGTCTGTATGTTTCACCCTGGCGATCAGTTCGAGTATTTTGAACAAAGGAACTTGGCATTAAACGTCGACAGTTTTGTCCACCTCCTGGTCTCGTATCCGACACTTTGACAAATGCTACAATAGAGGAGGTGACATCATGAAGAACGGTAAAAGCGGATTTTCAAAATTACTGAGAGCTGCCTGTAAACGACCCAACTTGCGTTGGTTTGCCGTGCATCTCTCTTCTCGCAGATGTTGGCGACATTCTTTCAGGTGACCAACTAATCTCATCATCATTCCATCCTTGACGGACCTGTAATCCATGCCATGGTGACTGCAGTGGGAGAGCGCAAGACGGTCAGGCCTCATTCCGTCTTAGTGATGTGACAACTTCACTTCTGGACGGCGCTCGCTGATGAGTCCTATTTTGAGGTATTTCCGATAGTTTTCTCAGTCTCATTTACTCCACACGGTATTTTTAGAAATTGGACAAGTAGGATCCATCATTTCCTCCCTCAGCCTGCTCCTCAGTGTACAATCCTCGTCACTAAAGTGTTTTTTGAAATAGCGTGCCAATTGTGCATCACATACTGAGGCGAATGAGTGGTCCACATTACTGTGATCGTCCTCGTGTTGCTATTCGCTGTGCTCAGAGCGCAAACATTTTCCGATGGTGTGCTTTTCAAGAGCTGATGCGTCGCCGTGGTCCTTCAAGTCCGCTACTGAACTCTTAACAGGGTCATCTGGCGGTTTTCTGCTTGATCTGTAGGATTGTTTTACCCATTGATCAGTAGAACAACGGTGCAGTGGCCTCTGAGTCATTCTTGGGACAGAATCACAGTTGGAAAAATAGACACACTTGTTTCCTTTGGATAGGTCTTTGGACCTCTTTTGGCCGAACAGATCCCACAACACTTGAAGGTCGCCCCGGTCCTCGTGGAGCGCAGACAGGTGATCGTTTTCGGCAATCTCTTCCAAGACGTTCAATCTTTGTTCTTGTTGACGATAGGGTTCCCGCGACATTCCACCACTATGATACCGAACGTACTGAGTTCTCCTTCATTAAACCTGACAAGTATTTTAGTAGTCTATGGAATGTCACTTTCAGTATCACCAAGAGACCTCTCGCTTGCAGTGTTTGTAAATTTCATTCTGTCATGACCGATTGTTCACCAATACGCTTCCTTTTGATGTGGCACCTTCTTTACAGATCACGCAAACTCCGTCCTCCTCCTACATATTTGCGATACTACACGATCTCAGTTTCACTGGTATATCTTGAACTGAAGCTCAAAAACTGCTTCTTCAACATGCCTGAAAAAGAAAAAAAAATGGAGTGTAGACCCTATACTCTGAACAGGAAGTGCTATCTGAACCGGAAGTGCTTATAAGGACACTTTCGCGGTTGCTTTTTGAGTGCTATAAATCGACTCGGCAAATAACCTGAAAAACCTACAAAGGATACTCAATTTGAAAATCGGTCCTTGAATTGCGGAATACACAGCGTCGACCAAGCGATTGTTCGCAGACATCATAACGCAGCGCTTCTACGGGAATTCAAAATGTACTCTATGGCACCTACTGACTTCCGGGAGAGATATCTTACATATGGCAAGCTTGTTAGGCACGGGAGCTGTCCATCAAGACCGTTGAGGAATGTTCAGATCCACTCGTCAATTATAAACGACAAGCTTTCAAAGTATCGCCTTCCTTCCCTGCGAGTAATTTGAACAGACGCTTCATTGGTAAATAATTATCATTATTTGCATAATGAATGGCCAGAAAGACCTAACAAAGGAGCAAATTCAAGTTATTGTAATCTCAACACAAGGCAGAGGGAGGCCAGTGGAAGAAATATCAAGATTGTGGATGTTACGAGAGATGTGGTGCATAAGTGGGTGGTAGAGCCTCGGGGTGGCACGCAGGGTCCGCGACGCCGGCGACACACAAGAACATTATACGTGGCCAGGGCGAGGATGTAAGTCATATCGCAATACTTTTTTTCTTGCTCTTAATTGAGAGATGGGGCATCTACTTGCGTTTTCTGACATTTATGGTGCTTGTGGGGGAGGTTTTACAGTCTTGCCCGGCCACTTATAATGTTCTGGTGTACGCGGCTTCGTGCGACCACCGCCCCCCCCCCCCCCCCCCCCCCCCGGTGCCACCCCGACACTCTCCATCCCATTATTGCACACATCTCTTCGTACTCCCATCCTTGATATTTCTTCCACTGGCCTCTCTGCCTTGGTGGTTGAGATACATAATTTAATTTTCCCCCTTTGTTAGGTCCTTTCTTGCCACTCATTAAATGCAATAATGATAATTATCAACTCGCGTCCTGGTTTCATTACTCGCGGGAAGGAGGCGATACTTTCTTTAAATCTTCGTTTATCCATTGTACAGTGGCAGTCTGAACATTCCTCAACGGTCTTTGATTGACTGGCCCAGTGCCTTAAACAACGCTGCCGCATATGTAAATATTAAAGTCTCTCGGAGTCAGTAAGGCTGACACCGATAGAGTTACATATTTCTGAAATTCCCGTATGGAAGCGCTGGTTGTTTATGATTTCGCGAAGCAATGCTTTCGGCGCGCTGTGTAGGTGCATGGTCAGTGCCCGGGAGGCCCCAAAAGGGAAGTGACCCCCAAAAGGGGGGTAAAGGTGTCCTGAAATTGGGACCGGCCCTCTTTTTCTGTTTAATCTGATACCTATAGGAAGCAGAACTGTCTGCAAACAAATCATATTTTAGCACAAAAATCCTACATGGAGCCCTTTTTCCTAACATTACATACCGCACTATAATGTCTGGACACATAGGAAATCTCCATTACAACTGATACTTTACTTTTCACCGCACATCCGATGGGGACCATCAATGGTGGTGTGTTGTTGAGGGGGTGGTGTGGTGGTTGAGGTTTTGGTGGTGGTTGAGGTGAGTGATAAGTGTTTTAGGTGGGGTGTTGATGGTGGTGTTTGAAGGTGCAACACACTCATACCACCTTCAACACCACCACCACCTCACCACCACCATCAACACCCACACAATCACCACAACCACCATCACACCTCAACCAACCATACACCACCACCCACCATTCCATCAAACACCATCACATCACCACCACTACCATCACCACTCCACAATTCACTACCACCCATCACCAACAACGGATGTGTGTGTGACTTTGTGTCATCAGCTGTAGGGTTCTTTTTGCTGATGTTTAAACGTAATTTCCTGCCACAGCCAGACCGTGTGTCGGCGCGCAGCTTTGAATTGGTTTGAAGCGGAGGTGGAGACTAAGAATAGTTGGGCCGTTATCGAGGTTCTCCATAGAATGACGTTTCGAAAATGCTTC
>JACEEZ010016198.1:0-10998 GCA_016584305.1 Chionoecetes opilio | reverse complement strand
TTATTGACTTGTGAATGACTCCAGTGCTTGTGATCATTTTTGAGAAAAAATCTTAGTTAGGTTTGGTGTGAAATAAGCAAGTCATATCCACCTGGTCGCAGAGGAGCCTCTTCGCTCTCTGTTACTTTTCCCCATCAACATATTTGTGTGAAACTGGGTTTTCCAGCTTACTGGTCATAAAATCAAAACTAAGATCCCCGACTGAATGTGGAAGCCGACCTTCGATGTGCTTTAGCTAAAACTGCTCCTCGCTGACTAGACTAGTTGAGGAAAAGCAGTTCCAGCCATCTCATTAATTCCCCTTTACACCCAAGATGTAATGATAACGTAGTCGTAGTGGTTTTTTTCCAGCTTTTTTCCTTAACTGGTAACGGGTTATGGCATGACGGTTATGTAGTTAATTCACTTAAGTGGTGTTTTTTTTTCACTTATCACAAAGGGAAAGGGGTACATGGCTGACATAAACAATACCCAAAAGGGTACGTGGGGAAAAAAAGGTTGAAAACCCCTGCATTAGACGATTTTTAGTTAATATAAAATTCTCTTCTCTTTTCTTCTCTTCTCTTCTCTTCTCTTCTTTGAGGATGCAAAGTATACACCCTAAATTTAACTTTTCTCGCCTTTATTTTTGGCTGAGGTATGGCGGGTGCATCAAGGCATGTGATGGTAGCAGCACAGAAGCTCGGAGTCTTCGTAGCCTCAGTGTGGTGGGTCACGGCTACTCCATATGGAGAGACACCACGCCAGGTGCCTTTTGCAGGGTCACGAGGCTTTCCCAGTCAACAACCTCTGCTCCTGAACCTTGCCAGAATCTACCTCCCCAAGGCCAAGTGACATCACCACCCACCACCACACATCACCAGAATCTACCACCCCAAGGCCAAGTGACATCACCGCCCACCACCACACATCACCAGAATCTACCACCCCAAGGCCAAGTGACATCACCGCCCACCATCACACATCACCAGAATCTACCTCCCCAAGGCCAAGTGACATCACCGCCCACCACCACACATCACCCTCCTCAAAGGCCTGCATCCAGCACCTCGCCGCCGCCTGTCTCGTCCACGCCCTGTGCCCCTACAGCTGACAGAGGAAGCAGTGTGGTGGTGGGGTGTGGGGTGGGCGTAGTGCTAGTGGTTGTGGCGATGGCGGTGGTGGTGGCAGGAGTGGTGGTGTGTCAGATAAAAACGAGGCGAAGATCAGTAGTGCCACGTGAGTATGGTGTGAGTGTGGTTACAAGAACAGCAATGATAATGACAATGATGATACTGTTACTAGCATCAATATCATTAAATATAGTAATTTGATAATAATAAGAAGAAGAATAACAATGATAATAATGATAGTAGTAATAACCATAATAATGACAATGATAATAATGATAAAGATGTTAATTAATAATGCAATACTTCATCCACAGCTATCATGAGGTGACGTCCCCAAGCGGATGAGGTGCAGCACCACAGCAACGTTAGCGTCAACAGCCTGTACGAACCCTTTGATAACATAAGAACATAAGAAAATAAGGAAGCTACAAGAGGCAGTGCATTTTTTAAGCAAATATTACTGGGCGACATTCTTTGGATATCCAAAAAGGTAAAGGTCTACCTGTTAAAATATAGTCTTTTGGATACATCAACTTCATCCTTTTGTATGTTGTGTATAAATAAAGATCATATGCAGTAATATGAGTGCACTTCTGGATCTAACACACACAGATAAGATGAACCATTGTATCCAGGAAGGATTTAATGAACAAATATCTTGTCGCCCAGTAGCTTAAAATTGTTCTTACTGGGCGACAGTTTTCCATCACTGGGAGACATTTTGGTCGCCCAGATGTGATGTAAAAAAATGCACTGGACTAACCTGGAAACGTGAACCAAGAGAGAAAAATGAAGAGCTGTCAAATATTTGATTTTAAGCTCGGCCTTCGTTTTAACATGAAGCTCGCTGCAAGGGTGAGCGAAGAAAGTGTGGGCGACCAACTCTGCGGTAATGTTTTGTCATGTCTCACTAACTCATAAGACTTTTATGCAATAATAGATTTTAAAAAAATATTATTACTATCATTATTGTTATTATTAGCATTACTATTATCATCATCAATGTCATCATCATTACTATTATTGTTAATTTTATTATTGTAATTATTGTTATTATTATGATGATTATTATCATTATACGGTGCACGAGTTGTGTCAAGAAATAGGTAGACATACAGTTCCCCACACAGATGTATAGATATTTGCAATAGACTGGGTGAAGGGTTGATTATAGAGATGGTAATCGTTATAATTTTAATTTCAGTAAGGATATAGCTGGTGTTACAGAGCATTGTTAAGGCAAATCTTACTGGGCGACATTCTTTGGATATCCAGAAGGGTGGTAGTAGGCATATCTGTTAAAATACAGCTTAATAGAAAATAATAGAAGAAATAGATATAAGTGAGGATCAAAATTTGTATGCAGTAATAAGAATGTACTTCCGTACTTTCACACACCCGTGTGACCATATTGCTCCCAGCGGGTTTTTGAATAAATATCTTGTCGCCCCAGAGTTAAAAATGCCTTAATGGGGGACAGTTTTCCCCTCAATGGGAATCTTTTTGGGCGCCAGTTTTTATTTAAAAAAAAGCACTGTGGTGTTATCTTAGGGGCGTCTGGGTCACAGTTTATAAATGGTATATTATGTGGTCTGGCTATGTGTTTTAAGGGAAGGAAGCTAGGGGAGAAAAAAAAAAAAAAAAAACCCTTACTTTTTTAATGGCCCCTTTACGATTAAAATTAGTCAAGCTTGTTGTCCTCCAATGAGGAGCTTTCAAAGCTAACGCCGCCAGATGTCTCTCGCGCTCTCACATCCTCTGCCCTTTGAGCCTGAATGATCTATCATTTACCGTAAATTATCGGTACTTCTTCGGGACATATCAGAATTACCCTTCAATACAACAACTGAAACAGTTTTTAGTAAAAAATGTAGTTTATCATTTTAATTTGTCTGCATTTGATGAAAATATTGGCAAAACAATTGAATACATGAAAACTTAATCTTTAAAAATCGTCTTTTCATGAAAACACGCAAGTGCAAGCAGAATGAAGCTTCAGGAAATATCTACTTGTATGTAAGCATTCACTGAGTTCTCTTACGACGAAAATATAACCAAAACACAGTGTGGCGTTCAGCACTCCACAGAAACCATCCCTCGCTCAGGATCTGTTATCATTCACTTTCCTGCTGTCACCACACGGCGAGGGACACTGCTCAGCTCCACCAGCGCCGCCGCTCCCTTAGTAGTATATAGACCCTTACCTCAACGGCTCACTCTCTGATACTCCTAACCCCTCAACCCCAGAGGCTGTCATCCTAAACTATCATCACCCGCTTATCTCATCACACTCTCTATCCTCTACTGGAATATTCGCGGCATCCGCTCCCACATAACGTTTTTCCCCCATACAGAAGACTTTCATCTCCTTATTTCGTGCTCTGAGCTTCAAGTTATCTAGCTGGCCTCCGAGAACATTTTCTTTTATTTACTCCCGTGCATATCCTGATTCTTAATTACGATTTTGTTTCCTTTTCTTGTCTTGTCCTTCAGAAAACAAACAACCCATGTTTCTCCAAACGTCATTTCTCCTCCCTCTACCGAACTCCTTGTATTTTTATTGTCTTTAAAGATTCCCGCACTGACTGGGTTAGTCTTCTTCCTTCCAACAGATAAACCTGTTGACATAGGATAAAACCAGCGGACATAGGGTGACCAGAGGGAGAGAATGTGGCGGCGGCGGAGCTCCCGCTTGTATTAGTAAACAAACATTTCAACTGTCTTGCATACAGGACTGTCGTTGAGGTGCCAAGCACTTGAATTACTTCTTGGTTAAATGTTCGTCGCAAGACAGACAGACAGACCTAAAACAGGTACTCAGTGAATGCTTACATACAAGTAGATATTTCCTGAAGCCTCATTCTGCTTGAACTTGCGTGTTTTCATGAAAAGACGATTTTTAAAGAATGAGTTTTCAAATATTCAATTGTTTTGTCAATATTTTCATCAAGTGCAGAAAAATAAAATGATAAACTACATTTTTTATTAAGAACTGTTTTAGTTGTTGTGTTGAAGGGTAATTCTGATATGTCCCGAAAAAGCACAGGGAATTTACGGTAAATGATAGATCATTCAGGCTGAAAGGGCAGAGGATGTGAAAGCGCGAGAGACAGGCTTGAGCGTGAGCTCAATATAATTTATAAATATGGTTTGAACACACAGCTTCCTCTGATAGTGATGTGTGTGTATGTGTATGTGTTTGTGTGGGTGTAAGCAGGATATCCTACGAGCTGCGTCTTCAGTAACGTACTACGTGTCCTCCAGCCATGTACAGCTGGCCCTTGCATTTATTGCTACCGCTGCTGCTGCCAACAGTAGCTTTTAATGGCGTCCCAATCTTCGTTATGGCCAACGATTGCTCCAGTGGTCTTCTCGTGCCTGAAGGGAGCATGCGACCCATTAACACGATAAAAAATACCGAACACGTGAGTGAGACTCATATGGACACAACTGTTTATGTTGTGCTCCCTCAGGATGAAGGGTTCCAGGGAGTAAGTATTGTGGCGGAGGATGGAAGCGGAAGAAAGCACACAACATGGTTTCCCATGTCACCTCAGCATGATCACTGCTCGCCAAGAGTAAAGGAGTGGGGGGAGATGGAAATGGGGGCGCTAATGTTCTATAAATTGAACTCTTTTCGCCTTTATATTTGGCTGAGGTATGGCGGGTGCCGGAAGTCATGTACTAGCCGGAAATCAAAATCACTTGAGGAGACGAGGACAGACAAAAGACACCACCCAGGCGAGAGAATACATGAAGTTTGGATGTATAAATGTGAGGGGTTGGGGTGTTGGTAAATATGAGGATGTATGCAAGGAATTGAGTGAATGGAAATTCGAACTAGTTGGTGTGACTGAAACCCATTTAAGAGACGATGTACGAATGCATGATAGTGAGTATGAGATGATGGAAAAGGACGAAAGAAACAAGAGAAACTAGGAGGAGGGGTTGCCTTTCTTCATAGAAAAGGAAGGAACCTTAAAGTAGATGAGATAGACGGGGGTAATAGTGCTATGAGTGAGGAGTTCTGGCTGTAGAGTAGAATGTTTGGGTCAGAACGAAAAGGGAAAAAAAAAGTTTTAGTGATTGTGGTATACATGACGGTTGAAGGTGATAGAGCGGGGAAGAGAATGAATAAGTAAAACATTAAAAAATTTTTAGAGACCATCCCGGAGGAGTGTGAGGGTTTTTTGGGTGAATGAATGCACATCGGTAGCAAATAAATCAAAAGAGCAAAAAATCAAAATGCAGAAATGCTTCAAAAATTTAAGATGAGTTGGAGTTAAAAAACCTGAATGAGACGGGCAGAGGGCGAGTGACGGGAATGCAAAAAACTAAGAAGGGGGCAATTGATTTATGTTTTGGGTGAATGGCAAAATGCAAAAAGGGTTGCTCGAATGTGGATAATGAAGAGGGAAAAATTGATATTGTGTTGATCAAAAAAATGCTTTTAGTGGACTGATGATTGGAAAAAAAAGAGCCAAAAGAAGGACGGTGAAGAACAAATGGAGGTTGAAGGCAAAAGGGGAAGATTTTCAAGTGTGTCTGAGTGGATGGGGGAAGGAAAGAGTACAGGAGGTGATGAGCAAAATAGAGACTAACGGAAAAGTGAGGAAAGGCTGCATTTAAAAAAAGGGGTTTATTAGAAAAAATGGAAGAAAGAGAGGAATAAACCATGGGGGATGGGGATATTAGAGAGGAAAGGGAAGGAACAAAAAAGGTTTAAAAACAAAGTGGGGGTTTAAAAAAAAGGAGGCAAAAAATGAAGAAGCGGGGATAATCCCAGATGCATGGACAGAATATGTGAAACACAGCGATAAAAAAACAAATAATGATGCGAAATTTAGGTGACGGGAGTAAGATCCGATCCCTGAAAGAGAAAGGATTGCAGGTGGGCGTGAGGGTACAATTCGAAGGGGAAAAAAATGGCTGGGAAAAGATTAAACCCTTTGAAATAAATGCTAAATGTGAAACAGATAGACAAAATAAAAGAGGTTAAAAAAATTTTTTGGGGGAACATGGAGGCGGGTGAATTTTTTACGTAAGACCAGAAGTATAACGTTGGAAAGAAAAGATGCGGAAGATTTTGAATGAATGGTTTAGCAGGGTGAAGTAGAGAAGTGTGAAGGGAGGCAAAAAAAATGAAAAAGCAGCGGCCCGGATGAAATCCATAGAATTATAAGAATGGGGGTAGGTGGTGATTGACAGAAGATGACTTTTTAACCCGTGTGTGGAAGAAGAAAGGTGCCTAGAAAATGGAATGAAGTAGAGTGCCCTATTGCAAAAAAGGAGGATACAAGATAAGATAAATTTGAAGAACTATGACCAAACCCCTAAGAATACAGTAGGAAATTTTTTAGTGCGTGTTAAAGGGAAAAGGGTTTGTGAAAATGGTTGGAGAGAGCTAGGGTTTTAGGTGAGGAGAAAAATTTTTTTGGGAGTGGATAGAGGGCAGAAAACATGTTTTTTTGTGAATAAAATAATTAAAAGAAAAAAAGGGGGGGAAAAACTGTACCTTGGGTTCCTAGACATTGAGAAACCCTATGATAGAGAAAAACAGAGAAATTTTTATCAAGTTTTGGAAAAGGGTTGGGTTTTGACCCAAAAAGATAGTGAACATAGGGGAAAGCATGTATAAACCTAGAGAAAAAATGGGCTGGAAATAGAGAAAAAATGGGTGGGGGGGGTGAGAGGGTGTTAGGCAAGGATGCACTCTGCCCCCAACCCTTTGTTTAGTCTGTATATGGGGAACTGGCAGTAAGGATGAGAAAAATGGATGCAGGGTGAGAGTGGGAAAATGACAAAATAAGCTTGTTAATGTATGCAGATATATTAGTTATGAGTGAGTCGGCCGGGAACTCCAGACCTGTTGAGTGGGAATAAATAGGGGAGAGTTTGGAGTAAAAATTTCCGTGAAAATAAGGGAGATGTAAATATAAAGAGGATGACAGAAAAGTACTGGAGACTGGGAGAAAAAAGAATTAGAACAAAAAAAGTGAATACAATACCCAGGGAGTGCATGAGTTTCCCAAGGTGTGGAAAAGCAAAGGCTGAAAAGATCACAGGGGAAACAGTGGGTTTTTCACTTTGGGGGTTTTGGGAAAGGGTGGGGCAAGCAAATATGATGGTTGAGGGAAGTGTGGAAAAGTGGGGTTCCCAAACATTATGTTTGGTTGGAGGTGATTTCAGGGGAGGGGTGAAATAGAGATATTGGAAAATGGGAAAAATAAATACAAGAAAGGCACTTATGCACCCCCGGTATGCGCGACTGAAGGTTTAAAATGACAGGGATGGGACATTTAGGGAGAGACTTCGAAAACAACACCAGGATAAGATCCGACTGGAACGAATGGAGGAAAAAGATTGGCAAAAAAGTTTTTTGTGGTGAATGTGCAGTAAAAGGGGGGAAACGTGCCAAAAAATGGGAAAAAAGTGATTGCGTTTTTGGGGGAGTATCAACTGATAGATGGAAGACCGAATTTTGAATGGAAGATGTTTAAAAGGTGATGAAAAAGGGCCTTTAGTGGGATGTGAGAAAGTGGGAAAAGAGATCGATGAGTAGTGAATATTGGGGGTGATAAGAGGAAAAATGAGATGGGGCAAAAAAAAACATAGAATGGGTTTGGGAAAGAGGACCACGTATGAAAGTGTGTATATGGAACCCGGGGGGGTGACCTTCTCTTCCAAGCCAGAACCAGTGCTTAGATTAAAAGCAAGGAAAAAAATAGAGGGGCCCAGTCAGCAGCAAAGTGTGCCAGAATGTTGACATGGGGGGGATGAAACAGTGGAAAATTTTAACAGAATGGAGAAGTATAGCGGGGAGAGAATGGAAAAGATGGTGTGGTTTTTTTATGAAAAAGGGGGGACATAAAGAGGGGGGTTTTAAAAACAGGAAGAGGAAAAGGGTGTTTTATGCTGGGACTGGTGGGGAACAAAATGGAAGGGGTGATTTAGACGTGAAAAGTTTTTGGAAAGAATGTGTATAGAGAAAAACAAAAGACTCTAAGCCCAAAACAAAACAAGAACAAAACTACAGGGCACCGGGTTTAAAAAAGGCCCGGCCTATGAAGAAAGGCCCCTGTAACATCAAAATCAAATCAAATCAAGATCAAATATGGTAACGGCACATATGTCCGAGTTTGTAGCCCCAGTGTGGGGGTCACGGCTATCAATTGGAGAACCACCCCGCCAGGTGCCTCTTTCTGGGGGGGAGGTATCCCCGTTTTACAACCTCGCTCCTGAAAAAAAATTTCCAGAATCTACCTCCCCAAGGTCAAGGACTCACCGCCCCCCCACACATCACCCGAAACTACTACCCCCGGCCAAGGACACACCCCCCCACCACCACACATCACCAGAATCTACCCCCCAAGGCCCGTGACACACCCCCCACCATCACACACACCAGAATCTACCCCCCCAAGGGGCCCAAATGACTCACCGCCCTCAAACACCATCCCAGAATCACCCCCAAGGGCCCAAATCTCACCCGCCCACCACCACACATACCCTCCCCAAACGGTGCAACTACACCTGCCCCCCGCGTCCGCCCCACGTCCCATGTCCCTACAGCGACGAGGGGGCTGGGTGGTGGACTGGGGGGTGGGCGTGGTGGTGGGGGGTGGTGGGGGTGGTGGTGATGGGGGGGTGGGGTGGGGGGGTGGTGAAGGAGTGGTGGGGTGTCAATAAAGCGAGGCGAAGATCAGTGGGGCGGCTGTGCCACGGAGTATGGGGTGAGTGGGGTTACAAAACACAATGATAAGACAATGATCTGGGTTTTACATTTAATATCATTAAAAATGGTAATTTGATAAAAAATAATAAGAATCAATGATAATAATGATGGTATAAAAAACTAATAAAACAAAAGATAATAATGTAATGATGTTAATAGATAATGCAATCTTCATCCGCAGCTTTATGAGGTGGCGTCTCCAAACGGATGAGGTGCGTGCCACAGCAACGTTCGGTCAAAAGCCTGTCGAAACCTTTGTAAAAATAAGAACTAAGAAAAAAAGGAAACTACAAGAGGGTGCATTTTTAAGCAAATATTATTTGGGGGACATTCTTGGATATCCAGAAAGGTAAAAACCTACCTGTTAAAATAATTTTTTGGGGTAATCAACTTCACCCTTTTGTATGTTGTGTATAAATAAAGACATATGCAGTAAAAAGAAAACACTTTTTGGACTAACACACACAGATAAGATAACCTTGGTTTCGAGTACTGTAAGTAGGGGATTTATGCCAACACTATGATGGCAACTGCCCCCTTTACCCAGCTTTTAAAAAGGTTTTTCTACACGTGCCCCGATGGGGGAATCTACCGATTTTTTTTGTCTCCTTAAACGCTTTTTTAGACTTTTAAAGCTCGTCCTGTTTTTAGATGGTTTTTAAATATTCCTTTTGGGGTGAAGAAAAATGCGTGATAAATAAAAAAACTTTTTGTTAAATAGAAAATATAAATAAATTGTAGTAGATAAAGATGACAAATTACTATTTCACACACCCCACACACACCCACCCACACCACAACACACACACACACACATCACAAAAACACACGCACACACGCACCGCACCGCACACGCACACGCACACGCAACACCAGAACGCAGACACACGCAATAAAATTTATCGTTCATTAAAACGGTTTTGTCGATGGGAAAATTTTAAACAAAAACCCGGACACACATACACGCACAACTCCTAGGGTACCCCGTAGGTGGGGGTAGAAAGCTGGGTTTCCAACCGGAAGCCCGGGGTTCGTCCCTGGGGGAGGGAAAAAAATGGGCGTTTCCTTTAAAAAACCCGAGCCCCATCCACCCAGCAGGAATGGGTACCGGGGTTAGCCGGGGGGTTTTGGACCCGCCCCCGGGGGGTGGTGGCTTCGCCCAGCACTAAGCACTAAAATGAATGCTAAAAATATTTTTAAAAATTTTAATGGAACGGGGCCTACGAGCGTTGCTCAGGGCCCCGTAATATACAACTAGATGAAAACAAACTGATGATACACACTCTCCCCCTCTACACACACAACACACACACATTTCGTACAAACTATTTTATCACCTTTAAAATTTTACATCCATTTATTTTTACTGAAAGAAAGTAAAGTTCCCAGGGTAATGGAGAGAAAAAAAAACAAAAATGTTTTCCCATTCTCGTCTAGCCAAAAAAAAAAAAAAAAAAAAACGGTTCTGACTTCATGTTGCCGATGTTTCTGCCCCCAGCACTCCGCTTCAAAAAACTCGACACCCCTTTGATCCCGCCCCCTTTGCCAACTCGCTGTCAGACCAAAACTTTAAACCCCCAGCCGGCGAGGATTTCACCACTCGCCTCAAATAAGGGTTTGGCTCTCCTTTTCACGAGTGCCTGAAGGTTTGTTTCACACCGGGGAAAACCCGGGGGGGGGGTGGAAACCTTAAACGCTCGCTGTGATTTCAAAAAAAAATTCGGCTGCCCTATGATGCTGTTTTGTCTTGACAGGGGTTTGGGTTTCCCCTTTTTCGATACTTAAAGAGACAAAAAGATACAAAAAGTTTTTAATATTAGATTCAATTCGGCCCCACATTCTGTTTTTTTCTCATTTATATACCAAAAAGGAACCCCTCTAAAACGCTGCGGAAAAAGGAAATTACTCGGCAAAGTAAGCTGAAATTTTGATAAACCCCCTGTAGGAGAAAAGCTTCAGCAATGACAACAAAAGTAGGAGAGAAAATTTCTATTTTTATGTTTGCCCATACTCCCCTCTCCCAAAAACAAACTTGGGGGCCTGGGGGGGTGCGGGGTATTTTTGGGTGGGGGACAAAATATAGGGCGCAACACATAGTTTTTTTAGTTAGGGGGGTTAAAAAATTCCCCTGATTAGGGAAAAAATTCATTG
>JACEEZ010016197.1:0-13158 GCA_016584305.1 Chionoecetes opilio | reverse complement strand
TTGCCCAAAATAATACAGGAAAATATGGACTGCCTAGGTATAGATAACTTCTAAACACACGTTATTGACTATATAATATCATAGAGTAACATTTACCTCGCCTCCTCAACTATAACCTACTTGGTTATTTGGTTAAATGCATGTTTACAGACTCAGGCTTCTATACAATATACATATAGAAGAAATCGTCTTAAAATTATACTTTTGTGTTTTAAGTGCAGTGGAATAAGCCCATATTTTTCTTTCAAGTTGACCAACTTTTCACCAAATTGTGAGTTAAAACTGCCAGCGACCACGGGCATTTCGGAGTTGCAGTTCTCTCTAATTAGAGAGAACTGCAACTCCGAAATGCAGTGGTCGCTGGCATTTTTAAAACTCACAATTTGGTGAAATTTTGGTCCAACTTGATAGAAAAATATGGGCTTATTCCACTGCACTTAAAACACAAAAGTATAATTTTAAGAACGATTTTCTTCTATTGTATATTGTATAGAAGCCTGAGTCTGTAAAACAGCTTTTAAACCCAAAAAACCAAGTAGGTTATAGTTGAGGAGGCGAGGTAAATGTTACTCTATGATATTATATAGTCAATAACGTATTTTTTAGAAGTTATCTATACCTAGGCAGTCATATTTTCCTGTTATTATTGTTTTATCAATCAGATAGAAAGCCTGAATGCAATGAGTCACGCGTGAAGTGGCAATGTTTTGATTCAATCTCCCCGCCCACCACTCCCCGCCGCGCGTTGTCGCCTCCACAATTATAACCTACATTGTCGCAGCAACAAGCCGATTTCGGCATTCTTTATTCTTCGTTTTTCCAAGGCATTGCTTATTGTATTTTAAACAAGCGTTTGCCAGACGCAGCAGTACTGTCTTAGAAAACAGTGTGAACATCACCCAAATTTTACATGCCACAATATACATGTAAAAAATATATTAAGCTTTGCTACTCGAGGCGAGTAATTTTCATTAAATTGCTATTATAGAACGTTCCATCGTAATGAATGTCATCCATATAATTAGTAGAACAACAAAGAACTATGTTTTTTGGTATTCAGATGCGTTGCATCATGTTTTTCGCGAAATTAATTTATGAAAAAAATTAGTCGCGGAGCCAAAACCAGTGACCAACCTTTTAGTTAAAACTCCAGCGACCACTGGCATTTCTCGAGTTTTTAGGGTTAAGATTAGGTGCTTTTTTTTGATGGAGATTTCAGTGTTTTTAATGGAAACGGTACCATAAAATTCAGTGATGATTTTTTTTTTTTTGGGGGTTTTGTGCAAAATAAAACTATCTCCATTAGAAAAATGGTAAATTTCTAGTGTTTGCCCAGACTCTCCCACTTCCCTCAAAACAAGTTTGGGGACCTGTGGGAATGCGGGTTTTCGGGGGGGGATTAATTATGCGTCGGAAACAGGTAATTTAAAGTAATCGGCCAGACCATTTTTATCATTCCTGATTTAATGCATCAAAACACAGCCATGATCGAGTATATCAAAATTGTTTCATTTTAGCTCCAGTCACCCGTTTTAAATATCCCATTCAAAACTGAAAATTTCCCCCGAGCTCTCAAAACACAACTATGACCATAGAGACAAACCAGGGTCGTGACGTCGCAGCGGGAAGCCTCCCACCCCTCCCTGTATAGATACACAGAGACTGGAAAAAAATTAGTCGTATACTAGAAGAATTTTAGGGTTTCTGAAAATTTTTTTTGGATAGGGCATATACTTGCATCCTTCATGGTACAGAAAGAAAGCTGTCCTTTTCCCAAAGAGCTTAGCACCCCTTTTCCGCCTTACGGCCAGGTTATGTGATGCCGCCTGATGGCGGGTGATTTGGGGCGGTGTGAAGAAAATTGTCTACTGCGCGCCTCTCACCCACCATCCCCGGGCGCTGCACACACATATCATAGCCAAATGGTCGGAAATGGGTGCGCTCTCGGGAAAAGGGAGTTTTCTTGCTGTACTATGAAGGTGCAAGTATATGCCAATCGCAAAAAAAAATTAAGAAACACCCAAAATCTTCAAGTACTATTTTTTTTCTGAGTCCCCGTGTATTTGTATCGGGGGAGGGCTGGGAGGTTTCCCCTTTTGTGCGTCAGCAGCATTTTCCCGCCACGGCGGGAAGGGGCTTTTTTTTTTTTCCGCGCTTTTACAAAAAGTCATTTTTTGGGGAAAAAAGGGCGTGGAAATGAATGATTTTTTGTGGATTAGGTTTTTTGAAGAATTTTTAACAAAATTATCAAGAAAAAATGGGTCTGGCTTACTTTAAATTGTGTAGGGGGCAAAAATTTCCCTAGATCTGGGGGAATTTCCTTATATCTAAAAAATTTGCCAAACCCAAATTTTAACCTAACCTACCCAAAATTTAACCAAACTTAGGGGGGGGGCTTGACCACCCTAACCAAAACCAAACCAAATCTAACCTAAGCTAACCTAACCCAATCAAACCCTAACAAAACCCCAAATCAACCTAACCTCCTGGGGGGGGGTTTTGGGGGGGGTTCCCCTCGACACTTCGGTCATCATTCTGTGAGGATCGTGGTTCCACTCTCGGGACTCAGAAGAAATCCAAATTTTTTTTTTCCTTAGTTAGGGAATTTTTTCAACACCCCAACTAAAAAACTGGGTGTTTGTGATGCATTTTTTTTGTACCCACCAAATACCCCGAAATTCCCCCCAGGCCCCAACTTGTTTTTGGGGAGGGGGGTATGGGAAACCAAAATTTTTCCTACTTTCTCCCATGTTTTATATTTAGTATTTAAATACATTCAATGTATTTAGTGCCCAGCTCGGGATCGGCAATCCCAAAACTGCCGTATTTCTTTTTGGCTATAGATACGACGCCTGATTCATAGCGTGATAAACATCAGGGGCTCAAATAGGGTGGTTAGGCTCACGGGTAGTTAGCGTCTACAAGCACACACACACACAACACACACACCAATAAATAATGATCACAGAATACGGGTTTAATCATGGGCTGCAGTCAGTTCGTCAAAAGGGGTTTTTCGTCCCAAAAAAAAATTGTTACATAGTCTATATAAAACCCTAGTCGTTTCGTACACTCGCAAAAAACCTAAATACCAGAATTTGGGAGATTGAGATAGCTTATTCTGCCCCCATGAAGAGGAAAGAAAACTAAAAGAATTCTACAAGCAATAGAGACTTTAAGGAAACAAAATTCTTCTATCCCTACTCAAAAAGAAGCTCAAAAAAGTATCTTCAATAGGTCCACTTATGAAGGAAAAGGGAGTTTTTTGAAGCAAACCCAGGGAAAATTGCCAAGATGCTCTTTATGGGTGGAGCTTTTTTTGGGGGTATTTCCTTTTTTTTTGTTAGAAGTTTGCGACTAGTGCGGCAAAGTTGCAAAATCACACCAGTAAAAAACACTGTTAAAATTTAGAACATACAAATAATTTCTTAAGGGGGCCCCCAACGCGATCGAATTTTGATTTTTAAAAATTTTAAAAATTTTATACTTTTTTTGCATTTTTTTTGGCAATAACCCCCTTTCTTTATTATTTATAAATTCAACTAGTGTAGAAATATGTGCAACGTTTTCACGTAAACGTGGGAAAAAATTTTGAAGCAAAATTAAAATATCTTCAGGTGGCCCAACTAAATTTATGTGAGAAAATATTTAAAACTCGATTTTTTTCATTTATTTCTCAAGCAGGAAGTATGGGATACAACTGAACTTTAATCCAGTATAAAAGGCCAAACTCAAAAAGGGAGAGGTGGCTGTCAAAAATCAGCCACGCTTTTTCCCCAATTACGCCGCCTTTTCTATTTTCTCCCCAATAGTGCCGCGGCTTATTTAACCAATCAGCGGCATTACCGCGACCCAAACCCCCAAATAGCTACGTACTGCGCTCCCCGTGCGGGGGTTTTTAAAAACAAGAGCCCCGGGCCCCCGAGATTACTTTGCCCCGCACCAGCGCGTGTAAACATCTCCACCTCCAGATCGACTCACTGCAACCCCGGTTCTTGATTTCCCACTGTTACGACTACTAAAGGTGTGTTGCGCTCACGCTATCATGGGGCTTGGCGTGGGCGCATCGCTGCGGTACGCACTAAACTGAATTTTCGTCTCCGTTTTTGGCGGCTTGTGATTTCACAGGAATCAACTCCCAAGTTACAGGGATTCATGAAATGTTTTCCTCTGAAAAAGGTACGACTGCAAGATACAGGGTTAAAATAAAATCCTGCGTGAGAACAATTTCTACTATTGTCGAGGAAAAATTGAGGGGAAAAATACGCCAGACATCAATCCCAAAACTATCCAAGCCACGCATCGTGACCATGATTGAGGCTTATCATCTGGTATAAAATTTATTGAAATGTTCAAAGACGTAAAAATGTGCAAAATTCAAGAAGAAAAATTTAAGCATTTGCGGAGAATTCGCAGAAATTTTCACATGCAGCTTTAACTGCGCGTTTGTCCCTGTGTCACTGTCCCCCCTCGCGATTCGAAATACCTGTATTAGAGGAAGCATTTCTTATGATCGAGGACACAGCGGAAATTTATATCGGAAGACTAGATAAAAAAACAAGCAAATTTTTTGCGAAACGTTGCAAGAAACGTCAGAGATGAAAGGATTCAGGATCAGGAGACCCCAACGGGAAATGATCACAAATTTTTGAATCCCCGAGTAAATCCCCATGAATATATCATCTGATGAGGATTATGTTCCCAAAAAAATTCAGAATTGATCGAAAACAATCTCAGAAAATAAAAAAACAAAAAACAAAAATTACTTGTCTTTTTTTGCTGAACCTGTGATAGAACCGGTGTTCAATCGTGCTGCAGCCTTTTATCGAGCTCCTAATGGAAAACGTTGGTCTAATCCAGAGGAAGTTTTATCGAAAGTTTTGACCGGGCCCAAAATAAAAAGAAAAAACAGCGCCACAAAACTTCTATCAAATGAAAACCCGGGAAAAGCACGAGATGTTGGCGTATTTTCTTTTTTGGAGGAAGGATGTGACAATGACACAGAAAAGATTGGAGACAGAACACAGAAAAAAAAGTCACGAAGAACATATCTCGGTACTTTTAGAACCAAATTCAAATATCTTTGGTTTTTTTAAAACCCCGGAAGTGGTTTGCTCGTAGCTTTCAAATTGCCGTTTTAATTTTGCAGAAATAAAAGACTTTTCTTTCGAAATCTAGTAGCTCTCGCTGTGTGGGAACACTGTAATACTGGCTGTAAAGGGGGTGCTATCAGGGTCATTGAAGAAGTCTCGGTAAAAACCGCTACATTGGTTTTCTTGCATGTTGCCGGTACGAACTTCCTCCCCCCGCCATCTCTTGAAAAACCAATGGGAAAACAATGGACCCGAGGCTTTACTGGCGCAATTGGAAAGCAGCTGGGAACTGCGGAAACTCCCAAAAAAGGAAATTTTCTACGTGCAAAACGGACCTCAGTCTTCTTTCTTCGATTGTTGAGCACAGCCAGAATACCTCTATGAAATTTAAGTCCATTTTAACTGGTTATCTCTGAAAACTGGCAGTCGTCAACAGGAAAATAATCATGCCCGGTGGCTCACGACAGCAAACCGAATACTTTGCCCTTATGTAGGAAAAGGACGATCCTACGGATGTGTTTTAACACATTTGGGCACTTTTATCTGAAAGTTTATGCCAATGTGGTTCCGCATTTAAAACACAACCCCACGTACGGTGGTGCCAAACAGTCCACAGACGTTTTTTAAACTCCTCCAAGGATTAGTGACAGTATCTCAGCGTGGTTCCCAGTCATACAGCGAAAAAGCTCTTTCGTCCGGGAAAAAATCCCGCTCACATGATTCAGGATGAACGAATAGATGTTTGAGAACGGGGTGGCGTCGAAATTAAGAGCCCCATTACAAAGAAGACCGCCCCGTCCACCCCTCCGATTCCAGCTTTACTATTTGATAGCGAGGATTACATCAATTATTGATTGCAATCTTGTGACTTACAGGGGCCTCCCCCACGATGCTCTCTCGGACGAAGAGATCAACCAAACATATCCGCAAAAAAAAGTCTTCGTTCCGAACCTTTCCCGTGTACACCAAGCAGTAGAGCGATTATAAAACTCTAACATCCTTCACTGCAGTGTGTGGACCAATTCAAAGATGGGGTTCATCCCTGCGCGGCTCGCATCTAGAGCAAGAATACCGCGTTTTAGCAAAAAGGCAGTACAAAAAAGAAAGGGAAACTAGCACTATAGTAATACCGTGGGACGGGGAATTCGTCCAAAAATATAGACTTATTAAAATTCGTCATATGGATATCAATCTATGCCCTTGATTGGGGGTTGGAGGTAGGGCGTGGGTGGAACTCGAAGTACAGCCCCTCCCCGTGGTGAGTTTTTTGGGGTTTTTTGAAACCCTTTCTTCTGTAAAGGAAAAAAAAGCGAAAAAGCTGTACTATGTGCATGTATTGTATAGTGTTACTTTTATCGATGTTTGACGACTCTACTGGATAAAGTGGGGGATATGTGCCCGCGTGAGAAATAAATAAAATATGGTTTTAACATATTTTCTAACTAAATTTAGTTGGGCCCCCTGAAATTTTGAATTTCTGCTTTTAAAAATTTTTCCCACGTTTTCGTGATACGTTTGCAATATTTCAACACTAGTTGCAATTTTAAAAAATAAAAAAGGGTTGGGGTTTTTTGCCAAAAAAATGTAAAAAAGTATAAATTTTTTTAAAATTTTTAAAAAATCTAACTTCGATCGCGTTGGGGGCCCCCTTAAGAAATTATTTGTATTTTCTAATTTTTTAAACATCTTTATACGGGTGTGATTTAGAAATTTTTTCCCGCACTAGTCAAAAAAAAAAAAAAAAAAAAGGGAAAATCGCTCCACCCAAATTTCTCAAAAAACAGTGCAAAGGGGATCCCTTTCACCCCACCAAATGGGGCCCCCGGGGAAAATTGACGACCTATCTATTTTCTTGTGTTTACCTAAAAAGCCAGAACCCCTCCTTACATCAAAAATAAAAACAACAGAAGCATCGTTGAATCATTGCAGCCATTGAAAAGGGTAGCAGCACACTCGCGGGCAGGGCCAAAATGGCTTCCATGCACGGGCTATTTAAACCCCCCCTAAACTGGGGAACACCTGTGTGACAAATATCTGTGTGGGGGGATTTTTGCCAGAATTTTTAAACCTCGCAAAAACAAATTTTAAATGTGTACCCAATGTATTCCCCAAAATAAAATTTGTGAAAACCGCTAAAAAAAATTTTTTTTTTTTTAAAGGTCTTGGGTTTTGTATGCTGTTTTGGGCAAAGAGAAGAGCGTTGGGGTTTTGGCTCCATGACATGGTACAGCCCCGTTCACAAAAAACGGGCCCGAAAGGGTTTCCTCTCTAACCCTTCTGCCCGCGAAGGGAGAGCCTGTCAGCACCTTAAACCTTTCCCATGCGGGTTTCACTGGTCACTGGCCTATGCGTGCCCCCGGGGGTCATTTTTCAGGTAAAGTAGAGTTGCCAGATTTCCCCGGGGCCCAAAAAATTGCCCCCCTTTTTTTAAATTTTGGGGGCGGCCCCCCAAATTTGGGGGCATCTCGCGTTTTTTTAGTGAGGGACCAAATGGGCATACCCGCGCTTTAGGGTTTTAAACACTGTAAAAAACCCTTTTAGCACACCATGAAACTACAGGGGTTAAGTCCCTACAACCTTTCAGAAAGGGTTTGCTGTTTATACTAAGTTAGGTAGGTTATTGGATCACATTCTAAAGAAAAACCTTTTAAAAGGGGGAGATTTGGAAAAAACTTAACGAGTGGGCAGTCAGATGGCAGAGGGAAATTTTAAATATTGATAAATGTGCGTTTTGAATGTTGGTAAAAAAAACCCCTGGTAATGATACACCAAACAATGAAATCGCTAAAAAAGATCAAAAAGGTAAAAAGATCTTGGGGAGGGGGGAAACCCCAGCCCTCCGACCTAGGAAACAATGTATTGGGCCCAAAAATAGAGCTAATAAATATTAGGTTCTTTACCAGAAGTTTTAAAAATTTAGAAGGGGCAGAAGTTATTCTAAAGCTTTACTGGCTCTAGTCAGGCCTCACCTAGACGGGGGCTTTTCCCATTTTAGGGTCTCCATTTTTACAGATGGATATAGTGTTTTTTAGAAAAAGTGCAGAAAAGGGAATGCCCAAAAAAAAATTTGATACAAGGGTTTCTTAACTTTATTATGAAGGAATTGAAGTTAAAAAATTACACTCACCGAGAAAAACGCAGGAAAGGGGGGCATTCATAGTTTTTTTTAAGGGGGAAAAAGGGATTTAATAAAGGAGAAGTGGAAAATTCTTACGGTTTTTAAACCAGGATAGAACAAAAAGTAACGGATTCAAGCGGGGGAAAAGCGTGATTTAAAAAGGGAAAAATAGGGAAAACCCTGGTTCCAAATAGGGTGGTGAATAAAGGGGAATGGTCTCAGAAAACGGGTTATTTAGTGCGGGTTTTCCATTGGGGGGGTTTTAAAAAGGGGACTGGATGGGGTTCATGGTTTGGGGGTGAAAGGGGGATGTAGGTAGTGTTAGGTGACAGGAACTCCCACTTTGGGGGCCCCTCGGGGCCCTTGTAGCTTCCTTTTTTTTCTTATTTTCCCTAAGCTGGCTCTGTGCCCAGGCACTCAAAAGGGGCATAATTACCCCATACAAAAAAGGAGGCAGAAAAGGTTTGGGGCGAAGAACTATAGACCAGTAGTACTAACATCCCCATTAATCAAAATAATTTGAAAGCCCAATCTGACCCCAGCTGGTGAACTCCATGGAAGACATTGGAGCACTTCTGAAGGTCCCCCAAGGTTTCAGAAAAGGCCTTTTCCTGCCTCTCACAATGGCTAAATTTCCTTTAAACCAAAAAGTTTTGCAGGAATTCAGGAGGGTGACAATGTGGATGTCATATTTTCCAATTTCCCGCCCAAAGCCTTGATAAATTCGCCCCAAGGGGGGTTTTTTTCCCGCAAGATAAAAGAGCTGGGGATAAGGGGCAAGCTCGGAAAATGGCTCCCTGGTTTCCCCTTTTCCGCCCGAGCAAAACCGAGAAAGTGGTCGAAGGGGAGCATAGTCCCAAAGCATTTTTGCAGGGGTTTTCCCCCCCCAGGGCTGGGTCCTGGGGCCCCCTGCTTTTCCTCTTTAAATGATAGGGGATAGAATCAAGATCGGCACACTAAAACCGCTACAGCCTTTGCCGACGAAAAGGATTAACAAGAAAATTTGGGGCACAACCGAACTCAGCTATTTCCAAAAAGACTTAGATAAAGTGGGCAACGGAATAATTTTTTCCTAAATGGAGAAAATTTGAGTTGTTAAGGTAGGGAAAACAATTTTAAATAAAAACCTCAAAAAAAATACCATTGCGGCCAACAGGAAATAGTACCAAAGGGGGCTGTGGTTAGGTTTGGGTGTCAACATGAGGCCCTTTTCTACCTTTTCTGACCACACCCTAAAACAACAGAAAAAGCAAGGCAGCTATCAGGCTGGATCCTGGGACTTTCCAAACCAGGGTGAACAGTGTGGGCGGGACTTTTTGGGAAGTCACTGGTGCTACCACGCCTTGGAAAAACGGGTGCGCTCTGGTCACCACATAAAATATCTGAAATGACTGCACTAGAAGCCCCCAAAGAACTTTCACAAACAAGATCCACGGGTTTAACACCCCAAATTCCCGGGAAGACTCCCGGGCACTGCACCGGGTTTTTGCTTCAGAGACGCAGACAAAGATACGTCCCTCATTTTGTTTTGGAAAAATTTTTTAGAACAGGGTACCCAAAAACCAACCCTTTCAAGAAACACACACCCCCCGGGGAGGAAGGCTGTGCTGCGTGGCCCCACCCCATAGCACTCATTTGAGTTAGAAACCACCACAAAACTTCACCCTTTTTGCTACAAGATTATTCCAAATGCAGCCCACAAAAATAAAAACATGAGGGGTTTCCAGCCACCCCTTCAAGTAAAATTGGATGCCCGGCTGGCCCAAAATACCAGACCCACCGCCAACACCAGGGAAAACCACTCCAACTCAAAAAGTCTCCTCACTGGGTTTAAGGAGGAGAGAACTTTCTGGTTACATGGAGATCCATCTCACTGCGTCGATAACTGACGAAAATTTTTCCCAAAAATAAGGTATCAAAGGTAAGTTTTCGCACGAGTTAAAATTTGTACTTTTTTAAAAAAAGGGACCAAAATTCCCTCCCCAATAGGGAGCATTGGTTTTTTTTTTTACTTTTTTGTATTCTAAGAGGGCTTTTCCCCCTTTAGCTTTCGTCCAAATCAAAAGTTTTGGAGAATTAATATTTTAGGTGGGGAGAGGTAGTCTCCTTTGTTTACAAAATCCTCACTCTTCCTTTCTTGTGGGCCTGTATCGCTTTTGTTTCGGAGGGCCCCCGTAGCTAAAACCTAAAAAGTTCTTATCTCCGAAAATATTGAAAAAAAAATTTTTTTTAAAATATTGAAAATTTTTAAAAACTCACAGAGAAAATGTCTCTTAGAATACAAAAAGGTAAAAAAAAAACCCTCTTCCCTTTTTGTAGGGGAATTTTTGGGGGCTGTCCGTAAAAAAATACCTTGAACTTGACTACCCAGTTTTTCGAAACGAGGATATTTTTTAAGATAGGACCAAACTTTCCCCACACAATTGGCAAATCAATAGTTTCGGAGAAAATAGAACATTTTAGGTGAGAGGAAAAATAGTCCCCTTTTTTAAAAAATGCCCCCCCTTTTCTCTTCTTGTGCCTGCTCGCTTTTTTTTGGTATTTTTTTAAAAATTTTTTATTTTTGGACCCATTAGGGGTTAAAGGTTTTGGTTTAAAGGGAAGGTAGGGAAGGTTAGGTTTGGTTTGGGGTTGGGTTTGGGTTTGGTAAGGGTTTGGTAAAGTAAGGTAAGGTAGGGAAGGTTTGGTTAGGTTGGTTAGGTTTAAATTTGGGGTTGGTTAAGTTTGGTTAGGTTTTGGTTTTTGGTTTTGGTAAAGGGAAGGGGAAAGGGACCCCGCGTGCCCTCCGAAACAAAAAAAGATACAGGTCACAAGAAGAAGGGAAAAGGGGGCATTTTTAAACAAGGAGACGTATTCCTCCCTCCCACCCAAAAAGTTTTTATATCTCCAAAAATATTGTTTGCGACGGAAAAACTCCCAAAGGGAAAATGTCTCTTAGAAAACAATAAAGGTAAACAAAAACATTTCCCTTTTTGTGTAGGGAAAATTTGGTGCCATCGTAAAAATTTTTCCCGAAAAGATAAACCGGGTATGTAGCTACGAAAAAAAATCAAAATCGGGTAAAATGGAGGACAGTTTTTACCTTCGTTTTTTAGAGACACCAAATATTTTTTCTTGGCCTACAATAGGTGCTTTTTCTAATGGTGCTAGTTTTTTTTTTTTCGCAAAACCCTAAAAAAAAAAAAAAAAAAAAAAAAACCTAACCTTGTTTTAATGAAACCTAACCTAACCTTACAGTTTTTTTAAAGAAACCTAAACCCAACCCCTTTCAGGTTTTTTAAAAAAACCCAACCCAACCCTTAAAACCCCAAAAAAAATTTTTTTTTTTGGGTTTTGGGGGCAAAATAAAACTACCGTAGATAACAGTGAAGTCGCCCCCCTGCAAATGAAGTCGCCAGGCGCCAATAATTTCAATTATACATCACTACTAAATTTTTTTGTGCCACTGAAAAGGGGTTTCACAGTAGTTTATATCTGATTGTATAATCTACTCAGTTTTTAGCGTTGTTTTAAAGCTTTTTTATCTGCAAATTAAAAACTGTTTTCCCCATTTTGCTTTTCCAAGTTTTTTTTTCGGGGCGATGAAAAGACAGTAAACAGTAGCTTTTTTGGGCCCGGGAGGCACAGACTTGCCAAATCTTTTAAACTTGGAAAAAGAACTTATTTTCACGTTGGCAGAGGGAATTTTTTTATATCCAAGCATTTTTCCGCAGCTGATATATATAGAGCTTTTTTACTTTACCTCTTTTTTCCCTGAATTCCCCAGAGTGGCCGGGAAAATCAACTGTTGGGTTAAAAAACTAGCTGGCGACTTTTTCTGGGAATTTGGTATAGTGAGGTCGCCACTCGGTTTTTTTTTTTTGGCATTTTTTTCATTTATAGCCCTAATATGAAAACAGATGAAGACACAAAATGGGCCACAGACTCTCCAATGACCCTTTCTAATTTCCTGAAATCATGGAAAGTACAAATGTAAAATATTTAACCCCCACCAACCGGCTTTTAAAATAACAAAGAAACGTTGAAATGGCGACCCGTTACTAGGTAGATTTAGTAACAAAAAAAAAACAAAAACCATTTACCCCAAAATATAATAATATTATTAATAACTGTAAAGAGGTCCCTTATCGGCAAAACAGAAGTGTTTTTTTGGCCTTTTTCACATGAAAGGGGGGAAACCTGTTATCTCGGGGGCCCAAACAAGCACTAGAGGAAGAAAAATTTGGGGGCCAAAACGAACGTGCTTCCCCTTTAAAAAACAGTGAGAAACCAAAAACAAAACCACAACACCGGGAAAACTCCCCGTACCCTAACATAAAGTTTTCTTTTTTTCCCCTATAAAACCCCTTCCCCTTTTATTTGCCTTTTTACTTTCCACCTCACATTTCCCCCACAAACCACCACACACCCCTTAAATCCCCATTTTTTTTACCCTGGGCTGCCCTGGAAATTGGGGTTAAAATAGTAATGTAAGAACCCTGTTGTTGTTGTTTTTGAAGGGCTGTGATGTCGAAATCGACGATTTCGCCCTGGGTACAGCCGTGAATTAATCACGTCGGGACAGTTATTGTCTTCCTCAGGAAGGGACAGGGGAGGCGGGTGACGGCGGGGGGCGTGAGGGGGGGACGGCCGGCGGCCAGCAGGGTGGCAGTTTAAAGGTGGTACGTTCAGGGGGGATGAGTGACCCCTAAAGTTGTCGGGGGGAGTGAAGCAGGGCACTGCGCAGAATGGTCAAAGGACTCCGGGGCGTTTCCTGCAAGGGGGAGTCGGTCGGGCGTGAGCTGCAGACGATGCAGGTGTGCTTGAGTGTTGTGTGACCGATCCTAGGGGGGTGGGCGACATCCAAGCGCGGGGCTTTGTCTTATCCATGGGGGGGTTTCCTTTGGGGGGAGGGGGGGGGGCCCCCCGGGGTGGGGGGGGTTTTTTAAACCCCCAGGGGGGGGGGGT
>JACEEZ010016194.1:0-11149 GCA_016584305.1 Chionoecetes opilio | reverse complement strand
TTTTTTTCATCTTTATTTATGTTGTTATTGCCCAGCAGTATTATTAGTAGTAATATTAGTAGTAGAGCTTGTGGCTGTAGTAATTTAGTAGCAATACCCTGGAAGCTTGTAATGGTAATAGAGATATCGATAGTATAATATAATAGTAGTAGTAATGGTGGTAGCGATAGTTGTAGTAAACCAGTCGTAGTGGAAGTATTGTAATAACAAAAATTACGATAATAATGATGATGGTGATAAAAATAACAATAATGATAATGATAACAATAACAACAATAACAATAACACGAGGCAACAGTACAACACCTGCAAAATTACAGCAATTACATTTTCCCTTTTTCCCCCCAGACTCAAAATGTGTGTGTGTGGGGGGGGGGGGGGGGGGGGCTCTTCGATATAACCCATAGTGCTGAAAACTTTCGGGACCGTAAATTCTATAAAGGAAAACATGAACGAAAAAGATCTTCAGAAGTGGAGAGAATTTGGAGTTCTTACTTGGAAAAACTTTCTAACGCTTAACACTTTCAGTAAAACGTGGGTGTGAGGGTGTGGGGTGGGGAGCTGTTTGGAGGGGGGGAAAGGTGGAGAAAATTACTTCAAACTTGTTATTAATTTGCGAGAGGACCTTCTCACACTGAGCCACATCCACTTATAGACCAAAATAGGAAGAAATTAAATACTGATGTTCAAATAATTATTCCAGAAACGAATAATTAAGCCAATACGCGAGTTCCAAGAACACACACCATGTAAAATGTGTCTATATAAAGAAAATACACAAGCTAAAAGGAAGCTAATGCTACACAGAGGAAAATGTGAAAACGAAACAGAAGTAAAATATAAAAAATAAATAAAACTATGCATGAGACTCGAAGAAAAACCCATTAAATGAGCACACAGAAAAAGCACATTAAATTCGAAGCAAAGTGGGAAAGCTAAACAAGGAAATAATTGAATAGAAACAACGAATAATAAATGTCATGCAATAGTTTCAATCATTCAACAAATGTAAACATATAACACTGTGCTGAATGGTCATCTAATCAATTAGAAATTAGAAATTAGTTAATGTTACACCAATATTCAAGAAAGTGAATAAGAGCCTCGCAAATAATTATCGCCCAATTAGTCTAACGTCTGTGATTGTTAAACTATTTGAGAAAATATTGCGGGATAGAATAGTGTCTTATCTCGATGAAAATAAACTAATATCCCAGCATGGTTTTCGAAATAAGAGATCCTGCTTAACAAACCTACTCGATTTTTTCAAGGTCATTTATTTAAACTGGAGAGGAGTGGAGAGGAGGACAGTGACGAAGAATCACAAATACCACAGCCAAATACGAGTAAAGGAAAAGTGAGTGATGTTAAAAAAAATCGCCTTTACAATGACAGTTATCTGGCCATTGGCTTCACATGGACTGGAGAAGAAAACTGTCCACTTCCTCTGTGCATTGTTTGTGGGAAAAAGCTCGCTAACTTAGCTATGGCCCCAGCCAAGCGAAAGCGACACTTAACTACTAATCACAGCCACTTGTCAAATAAAGCCGTGGATTATTTTCGAACTCTTGGATTCACAGCAGAAACAATTAAAGTTTTTGAAAAGAAGGTAACCCATCAGGATAAGGCCCAAGAAGCAAGCATTTAATGGCTGAGCTATTTCCCAAAGAAAATAAAAAAATCCAAATATTGCAAAAAGCCTAAAAATCCCTGCTTGAAAAATAATTTAAAACAATGCTGGGTGAAGAAGTGAAAGTGAATTAAGAAAGGTTCCCTGTTTTGATAATACAATTAGTAGCGTGTGGATGACCTGTCCAACAATATTTCTGGTTTTTTGTTGAAAAGCAAAAAAACGCTTGCTCGCGAAGTAATGAGACAGTAAATAAACTGGTAAAGCTCAGCTGCGCTTTTGTACGATTAAAAAATGAAGGAAAATAGGGAAAAATTATTTTTCGTAAAACCCCCAGAAACTCCCAAAGGCAACGACATTTTTAACATCTTGCTTTTCCCGGGAAATCTTGGGGTTTTGGTTGGGAACGATGCGTTGGAATCTGCACTGATGGTGCCCCCTCAATGTTTGGCTAGTAAAAGGCATTGTATCACGCGTTAAAAAAAAAACCCTGGTCATAAAAACTCCTGTTTCTCCCCGAAAAGTTTCGGGGTTTAAAAAACTATTGGGGATGATTTAAAACAACTTGATAAAAAATTAAACATGTCAATTTTATAAAGCAGCGCCTCTGAAGTCTCGAATATTTGAAAGGTTGTGTAAAAAAATGCAAGAAGGTCACGTGGGTTTTTTCCAGCACACGGGGTCGATGGCTTTCGGGGGGAAAAGTTTTGACAAGGGATTCGAGCTGCGACAAAAACTGTGCTTTTTTTAAAAAAGAGTATAATAAATCCAGTTTTGTAAATGTCGAATCTAAAAACTGGAAAAGGGAAAAAACTGGCATTTTTAGCAGATATTTTCAGCTTTTAAAATTTTAAACACCAATGGGGGTGCGAAGGGAAAAACATTCTGACTTTCCAGACAAACTTTTTGCTTTTAAGAAAAACCGCTGTTTGGAAAAAAACACCCTTTCAAGAGGAAACGTCAAAATGTTTCCACCCCTACTTCAAGTTCAAACTCAGATTATTTAAAAATGTCTTTCCTTTAAATTACAAGTCATTTGGGATCACTGTCAAAAAAAACTTCCTAAGTCTTCCTCACGCACAGATACGTATGCCCCTGGGGAAAAAAAACCCCAAAAGCCAAAAAGAAGAAGGAAGAAGAGGAAACTGAATGAATACAGTGCGACGTTTTGAAAATGAAGTAATGAAGTACATTGAAAGTTTTGGATTTCGCAAAGAAAAGAAGTACCCTGCATCTCAGTAAAAGCAGGATTTTTTACCCCTTTTTAACTTCTTACCTCGGAACGCTTTTCATCCTCACCGTCTTTAAAAACAAATCAAGAAATAGCTTTGTCTGTCGAGGAGAACTGCGTGTTGTCTGTAAAAAATTCGGCCAAAAATTGCTAGGTAGAAAAGGAACAAGCCCAAGGTCCACTAAGGTAAGTCATAAATTTTTGACTTTTAGTGTGAACTCTATGACTGTGATGTAAATTTTAGTTTTAATTTAATTATATTGCTCAAGAAATTTTCTTAAAAAAATAATATATATATATATTTAATATATAATATATTTTATAATATATATATATATATATTTTATTTAAAATATATTTATATATATATAATTATTTATATATTATAATTAAATATTATATATATATTTATATAATTTTATATAATTATATATATATATTATATATATATATATAAGGGATATATTATTTTTTTTAAAAAATTTTTTGAGCATATCTTCATATGAAATCTACAATTACATCCAGTCTGATAATTATAAATATATATATATATATAATATATATATAATTTTTAATAAAAATAATATATAATATTAAAATAATTAATATATTATAAAAAATATTTATATTATATAAAATATTATATATAATAAAATTATATATATATATTATATATAAATATATATATATTATAATTAAAATTTTAAAATATAAATATATATATAAATATATAATTTTTAAAATATATAAAATATATTATTATATATTATATATATATATAAATATATATATTTTATATAAATTTTATCTATATAATATATTTTATAAATATATATTTTATTATTTTATATATAAAATATATATATTAATAATATTAATTTTATTTAAAATTTTTAATTTTATATATTTTATATTAATTTTTAAAAAATATTATATATTTTATTTTTATATAATTATATATATATATTTTTATATTTTATAAATTTTATATATATTATAAAATATAAATATTTATATATAATATTTTATATAATATTATTTTTATATATTATTTAAAAACATTTTTTTAAAATTTTTAAATAATTTTAAATATATATATTTAATATATATATATATATATTATATATTATATATATAAATTATTAAAAATTTTATATATATATAAAATAAATTTATATATATATAATAAAAATATATAATTATATATATATAATTTATATATTATAAATTATAAAATTAAAATTTTAAATAATATTATATAATATTATATATATTATTATATATATATTTTATATAAATATATATATATATATATATAATATATAGTATACTATATATAGGGGTTCCTTGGCATATGAAAAACTATTACAGGGGTTCCTCCAAGGTGTAAAGGTTGGGAATCACTGGGTTAGATGTTACTAGCGGGGTGCCTCAGGGCTCGGCTTTGGGTCCTACTCTTTTTTCTTATATATATATATATATATATATCAATGATCTGGACTGTGGACTTGTATCTAAAATATCGAAATTTGCTAATGACACCAAAATAGGCAGTAAAGCATATACTAGAGAAAACTGCGAAATCATACAACGGAATCTAGACAAACTATCAGATTGGAGCGATAAATGGCTATTAACATTCAATTCCAATAAATGTAAAGTAGTGCATATAGGCAACGATAACCTCAAATATAACTATCAAATGCAAACTAAATCGTTAACTGAAGTACAACAGGAAAAGGATTTAGGTGTCATCATTAGTACTGATCTTAAAACCAGTACGCACTTCTTAGCTGGCAGTAAAAAGGCGAATATGATGTTGGGCTTCATAAAACGCAACTTTGAACATAAAACTCCGAAAGTAATGACACGATTATACACGTCTTTGGTTAGGCCGCACTTAGAATATGCCACTATGTCAATACTTGTCTCCCATGTTTCGTAAAAGATCAAGCCAAATTGGAATCAGTTCAAAGAAGAGCAACCAAAGTAATTCCATCTCTGCGAAATTCATCTTATGAAGAGAGACTGCGGAAACGTAATATGTTTTCCTTAAAGGATCGTAAAATCCGTGGGGACTTGATAGAAACCTTTAAAATCCTTAAAGGATTTGATGTTATTAATAAAGAGAACCTATTCGAGGTGTCTATTTATGCGGCTATTATTAAATGTTTCATATGTTTCAAATGTTTCAAATGTATCTCCTCACGTGACAACAAGAAACAACGGTTTAAAACTGAATGGTCAACATTGCATCACAGATCTCCGTAAGAATTATTTCACTGTTAGAGTTGTTGATCGATGGGACAAATTACCAGCAAGTGTTGTCGAAGCCAGCACAATAACTTGATTTAAAAACAGACTTGACGGGTGGGTGGGTGGGTGGGTGTGTGTGTGTGTGTGTGTGTGTGTTGTTCATCTAGTTGTATTTTACAGGGCCTGAGCATCGCTCGTATGGCCCCGTCTCCATATCAACATTTTTATCATTCATCTTTAGTGCTTAGTTTTGGCCGAAGCCAGCACCCCGGAGAGCAGGTCACAAACCCCGGCTAACACCCGGTACCCATTCACTGCTGGGTGGACAGGGGCTCGGGTTTTAAGGAAACAGCCCATCTGTTTCCACTCCGCCCGGGGATCGAACCCGGGACTTCTCGGTTGTGAACCGAGCGTGCTTCCCCTACACTACGGAGTATCCTTTTGTGTGTGTGTGTGTGTGTGTGTGTGTGTGTGTGTTGTGTGTGTGTGTTGTGTGTTGTGTGTGTGTGCGTGTGTTGTGTGCGCGCGTTTGAAATAAGATGTTCTCCATTATTGCACTTTTTTCGTAGGTAAGGAAAACTATAAAAATAATTACACCAATATAAATCATGATAAATATTTTATAGTAATAACTGTTACTATTATCATCATAATACTACTACTTTAAGGGAGGGAGGGAGAGAGAGAGAGAGAGAGAGAGAGAGAGAGAGAGAGAGAGAGAGAGAGAGAGAGAGAGAGAGAGAGAGAGAGAGAGAGAGAGAGAGAGAGAGAGAGAGAGAGAGGGAGAGAAAGAGGGAGAAAGAGGGAGAGAGAGATATAAAGAGGGAGATAGAGAGCGGGAGAAGGAGTGACCCTTGACCTCACCTAGCTTAGCCTTCCTAATACCCAGGTGATAATCGGCCGCTTTTTTAAACATGGACTAGGGAGAGTCTAACATGGAGCTTCCATGTTAGACTCAAGTAGTACCAATGCCAAGAACGCGTGCTTTAGACGCCAGCAGCGAGAGCTAACATGGTCCTATGTTGATCCACGACTGCGCTTGGGTTGGCAGCCCTGAACCAGGGAGATCATATATTGGGGGACGGCGAGCGGAAGAGTCATTTGTCTCCGCGCCCTGCTACCGAGAACAACAAAACACACCATACCATATATGCACCTATATTCTTCATTTATTCACTTTTTTACCCACATTTTCCTTGATCTTCATAGCTCTTCCCATTATCGGGAGTCAAGATTGTCATGGTCATGTTATAGTTATTATTTAGTTGCACAACTAATAATGCCTTAATCACTAGTTGCTAGTTGATAGTTTGATAGTTGATAGTTGATAGTTGGAGTATGTGAGAGAGAGAGAGATCATGCATGAGTGAGAGGACAGTAGGATGTGAGAATGAGGTGGATAGATGTGTGGAAATGGGAGACGTCTGCCGTGGCCTCCCCGTAGAGGGAGTTGTAAGGAACCGCTGTTAGCGTAGACTAGACTATTATGACCAAAAAAAGAATAAATGTCTCCTCTGTTTCCATTAATTAAATGCAAGTGCTGCTGTATAGTCGTATAAGTGAGTGACTATTATATGCTTATAGTCTGGACTCTTGCTGGCGAGAGAGAATAAACAAACCCCGATTTTCGTAGTGGGCTGGGGCCAAACAGCGGGGTACGCGGTCTTTACAAAACTATTTCAGAATGCATGTCATATCTGCAGCTAGAACGAGCAATGTATACACTCGTCATATTTTGCACACAACAAGAATATTGATTCCAATAACGCTAATTTGTCTAGCATGGGCATTTTTGCTATAGTACGAAATATCCTTAGACTCAATTGTTGGCATGGTCCTGGTGTCTACACCATTTCCAATACTATTCTCGTTAGTTTTTAGTGGAACAACCTTAAAGAATATCCCCCCTCGCAATGTTTAGAAAACGGAAATGTCTGTCTAAACCACGGTTAGTCTTAGGTTAGAGCCGAAGTCCACGTTTAAAGAATCGGCCGATGACACTACCATTGGTCCTGGGGGAGGTGCACTTCGCGTGGCATGTTTCTATCAAGGCATAGGTGACCCAGTTCCTATATGCTCGACTCCTAGTTATGAAACACAGTTCACTATTATTTTATCTGAAAATAGAGTTATATATTTGGAAGTGGTGGATTCATCACCAATACACGTAAGCTTACTGCCGGATAGAGACACAGAGAGAGAGATAGAGAGGAGACTAGAGAAGGAGAGAGAGTAGTCGGTATTTTTATGTGATCTTATGTGTTATCTGCCACATTGGAGGCTCTGAAGCACCACAGGCAGTGTTTATGTTCTAAATCTCAACTCTATCACAATAGAGCTAATCACTGTTTCTCCGTTGCTCGTCTTTTGGAAACCACAATATATCGGATTCCGGCCTGCGAGTCTTCTTCTGAGTATATCGACACCAAAGCACGGCACCGATACTCGCGTGCCTACCTTGACATCATGTAAGTGGGTCGTACGTTATATTTTTTTCGTAATTCGTACCTCGTATAAATACACGTACCGTAATTCTCGTTTCGCGTACCTGAAGTATTAGCATCGTACGTACTAGTCGATTAATTTCCTTACTCGTAATTTCGAACTATTTTTCGTACCCAAAAAGCATTTGACTTTCCTAAACAAAATCACTATTGACAAAAATTACTATTATTTTCCATTGTGATAAATATACACATACTTTTATAGGTACATACAACACATAGTAACTTCTATCCATTTATCTCTAGATAAACTACTTTCATGTTTTCCTCCTATACCGAGACTTACAAATCATTAACTATATATATTATTATATATATATATATATTATATATATTTATATGATATATAATATTATATATATATATATATATATAGGGTAAACTCACGCCACTATATGTAGATATATTATAGAGTATATATATATATATATATCTATATATATATCAATATATATATATTATAATTAATGCAGAAATGGATTATCCTTGGATCTCATGATGACGAAGTAGTTTACGTTGTTGAGTGGTGATAGTGTAATATATCATGTCTACGTAAGGAAATGTTCCCACGCATTTTCCTTCACTCATCAGTTACTTATCATAGATAAGGTGCCGACATAGTTTGTGCCCGCGTCGCTAGTGTGACGTCACGGCAAAAGTGAAGGAAGGAGAAGTACCATATTTTTTCTCTCTCTCACAAGCTGGCCGGACAACACGTGTAGGAGTTGTGTCCTTGTCAAAGGTATTCGTGGGGCGGTGTATTTATAAGGAGGTGAATAGGGGAGGTGGTATTTATTGTTGGAACTGAAAATATTCATTGATTTACGTGTTTTCAAGGGTTTAGGAAGCGGAATGAGCGAGTGCCCTGGGGGGTGGTTTAGCCCGAGGGGACCCACGTTGATGCTGATGTGGGAGCTGAGCTGAGCTGAGTCTGAATGGATGCGCGTGGGACACCCAGTGGATACGCTAAGCCTAATGATTTCCATCGCGAGTGTGTGTTTTAAGTACGTTACTACAGTGACGTGGGTAAAGGAAGTTTTTTGGATTTTTGTACAACACGAGTGAGAGTCGCGGTTGTGTAGAGAATTGTATTGTTGCCGTGTTTAGGATTTGAGTGTGCACACCTTGGTATAAGTGGGATGTGAAGTACGGTCCCAACGGTATGTGATATCATAGAGAAACTTGTAATCGTTTATTAGTCCTTAGACTCACATAGGCGCTAAAGCTTAAATTTTTTTGTCCCACTTATTGTGGGTGAGGCAGACGTATCGCCAGGTTTGTGGCAGCCCTCGAGTTATCATCAAGCTATAGGGGGGGCGCTACAGAGTTGTGTGTCAGCTGTTAGATCCATTTCAGGGTTCCTCTTAATACCCACGGCTAACTAATTCTTTTTTAATTTTCCATGCCAGTGCCCAGTGATCACATCCATGTACAGGGTAGCGCTGGAGTTGAGGACCTGACTAGGACTACGTCCTCAGACCGTGGAGTAGATGTCCAACGTAAGAGTGCAGAGTTTATAGACGCGCCAGGAAGCAAGATTAGAACTTTTTTTCAGATGTAGATGGAATTGGGAATTGGCAGAAAGAGTTTGAGTTATTCATCCTATGTTAAGCGTAATGATATCAAAGAATCGTAAGGTGGGAGACATATGGCAAATTTAGGAGTAGTAGAAACCGTACAGGCAACGTAACCGCTTTGAGATAAGGATTTGTACTGATGAACTCAACAGGATCATAACAGACCATTGACGCTATGACGGGTTGACAAGAACCAGACTATAAGTAGCGTAAAAGCCTAAAAAACAATTGAACAAGAAACTACTCTAAGGAAATTAAGCTTTTACGCCACCATTGCACATTGTGCAACAGACTTAGCGTCATAATGGACTGGCATTTTATCGTGACGGATGAGCTTTATATATGAGACTCGTAGATGTAATCATGCACACTATGCACATGACTGCAGTGCGGCTTTAGGAGAGCCCGGGTTTACCCACCCTTAGAAATAATATCGTGTACTGTCAGTGTGGTACGCCCCCCGCGAAGTAAGCAACTTCTTCGGTTTTCGTGGCTGTAATACCCGCCACCGTAAAAAGCCACACTAGACCTAGTATAGTGAGCATATAAATTTTTTTTTCTCCAAGATGAGGTTGATTAATTTTCGGAGGGTGGACAAGAGGGTTTTGGAGATTAGAAGAGGAAGTAGTGACACCCAAGAAAGACGATACCATCCCAGAACAATACGAGCGGTTAACGCGGGTGTAGTCATTTGAACAAGACGATGGAAAGAACGAAAGAGTCTTGAGTTTATTTTGAGAAATAAGGGAGGGAGAAGAAGTTATACCATGAGTCATTGGATAAAGCCTCGAGCTATACGAAATGCTGACCTCAGTGAATTTGCAGGAGCATAACGCCAATCGAAGCAAGGGAAGTTGAAAGTGTGTGGTTTTTCCCAAGGAAACAGCTGATTGCGATGTATTTGGGAGTGCAGAGAAAGAGAATCCTTAGGGGAATACATGTAGACCCCCGCTCGCATTAGCCATACCAAATGCCCTCATCAGGTGCATGTTAGATCATGGGAGCCCACCTAATCCTTATTGTTATAAATGAAGAATAACAGACAATAATGTCGACAAGATCCTTAACAGCATTTCAGGGTCAGTTGATTGGCTGAAGATCCTCAGATTTCGCAACTCAAATCCAAATGCACTACGCCATATTGGAAGCAAAGTCCAATGTCACGTCGTTATCACTCCTAACATATTATTACTTGCATATATATACTATTGAATTCACACCTAATTATCAAACATGGTTACACGTATTATAACTTCCCTACAGGATCTGTGCCATGTAATTAACTCAAAATCAGTGTATTTTTAGAACTTATAACTATGATTATATATCATTACTAGACCTAAACGTGTAAACTATTACTTCTAATACATTATCAGCTTATAATAATGGTGCCGCTAGCGATGTTAACGACACCCAACGCATTCTCAATGCAAGTTCTACAACACACAACTTCAAAACCAGCAACGTTCTCACTGCCATTCTATCCCCGTCTTCCTCCACGTTCTAGCCAAGATTATCAGATTATAAATCGCCTCTCTTCAACCACAAGCCAACAACCAGTACGTAACCACAAACACGACCATCACATGCAACCTCGGTAACCTCGCAACACCAATCCCAGCCGCAAACACACTGCTACAATATTGCTTCAAGTCCACGCGAACACACCGACCAGCAATAGCTACGAAGATCTTCCAAGTACGCCGCGATACAGAGGGGAGAGAGCAGACAACACTTCTTCAACTCGCAATTCGTTCGCCAAGGTCACCCACTCACACTGCACCCACACGGCCCCTGCAGACACCGCGCAACCGTCTCATCCGCCCCGGATACGCACGGCACAGATCATCTCGTCATGCTCAACGTCGCAACTTCGTATGCAACACAAAGTCTCTCGTCCATGGGCCGCGCAACAGCAGATACTCCTTCCCGCGACTTAGCAACACACCAG
>JACEEZ010016193.1:7500-11080 GCA_016584305.1 Chionoecetes opilio | reverse complement strand
TTTATCTCTTTGTGGGGGGGGGGTGTGGGGGGGGGGGGGGAAAGTGTGTGTGGGGGGTCCGGTTTTTGGTGTGTTTTGTGTGTGTGTGGTTTGTTGTGTGTGTGGTGTGTGTTGTGTGTTGTTTGGGGGTTGTGTGTGTGTGTGTGTGTTCTTTTTTTCCATAAAAAAATTTTTTGGGTTATTATTATCATTATTCTATTTTCTATTATCATTATTTCATTGTTTTTTTTGCATTGTTGAAATTGTTCTGATAATTTTATTACTTTATTATTATCTTTTATCCTAATCATCGTTTGTATTTTTTTTATTATGGTCGGGATAAATATTTTTCTTAGCATTATTATAATTTTCATCAACATCACCAACTTCCTCGATATTTCAAAACCATTACTTCCATATCTTTACTACAACATTAACCCCTTGGCCCAAGGTAATTTTCTTTTGAAATTTGACTCCTTGACGTTTTTAAAAATAAAGAAATATTTTTAGATTCCTTTTTAAATTTTATTATCCTTTCCACTCTAATTTGGTATATGAACTTATTTTTCGTAATTTTAAACTAATAACGACGTTTTTATAAAAAAGGAAGAAGGGGCGTTAACCCGGTTAATTTCCTAGTGTATTTTGCTTTGTACAAACAAAAAAAAATTCCCTTTTTCCCCTGTTCCTCAAGTACTTGAAAACCTTCAAAAAATTTAAACCCCTTATACATTTTCTCCATCAATCCATAAATTCACTTGGGGGAAAAAAGCTTTAATTTTATGCATTCCCGTTCAATATTTCACTATCACTATCATCACTGTCCTCTCTTCCTCCTTCTCTGTCTTCCTTCTTCCTCTTCCTTCCTTCTTCCTCTCTTTCCTTCCTTCTTCCTCTTCCTTCCTCTCTTCCTCTTCTTCCTTCTTCTTCCTCTCGCGTCTTCATTGTCTTCTTCTTCAATTTTCCTGATATATTCTTCCGTCTTTCTTTCTCCTTTCTCCTTGTATGAATTTTTTTTTTCTCTCTTTCCCCCTCTCTCTCCTCTCTTCTCTCTCTCTCTTCTCCCCCTCTTTTCTCTCTCCTCCCCTCTTCCTCTTCCCCTCCCTTCTCTCCCCTCTCTCCCCTTCTCTCCCCTCTCTCGTCCTTTTTCTTTAAAATTTGTTTTTTTTATTCTTCCTCCTCCTTTTTTACTGTCTCTCGCCATTTTTCCTCTCTCTCTCTCTCTCTCTCTCTCTCTCTCCCCGGTCTCTCTCTCCCTCTCTCTCCTCCTCTCTCCTCTCTCTCTCCTCTCCCCCTCTCTCTCTCTCTCCCTCTCTCTCTCTCTCTTCCCTCTCTCTCTTTCCATCTTCCCGCTTCTCTGCTCTCTCTGAATGGCGTCCATAAATAAAGCAAATAAAGTCACTCGGCCACATACGATTAATGGAGCCATCTAGAAATAATAACAAATCTTCCTCCATTTCCTCTTACCTCCCTTCCTTCCTCTCTCCCCTCCTTCCCTCCATCCCTCCCTTCTTTCTCTCCCTCAGAAGGCAACATACACATGATTATCCAGCGTATGTAAGCATGAGGAAGGAAGAGAGGGAGAGAGAGACTGGAAGAGAAAAGAAGTAACAGGAGACAGTCGGCGTCGTTTCTAAATGCAAATAGTCGTGATTGTCTGTGTTATTCCCAGTTAGAAGCGAATGTGGGACGATTTGGAAGTTAAATTGCCTGTCAATGTCTTCTCTCCTCCTCCTCCTCCTCCTCCTCCCTGCCTTTCATCTACTACTCCTCCTCCTCTTCCTCCTCCTCTTCTTCCTCCTCCTCCTCCTCCTAACCTCTTGCCTTCCCCCACACCTCCCTTCCATCTCTTCCTTCTCCTTCCTGTCTTCGCTTCCTCCTCTCCCTTCAACACTAAAGCTTCCATACTGTCTGGTTTTACACACACACACACACACACACACACACACACATTCACTGTAGTCACGCCCACCTCCTATCTCCTCCCTCCCTTCCTTCCATTGCCTTTCATCCCTCCCTCTTTCCCTCCCTTCTTCCTCCCCCTTCCATCACCATTAGGAGTTCGACTGTATAATCTATTCATGTGGAGAAAGTTTACAAAGTCAAACATTAGAAAGGGAAACAGGAGAAGAAACAAAACTTATATTTCCATCCAGACACACACACACACACACACACACACACACACAACACACCCACCACAACCACACACACACACACACACCACACTACACTCACACACACCACACACCACACACCACTCCACTACCACACACACACATCATCACATACACCATCCCATTCACTACTCCCAATCCACATAAGTCAATTCCATCCACATTCTTACTGACTGAATTAATCCATCAACCATTCATCCTCCTCCTACTCCACCTTTAACAAACTCTCTCCTCTTACTCATCCATCCTTCCATTCACATTACTTGCATCCATTAAATCCATCCCTCTTGGAACGTAAAAAAAAAAATGATCGCGTGTTTTCCTTCTTGAATGAAAAATGACGCTGATATTCTTATGCCGACTCCATTAAAGATTCCGACTCCATTTGACTTATCTTACTCATCCTTCAACAACACACTCTCCATCCATCCTTCCATCCACATTACCCACCAAATCCATCCCTCTTAGTAAGTAAAAATATAGTCGCATGTTTTTCTTCATGATGAAAAATGACGCTGATATATATTCTGATGCCGACTCCATTTCCATCCACATTCTTACTGACACAGAATTCATCCATCAACCATTCATCCTCTTTCTACTCCACCTATAACAACAACCTCTCCTCTACTCATCCATCCTTCCATCCACATTACTTGCTAAATCCATCCCTCTTAGAACGTAAAAAAATGGTCGCGTGTTTTCCTTCTTGAATGAAAAATGATGCTGATATTCTGATGCCGAGTCCATTAAAGACGAGCTTGGAAACGGACGCGCGGGGCCTCAGATAACAGCACTGATTGGCCGCCCAGATAAGAAACTTTCTGAAACTCCATAATTATTTGATTTTATTACAGGAAATCTATTTTCTTGGCGGTAGTTTGTTACGGGGGAGAGCGAGGCTGTCTCCCTTCCTCCCCTCTTCCCTTTCTCCTCCCCCCTTCTTCTCCCCTTCTTTCCTTTCTTCCCCTCTTTCCTTTCTCCTCTTCCCCTCTTCTCCCTTTCTTTATTCTCCTCCTTCCCTCCTTCCTTTCCGTCTTTCTCTCTCTCTCTCATCCTATCTGCCCCAAGCCTGAATATGTGCAATGACACAGTCTAGTCCTAATATTTAATAGGATAGGGAGTTTAGTTTTGTTCTGTGTGTGTGTGTGTGTGTGTGTGTGTGTGTGTGTGTGTGTGTGTGTGTGTGTGTGTGTGTGTGGTGTGTGTTGTGTGTGTGTGGGGGTGTATGTGTGTGTGTGTGTCTGTGTGTGTGTGTGTGTGTGTGTGTGTCAGAAGTGGGCACCGCAAACGAAAATCCACTTCCGCAAAAACAAATCCGCAAACCCCAATCCTTACGTTCCGCAACCACAAGTCCGCAAATCCGCAAACCAGTTATGTGATATTTCCTCTGCATATATTGCAAAAATAAAGGCAAATAACTT
>JACEEZ010016192.1:40912-57507 GCA_016584305.1 Chionoecetes opilio | reverse complement strand
CCTCCTTACTGTGATGATTGTTTGGTCCCCTTAACTATGCGGCACTTGCTGGTCGAGTGTCCCAGTCTTGGGGACCTACGTGTGCAATTTTTGTCCCGGTGTCGCGGGTCGGACGGTGCTTACCGTCTCTCCCTGGCATTGGGAGAGAGGTGTTTCTCTCCGGGACATGAGGTCCATACCTTTATTGAGAAGGCTGGCCTTGTCAACAAGTTATGATGTTTTTAATATTCACTTATTATTGTTTTTAATGTACTCTTGTTCTTTTATGTATTGCGTTATTTTAAATATTTTTATTTATCTTAAAAATTTGTTTTTTAGTTTTACTTTACATGTATCTTCTGTAAGCAGGCGTCAATAACTGCGCAGTTGCGGCGCCTTAAAACTAATCAATCAATCAATATTATAAATACGGGCCCTGGACTGCGCACGGAATATCGGCCTGTTGCACATGGGCCGGAACTTGCCCTGAAGACGGAGGGCCGCTCGGATTCATATATATATATATATATATATATATATATATATATATATATATATATATATATATATATATATATATATATATATATATTATATATATATATATACGCATCATATAGACTGGTTTATCAGTATATATGATATACTCTAATCTTCGTAAATGTTTGTTCTATAATATTATCAAATAAAAAACGGTAAAACACGGTAAAGAAATGCCATTACGAGACTCTGAAGAAATATGCATTAACTTAATATTCACTTCAACTCTTCGCCATTTAAAACTTTGCGGGTCAACTTTTATCATGAAGGGTATCAATAGAAGCGAAATTTTATTAGCTTTCCATTGCTATATTTCGTTATCTGATAAATTAATTAGAACCATGCATAAATTAGCGTTAAATAAATATATTAAATAAAATCATCAATCGGGTAATTTTCCCGATTGATGACGTTATTTATTTACTTAAATATTTCGTTTTCTGATAAATGAATTAGCACCATGTATTAATTAGCGTTAACTAAATAAATAACCTCATCAATCGGGAAAATTACCCGATAGATGATTTTATTTATCTATTTAACGCTAATTTATGCATGGTTCTAATTAACTTATCAGATAACGAAATATAGCAATGGAAAGCTAATAAAATTGCGCTTCTATTGATACCCTTCATGATAAAAGTTGACTCACAAAGTTTTAAATGGCGAAGAGTTAAGTGGATATTAAGTTCATGCATATTTCTTCATAGTCTCGGAATGGCATTTCTTTAGCGTGTTTTACTGTTTTTTATTTGATAATACTATAGAACAAACATTTACGAAGATTACAGTATATCGCATATACTGATAAACCAGTCTATATGATAGTCCATAGACCACTATATTTCTTTGTCGGGAGCCCCGCAGGCCCCTATGCAGCCCCGCAATTCAAAACATTGTCGCGTGTGCAGTCCAGGTATACAGTGGTCTATGCCTTGACATATCAAACGCTTTTGATAGAGTCTGGCACAAATTTTTAATTTCCAAACTACCCTCATTCGGTTTCTATCCTTCTTTCTGTACCTTCATCTTAAGTTTCCTTTCAAACCGTTCTATTGCAGCTACTGTAGACGGACATTGTTCTTCTCCTAAATCTATCAATAGTGGTGTTCCCCAGGGCTCTGTCCTATCACCCACTCTCTTTCTATTAGTCATTAATGATCTTCTAAGTCTAACTCAAAGCCCTATCCACTCTTACGCTGATGATTCTACCCTGCATTTTTCAACGTCGTTTATTAGACGTCCAACTCAACAGGAACTAAGTGATTTACGGAGAGATGCCGCCAAGCGCCTAACTTCTGATCTTTCTATAATTTCTGATTGGGGCAAAGCAAACCTTGTTTTGTACAATGCCTCAAAACCCAAATTTCTTCACCTATCTATTCGACAAAACCTACCAGATAACTATCCCCTCTTTTTCAATGTCACTCAACTGGCTCCTTCTTCTACAATGAACATTCTAGGACTATCCTTTACTAAAAATCTGAACTGAAAATCTCACATCTCATCTCTTGCTAAAACAACTTCTAAGAAGTTAGGTGTCCTGTGGCGTCTGCGTCCTTTTTTTTCTCCCTCCCAATTTCTTGCTCTCTACAGGGGCCTTATCCGCCCATGTATGGAGTATGCTCACATGTTTGGGGAGGATCCACTCATACAGCTCTTCTAAACAGGTTTGAGTCAAAAGCTTTTCGTCTCATCAACTCCCCTCCTCTGACTGACTGTCTTCAATCTTTAAATCACCGCCGCAATATGCTTCTCTTGCTCTCTTCTACCGTTATTTTCATGCTCACTGCTCTTCTGAACTTGCTAACTGCATGCCTCCCCCCCTCCCGCGGCCTCGCTGCACAAGACTTTCTACTCATTCTCATCCCTATTCTGTCCATCTTTCTAATGCAAGAGTTATTCAGTATCTTTACTCTTTCATCCCTTTCACTGGTAAACTCTGGAACTCTCTTCCTGTTTCTATTTTTCCACTTTCCTATGACTTAAATATATTTCAAAAGAAGAGTAACAAGACACCTCCCGAACTAAATTTGGGCTCACCCTCTTTTTTATTTTATTCTCTTACTGTCTTCTTTATAGGGACTGGCAACAAAGCGGGTTTGTGTTACCCATTTTTGTTGTGCCTTGGCCATCCTTTATGATGAAAAAAAAAAAAAAAAAAAAAAAAAATACTGATCAACGTATTTGGTGGGGGAAAATTACCATACTTGTTGACATCTTCAGCCTACAGACCAGCTGTTGGTCCTCTATCTAGAAAATCAGAGCACCGACGGGCGGCTTTTGGCTTGAAAGCCGCTGATCGTGACGTTACTGCAAGGAACCTATACCCAAATTATCAGGCGAGACAACAAACGAGAATTCTCGCCGACGAAATTTTCGACGACAGTTTCACTTATACTAATAGATGAAAAGGATGAATAAAGGGTTTTCATTGTTAATTAAGGAAATCAACCACGTCCTCGTTAGTACTCGTTTGAAGGATCCTCAGAACTGCAGGGTTTAAACCGGAGTGCTGAGTTTTTTTGGGAACAGATCACAGACTTGTTGTTGCTACACTTAAGCTTCATGTCAAATTCAGAAGAATCTCAAGAGGTAAACCATACTGTGTTTCATCTTGAGAAACTGAAGGACTTGACATGTGCCCATGAATATGCGGTGGCAGTCTCAAATCGGTTTTGATGTGCTCGTGCCCTCGAGGACCTTGTATAAACAGTGGGATACCTTCAAACGTGAAACTTACAGGCTGCCAAGGAGTGTATTGGGGAGCGCCCGAGGTCAAAGGCGTGGTTTTGTCTCGAGGGAGACGCTGGAGAAAATCGAGGAGAGTTTCGCTGCCAGGCTGGCTGGAAACCAGGACCAGCACAGGGCTCTGTCACGCTGGACAAGAACCCTCCCGGGGAGAGACAAAAAGAGGTATGTCAGTCTCGTCTCGCTGAGGATGTCGAGGGTCATTTGAACGCTAATGACCTCCGACCCGCCTACCGAGCCCTGAAGAAGCTCCGTACAGGTCTCCATCTCGGGGGAGTGCCCATTCGAACAGCAGGTGTGCGCCTCGTGTCGGATATGGATGAGCAGATGGCTCGTTTGGGCGAGTTTTGATAGTTTTTTCACGGTGGACCCTCCAACTGAGCAGCTTCACACCACTGGGTTACAGGCATGGATGCCGATCCTCCCATTGACGAAACCGTACCCTCTTTGACGAAGTCAGAGAGGCTGTAGCAAAGGTGAGGGGTGGAAAGGAAACTGTTTTTTGTAATATCAGTGCGGAGCTCGTCAAGCTGGGGGTGAGGCCATGATCCGCGGTTGCATGCTGTCCTGACTGCCGTGTGGCAATCAGGTACCATTCCTCCTGACCGGAAAAGGGGGCTGGTCGTTCATATCTGGAAAGGGAAAGGGGACCGTCAGGACTGCAACAATTACCGCGGTATTACACTGCTCAGCGTGCCAGGCAAGGTGCCTGCCCATCTATTGATGAGGACGGATCCGCAGTCATCTGCTGAAGCATCAGAGACCTCAGCAGTCTGGGTTAACGCCTGGTAAGTCAACAACGGACCGTATCCTAGCGCTTCGTGTACTGGTGGAACGCCGACGTGAGTTTTGACATGGGGATGCTTGCAGCCTATGTTGATCTCAAGAAGGCGTTTGAATCAGTGCATCGTGAGTCACTCTGGGATCTTCTGCGACTTCGCGGATTCCTGCAAGGACTATTGGGATGATGACTGGTCTGTATTCTGGGACTGAAAGTGCTGTGAAGCGTGGGGAGGTGTATCCAGCTTCTTTCCTGTTAATATAGGAGTGAGCAAGGGTGCGTCCTTGCCCCATCACTTTTCAACGCTTGTATGATCTGGGTATTGGGCAAAGTTGTAGATCAAAGTGATTGTGGAGGATCCCTCGGCAACACCAAGATCACTGATCTTGTTTTTGCCGATGATGAAGTACTCTTTGCTGAGTCGCTGGAAGTCCTGGTGATGGCTCTCGAGGCGCTGCACGAGAGGCAAAGCCTTTGGGACTTGAGGTCTCCTGGCTTAAGACCAAGGTCCAGGTGTTTGAAGGCTTACTAGATGAAACAGTACAGTCTGTCCATGTGTGCAGCGAGGACATTGATATCTTGGAAAGTTTTACATACCTTGGTAGCGCAGTCCATAATGATGGCGTGTCACGTCAAGAAGTCTTACGGCGGATTGGCATAGCCCACGGTGTTATGGACTCGCTCAGCAGGAGTATTTGGCGTTGTCGGTACCTGTGCAGGAGGACAAAGATCCGAATCCTCAAGTCGCTTTTGATCCCTGTCTTACTCTATGGTTGTGAGATATGACACTAAATAGCGACTTGAAGAGACGAATCGATGCCTATGCATAATAACTATAACCCAGCTAACCATCACCGGCGGGCCTACGTAGGCTGTAGAGCGGCGAACGGCGGTCGTCGGCGGCTAATTTACCTCCGTCAGCCCTCTGAAGGGCCGCTGGTGTATTTGCAGACGGAAAATTTACTATGTTGAATATTAATGTACAGAATTTGAAGAATTGAATATTTCTATGTGTAAACATTTTGAAACAACAGTTATATGATTATCTTGATGTAGTATTACATCAGTAGTGACAAACAGCGGCAACTTGACGTCAATCCACCAGAGGCCAGCTGTTACGTATTTGTAAGTGGGAAATATTAATTTCATATTATATATATTAACACAGTAATATACATAGTATCTCAATATTGGTACCATCACTATTATTAGGCCTGTTCAAGCTATTAAAAATTGTTATAGAAGTTTTTGTAATAGTTTATAGAAATGATCATATATCAGTTTATTTCAAATAATGCCAGCTTGATCAGCAACACCCAGAGATACATAGAAATAAAGATGAGACACGTACATAGGAAGGAGTTTACATGTTAAAACGTTATCAGTTAGTCTATGTGTGTATCTAGTATCATATAAAAATTACATTTGATTAACCGAGCAAAGATTACGGGATAACACAAGGTCCTATTTTCCCTTATTTCAATAACTTCCAACAATTATCAACACATATCAATACGCAATGGTACACCTAATAAGGAATTTGTAGTTGATGTAGTTAACATGGATAATATCATGATTTAGAATATAATATTATTTGAAATTATTTCCCAGCTATCAATGCACTAAACTGCCAGACGTACGATAGCCATTACAAAAGGCCGGTTAATAATTCACATAAGGCTTGAAGCGTCACCCTTAACCAGTCGATAACACAATGAGAACTTACTTATAACATGTTTTCGCTTCTTCATTATAACGATATAGACTTAATACTATAGATAATTGCAGTACGACACGTTTTTTTAGGAATTCCTCGCCCGCGCCGTGGCAGAGTGAAGAGTGTCACTGTGTCAGTGAGTGACAATGAAATCAGTTAGTGACTAAACGCACAAGTGGGTGGATGTTGCTATGTTGTTCGCCGCATCCTATATCCTTCTACATGGTTGTTCAGTGTTCCACGTACACCACCATGTAAACCCAATAACGAAAATGTTTTTGTATTATGAAATAAACAATGTCCGTAGCAATTATGATCTCCTTTTCATCGTATTACTGGATAACGACATATGAATATTTCTGGTTAAATGTGCTAAGCATATTGCATTATATAGTAATGTTTTTTAAGTGTTGAACAGCACATTAGTCTATTAATCGGCTAATGGACTGTACAACACCCCTTAAAATAGTACTATATCTGCAATATACTTAGAAAGTATAACCATAAGTATTCTTCAATCAGTTAATTTAACAGCGGCAAATGGTCATATGGTTTACGGCGGGCCGCTGGTAGCGGCCCGCCGGTGAGCCTCTGAGCAAATTCCCAGCGGCCTACATCGTACACTTCCGTTGGGCCGCCGGTAAGACATACGGAGGGCCTCCGTAGGCCCTATGTTTTCTGTTTGCTGAGAAGTGTCTTTGCAGAATCATGGGGATGATTACGTGTCAAACCAGCGATTGCACCGTGAGACTAAATCGAGGTTTATTACCTGCATATTCCGTCAGCGCCAACTTCAGCTATATGGGCATGTGGCACGCTACCCTGAAACCGATCCTTCACATCGGGTTGTATCTGTAAGAGACAATCCGGCGTGGAGGAGGCCAAGGGGGCGCCCACAAGGCTCGTGGCTGGGGCAAGTTGATGTTTCTTGTCGAGAGCTGCTTGGTGTGGGAAAGGAGCCTGCATGGGGACTCGTGCGTGGTGACCCCCGGGAGTGGCGTCGTAGGGTGGGCGAGGCGACGCGCCCCCGGAGACGCTGATGCATCCCCTTTCGAAACTCACGTCGGCGTTCCACCAGGACACGAAGCGATAGGATACGGTCCGTTGTTGACTTACCAGGCGTGAACCCAGACTACTGAGGTCTCTGATGCTTCGGCAGATGACTGCGGATCGGCGTCAGCAATAGATGGGCAAGCACCTTGCCTGGCACGCTGAGCAGTGTAATACCGCGGTAATTGTTGCAGTCGTGACGGTCCCCTTTCCCTTTCCAGATAGGGACGACCAGCCCCCCTTTCCAGTCAGGAGGAATGGTACCTGATTGCCACACGGCAGTCAGGACAGCATGCAATCCGCGGATCATGGCCTCACCCCAAGCTTTAAGGGGCTCATCACTGATATTACAAACACCAGCTGCCTTTCCACCCCTCAACTTTGCTACAGCCTCTCTGACTTCGTCAGGAGAGGGTGCGGTTTCGTCAATGGGAGGATCGGCATCCACTGCCTGTAAACCAGTGGTGTGAAGCTGCTCAATTAGAGGGTCCACCGTGAACAACTCCCCGAAGTACTCAGCCCAATGAGCCATCTGCCCATCCATGTCCGACACAAGGCGCCCATCTGCTGCTCGAATAGCACTCGCCTGAGATGGAGACTTGAAACGGAGCTTCTTCAGGGCTCGATAGGCGGGTCAGAGGTCATTAGCGTTCAAATGGCCCTCGACATCCTAGCGAGGCTCCTGACATACCTCTCCTTGTCTCTCTCCAGGAGGGTTCTAGTCCGGCGTGACAGAGCCGTGTGTTGGTCCTGGTTCCCAGCCAGCCTGGCAGCGCGACTCTCCTCGATTTTCTCCAGCGTCTCCGTCGAGACAAAACCACGCCTTGACCTCTGGCGCTCCTCAATACACTCCTTGGCTGCCTGTAGAGTTTCACGTTTGAAGGTATCCCACAGTTATACAGGGTCCTCGAGGGCACCGAACACATCAAACCGATTTCAGACTGCCACTGTCCACTCATGGGGACATCTCAAGTCCTTCAGTTTCTCAAGATGCAACACAGTATGGTTACCTCTTGAAATTCTTCTGGACTTGACATGAAGCTTAAGTGTAGCAACAACAAGTCTGTGATCTTTTCCAAAGAACTCAGCACTCCGGTAAACCCTGCAGTTCTGGAAGATCGTCCAACGAGTACTAACGAGGATGTGGTTGATCACCTTATATATTAGCTACCTCTCCGGCATTACTATACCCTTATTGGATTCTAAAAAACATTCCCTCTATCAGCTCCCGTCGCAAATCACTACTTTCGGAGATATAAGATGTTTTTAATAGAATAGGAAGGAGTGTATATGAGATATGTAAGCTAAGCTAACCAAACCCCACTTTTTGACTAACCTAATCTAACCTAAGTTTGGGTAACCTAACCTAATCTAACCTAACGCTACGCTTTAACCTAACTAAAGCCAAATCTACATTAAAAAAAGTGTCCGTGCCAAGGAAAGAACAGAGACGAACAGAGGCGATACATGTCACAAGAGGAAGAAGAGTGAGAGGCACGTAAACACTTGTCTCGCCTCCCTATGACCATGTCATTATCTCCATAAGTAATGATTTGCGACGGAAGCTCATAGAGAATGTTTCCTAGAATCCAATAAGGTAAACAGAAACCACACACCTAATTGTGTAGGGAATTTCGGTCCTAGTGTAAAATAATACCAAACCACGTATTCCCACAGGTCCCCAAGCTTATTTTAGAGAAAGGGGAGAGTTTGGGCAAACACTAGAAGTTTACCAAATAACATATCATATTTCCAGAAATAATGGTGGAAGGGTGACGGAAGGATACACAACAGATAAGCCACGTAATAAAGGAGAAAGAGCAAGAAGCAATAACCAGGGAGTGATGACCAGACAGAGATACGGCAGTATACGTAGCTACAGATACGGCAGTATCTCTACCTAGCTACGTATACTGCCGTATCTCTGTCTGGTCATCACTCCCTCCCTGGCTTTAGCTTCTTTTTCCTTCTTTACTACACGGTTTACCTGTTGTGTAGTCTTCCGTCACCCTTCAACCATTACTTTTGTAGATATAACATGTTATTTATAGGGAGGAGAGAGAGAAGTGTTTCCTCGTTCCCGCGAAAAACGTTTCGACGGGATATTATTTATACGTGTATATATATATATATATATATATATATATTATATATATATATATATATATATATATATATATATATATATATATATATAATATATATATAATATATATATATATATATATATATATATATATTATATATATATATATATATATATATATATATAATATATATATATATATAATATATAGAGGAAAATTATTACGTGTATATTCCAACTGCTTCACACTTATCAAAGTGCTTCAACAAAATCGTTGCCTACATTGCAGACTTCGTGGTGCAGTCTTTGCAAATCTTTGCATTGCGAGGCCTGTATTGACGCTTTGACCTTGAGAGACACCACTGCCTGTTCCATCCACTCCCTTATCAGCCTTAAAACCAAAGCGAGATTAATATATCCAACAGACGACGTAATAGCCATTTGTGTAACAAGTGAAAAAACTTTTTAGAGAAATCATGGCCACCACAAAAGCTCCACATTTTACACTGGGGAGAGTGAACTTCCATAAGGAGGTAAGTTCTGTCTTGCAGACTTTATGTCAATAAAAGCATATTCCTTAATTTTTATCTTAGTGATCATATGTTTGACACAGAGCCCCATGTAAATCACTTACACTTACTAACTAAGGCAGTTGCCAAAAAATATTTGCAGGTGAGGTGTCACCATACTGGGAAACAGATCACTGGCAAGTTGCAGGACAGAGTTAGAGTTAGGAGTCACCAAATATACACAAAACTAATTCACTTCACTGGCCTGTAGCATACACACACATTATCTCTCTCCCTCTCTCCATGTACTACATATAGTCATTTAAGTATTTTAATTTTTGTACTTATATTTTAATTTTTTATGTATTTCTTATTTATGTCTTAAATAAAAGTTGTAATATAATAATACATGTGCGTAATACCCATCCAACCTCAATGGAAATACCGCACAGCGCATTGTGGCAAGCGAGTTCTGCCAATCGTAGTCGGGGCTTCTGCCCAACAGACGGACCTCGCTTTCTGGTGAAGCGCGGGACTGGCAGGGCATCTCCTTTTATTCACCCAGGGTTGAGGGAGCCTCCCAAACGGGAAAATCGTATTGTTAATATGCGTCGGGGGGACCCACACAGCCTGGTTTTTTAGAAATTCGCGTTTTTTCAAAGTGGGCGGGAAAATGAGTTGGGGTCTCCTTAAGTTATTTACACTAGATGTTAAAAAAAAACGGACGCGCTCGTGATAACACGCTCGTCACTAATGGTAATAGTGTGGGCCGGGCGACCCATGATTTCGGTTGCGTTCAAAATTTTTCTTTCACACCCAGTATAAAATTTTTAAATTTAGTAATCGGTACAGGTAATACTGAACGCAGTACTAAAACAGGCATTCAATGGTTCAGTAGGTTTTGAAGCTTCCAAAAAATGTTTTTATCGTTTACACATGAGAATTATTATTTTATATTTTAGAGCGGGGGAGAAGGTAAGAAAAAATGCCCGTACACTGGCCTGAACGAGAAGGCATCGAATATATTATATATATTATATATATATAAATATATATAATAATTATATATTATATATAATATATATATATATAAATATATATAGTTTTTTTATAATATCATATGCATGTATATTTATATATATAATATACTTTATATATAATATATTATAAATAATTTTAATAATATATTATAAAATTTTCAAAACATGTATATGTATATATATATAATATTATTAATATATATATATATTAATAATATAAAATTTTATCATATATAATATATAAATAGATAAAAAGTTAACCCAGATCGAACGAACCCGCCATATGACACACACTAGGAAACTCCTTTTAGGCCATCTCAGGTACATCTCTTTAAAACCATGTCTAAGTCTTCCTAACTCAAAATTTTAAATTATTTACAAATTCTTTCTAAGAATCATTTCATTATCAAAGCTAAAGCAAATTGATTATGTCTCTTTAATTGTTCTACTCAATGTTAAAATAAAGGACCGCCGTGAACACAGGAACCCTAACCTTTAAAGGCGTTTCCCTGGGCATGAAGTGTTTTCGTTTGCGTCAATTTTCACACTTCGCAATCTGCAATGCTTAACTCACTGATTAGTCACCTGTTTGGTGAATGACTTAGACCCTATCCAAGGCATTCAGTGACATAAGTTTAGAAGCTTCAATGAAAGTACTTGTCCTGATCTATAATTATAAGTCATTTGCAACGAAGAAATATAACCAAATGATCACTGTTCGATTGCCCGACCGGTTTCGATGGCCACGAAAGTGAAATTCATACAATACAGTTCATTCATATTACAAATATATAGATATATACCAATCAGTTAATACAATGATAATTTTATTTATTATAGTATTTAGAAAATATAGAATATTATATTGTCTCTTAGAATTAATTTTTTATATATTTTTAATTAAAATATACATTTAAATTTAATATTATTTAGTATGATGCCAAGCTTGAATATTGCATAAACAACCAATATATAGTGTATATTACCCTAAACTTCATGATATATATATATATATATATATATATAATATATATATAATTTATATATATAATTTAAATATATAAGGAGAAGATTTTCTTACAGATCTGGGTAAATTGTAGCTAGTACAGTTTTAAGTGATTTCAAGTATTTTTCTGTTTAAAATTCTTATTTCTTTGTGATTAAAGTTCATGATTCCTTAGTGTCATTTTGCGTTCGCGTTCGAGTCATTTTGCGTACGCGATTTCCAAACCCTGCCAATAAGACCCACACGCTGGTGCAATCGCTTCGCTTGTGTCGAGTCCCTCTTCACAAACGTACCCGTTGATCGAAAAATCAACTATATCATCGACGGGTTGTATCACAATCACTCCACCCCGCCACTTGACGTCCCGGAAACTGTGTTGCGCGGACTCCTCGAATGCTGTACTAAAGAAGCACCTTTTACCTCTCCCCGAGGGAACAAATACGGCAGATAGACGGTGTCGCCATGGGCTCGCCCTTAGGGGTATTGCTGGCAAACTTCTACATGGGCTGCATAGAAGAAGAAGTATTTAAGAAAATAAACAAGCCCGACATAATATATTGCCGCTACATCGATGACATTTTCATCAAAACAAAGAGTCACTACGAAGCAGAACAGCTGAAGCTCTGCTACAAGATACTTCAGGCCTAGTGATAGCTAGTTCACCGTTTATTATCTTTTTCAAGATATCTTCTTTTTTTTTTAAGAGTGTCTTATTCTGTTTAGTGATCAAGTTTATGACTTATAAATTCAAAATCCAAAAACGAATGGACCGTTTACTCACATCTAAAACACGGAGTAATATGAACCTTTGGATGCAATATAGGCTACATATCACTGTACTCATATTCTGTTTGCTGAGAAATGCACCATAAATGAATTATATTCTTTTATGGGGCCAAAATATCACAACACGGCGGAACGCGCTGTGATTGGTTGTGACGTAGTTTACTAGAGTCTCGCCAGCTGGGTCGGCTTGTTTTGGCTCAGCAGACAGGCAGTTTCCTATCCATTCAACATGTCCCAGACAAAAAGAACATCTTATGCTTGTTTTGTGCCAATGTGCAAAAACACCACAACTAAAACTCCAGAGAAAGTGTTCATACTATGTCTAAAGACAAGAAAAACAGGAACAGTGGTGGATGTCTGCAAGGCGTGATTACTCGATGAAAAAAATATTCCCTACTATTGCTGTAAAGACCATTTTGATGTATTGTTAATGTATGTATTTGTGTATGGATAAGTAACTTGCAAATGATATGCAGCTGTGGGGCTTTAGCTGAGCTGTGATAAGTTGCGGGAGTGGTATGCACTATGCCAGCCTTTTGAGGTAGGGATGAGACAGGCTGGGGTCTTTTTCATGTTATGTATACAACACGCAATGAGTTAGGTAAAATTCTAGTTTCCTTTCCCGCCCTTATTAGAGTGGTTTTTTCCTCCAGACCTTCACAGATCCCTTCAGATACCTCTAAAAAGTAATTATAAAGTGGGGAGAGATATGCCTCCTTCACCCCCCTCCCCTCCTTAACGACCCCCTGGACCCCTCAAAAATATAATATGTTTAATATTACTAATCTAACCTCACTATAACCTAACCTAACCTAATCTCACTAAAAACCTCATAGCGAGACCCCCCCAAAAAATAATTACTAACCTAACCTAACCTTGTAAAATTATAGTTATATTTTACTAACCTAACTAACCTTACTAACTTGCATTACCGCTACTACCGCAAGATGACCAGTAATCCTCCTTCAAGTGATGTGATAGGTATTCATTGTGTTTGCGAATATATAAGTAGTAGTATATAAGGAAGAAGTGGATAGACAGGGATAAGTGGCCCGTGACACTAGGCAAGTTATTACTTTTGGGATCGGCATTCCTTATAGGGAGCTTAAATGAACCTGCAATGACATGTACAGCTAGACAGATAGACAAACTCATAGACGAACATATAAAAATGTATGGTTAGTAAAGGTTGTAGTGGTGACGAAGTGGTAAGTAGGGTGACGAAGGGTGTATGTTTTGCTTATGTGGGGAAAGAAAGCCATACATTTCTACCTGTTCCTCGATGAGTTCGTCTATTTGTCTAGCTGTACATGTCATTGCAGGTTCATTTAAGCTCCCTATAAGGAATGCCGATCCCAAAAGTAATCACTTGCCTAGTGTCACGGGCCACTAATCCCTGTCTATCCACTTTTTCCTTATAAACTACAACTTATATATTCACAAACACAGTGAATACCTACCACATTATTTGAAGGAGGATTACTGGTCATCTTGCGGTAGTAGGGGTAATGCAAGTTGGTGTGGTAGTAGGTAGTACATAGGAGCGGCCGCTTCACAAGTTCACAGCTGTTTTGCTCTGAAGTTGTTGTCGTCACAACATGGCGCCAGTCGTTTTAGAGAGTATACATTTTCCTGTAATTAAATTGGCTGTATCATCAAAAATACTGTTCACATAGAAAAATCAACATCACTGCCCAACTAATGAGGCTTGAAGATTTCAAATCTATCGTTACCTCAAGGAGAGTAAATGGGTCCATTGTATGTGAAGTACTCATCGATGATGTTGAGAGACTGGAATAAAAGGGTGACGTCACCATCGATCCTGCCTTCAAGCAAGAAGTTATTGCAGAAACTTCCAAAAACAAGAGGAAATTACAGAAGCAGTATTGTCGAACGTAAACACATCGACTCCGCGAAACAGCTGAAATCGCACCCAGACATCACAATCAGGAGAGCAGATAAGGCTGCATCGTACGTTCTCATAAATGCCTCGGAATACCTTAACAAGATCGATGACATCCTCAGCGACACTAGAAAGTTCACAAAGATCAATAAAGATCCTACGGAAGCACTCAAGATAAAAGTCAACAAATTGATAACGAAGAATATTTATGTCAGCACCACCATCAAGTATTGAAAGCTCTCCGGTGAATACGGCATGGGTTACTGCTACGGTAACATGAAGACCCACAAGCCGGGCAATAAACTTCGTCCTATAATATCACAAATACCGACGCCGACCTACCACCTCGCGAAGAAATTGTGTGCCATTCTCACTCCATACACAGTTACACACCCAATACCTACAGCCTTCAATCAACATTAGAGTTTCTCGACATCACAACGACCCACAACGCCAGAGGTGCAATCGCTTCGCTTGATGTCGAGTTCGCTTTGTTGACTTCACAAACGTACCCGTCGATCGCACAATCAACTATATTATCGACCGGGTGTATCACAATGACTCCACCCCCCCACTTGACATCCCGGAACCTGTGCTACGCGGACTCCTCGATTGGTGTACCAAAGAAGAACCTTTCACCTCTCCCCGAGGGAACAAATACCGGTAGATAGACGGTGTCGCCATGGACTCGCCCTTAGGGGTTTTGATGGCAAACTTCTTCATGGGCTGCATAGAAGAAGAAGTATTAAAGAAAATAAACAAGCCCGACATATATTGCCGCTACATCGATGACATTTTCATCAAAACGAAGAATCACTACGAAGCAGAACAGCTGAAACTCTGCCTATAAGATACTTCAGGCCTCACCTTCACCATAGAAAGCAGCTCAGGGAAATCAATGCCGTTTCTGGACATCCTCGTAACACAGCAAAAAGAATGTTTTAACACAAATGTCTACGTGAAGCCAACGAACCCCGGACACTGCCTCAACGGAGAAAGTTATATTCCGCAGCGATATAAGGACTCGACCATCGGCGCTTATATTAGAAGAGCTCTTACACACTGTAGTACGTGGCAACTCGTACACAAAGAAATCTACTCAAGTCCTCATTAACAACGGCTTCAGTGAAAGAGACATCAACCGTCAGACCAATAAAATTATGGAGAGCTGGTGCAGTCCTAACGCCACAGTAAAGAGCTAAAACATAACATTTTTTTACCGGGCTTTCTTCTCCACCACATACAAGGAAGAAGAAAGAATGATATCACAAATCGTCAACCGTAATGTGAAACCTACAGACCCAGAGAGAAGAATAAAACTACAAATACATTACAAGAACAAGAAAGCCAGTAACCTCCTTCTCCGAAACAGCACAAGCCAGACGAAAGAGACAATCCAGAAGTCCCATGTCGTATATAGGATCACGTGCAAACGAGGAAACTGTGAAGTCCTCCCCTCCTCCTACATGGGCATGACGACAACGAAGCTGTCTCGACGTTTTACTTGCCACTTAACTTCCGGAGCCCAAAAAAGCCACTACTATAGAAACACGGCATCCCCATCAAAGACAATTTTAAAAAGAAAATACAGAAATGGTCGACATGTGCGCAGATGTACGGCAACTTCCAATTTTAGAGGCACTGTATATAAAAAATAATAATCCCAAGCTTAACGTACAAGCACACGATCTACAAGCTCTCCCAAGCATAAGAAGAAAAAAGGGTAGCGATATCCAACAACAGAGACACAAAGCAGGGAGGAGCAGAATATATCCACCAATGAGCGTCGTCCGCTCACGCGTGAGGCCGCTAGACTTTTCCTTATGTAGCGGCTCCCACTGCACCCACTCATGCTCACCTCTACATCTGAGGAAAAAACATCTCTCCACGCTGCTGAAGAAGGGTCCATGACCCGAAATCGCGGTACAGCAAAATGACCAGCAACGGCGAAATCATAAACTTGATCACTAAAGATAATAAGACACTCCTAAGACAAAGATAAAATATCTTGAAAAGATAAATAAACGCTGAACTACCTATCACTTTTAACGAGACATATATATATTATATATATATATATATATAATATATATATATATGTATATAATTTTATATATATATATATATATATATATATATATATATATATATACATGTATATTTATATGTATATATATTGTATTATATATATATATATATATATATATAATATATATATATATATATATATATATATATATATATATATATAATATATATATATATATATATATATATAATATATATATATATATATATAAATATATATATATATATATATATGTATTTATCTATATATATATAATATATATATCTCATAATTTGCCTGTCTGTCTGTCTGTCTGTCTGTCTTGTGCCTGTCTGTATGACTCGGCTACAGATGGCCAAAACCCCACATGCGCACATAT
>JACEEZ010016192.1:20000-39834 GCA_016584305.1 Chionoecetes opilio | reverse complement strand
TTTTTTTGTCTTAACCCCTCACTGCGGTATCAATCATAGCCTAACCTCCTGGCGGCAGGTTAATTAAATATAAAATAATTACTGATCATATTTTAAAGTGTCTAAATGAATAGGATGCTCATTCCTACCAGAAAATCTATGTTTCGTCTTGGTGGAGGCTACCAGCTAAGTGAAGAGTTACGTCAAGTGCAGCAACAGGGCCGTGACCGTGCTGCCAGACGCACAATGAAACTACTTACTACTCAACATAATACAGCTTATTTTGGTACATAAATGCTTCATTCATGCATTCATTCATTCATTCATACTTCTGTTTTATATCCATCAAGAATATATTGAATATCTTGACTATTTAGCCTCGCCATTGAAGTAGAGGGCGCGGCAGCGTCAACACGTCGTACTGTACCGCTTGACCTTATTAGTCACACTAACTCACGCAAGCAGAAAAAGAGGTTCTATTATATCGCAACACTTGACACTGTTGCCATACAAGCCTATCACAACGAATATTTACCCATAATATCATTGAACGCGCAGTTTAAATACAGAAACCATATATGTACCAGCCGCAGTGAGCCCTTAACTAGCTGAGAGACCGTATTTGTACCAGCCGCAGTGAAGGGGTTAAGAGTATCTTATTCTCCTTTGTAATCACTTTTATGACTTCGCCGTAGCTTGTCATGTTTGCTGTATCGCGATTACGGGTCTAAGAACCCTTCTTCAGTAGCATATGGAAGATGTTTTCTCCTCAGGAGTTGAGGTGAGCATGATTAAGATGCGAAGTGAAGCGCTATTTATAGCCGGTCTGCCTGCCACGCAGCCTATTACCGATGTCGTTGATTGGTAGATAGCTTTTGCTTCTCGTCTTCTTGGGTGGGAGACGCTGATTGGTTGTTTGGTTTTCGTTTGGCTTTTCTGTGAGTAGGCTGTTATTTGCTTTTGTTCTTTTCATGCTGGGTAGAGCTTGTAGGTCATTTGCCTGTACGTTAAGTTTGGGATTGATCTCTTTTATGTACAGCGCTTCTAGGATGGGAAGTCGCCGCACATCTGCACACATGTCAACCAATTCTGTATTTTCTTCTAGAAATTTTCTTGTTATGATGATGCCATGTTGTTCTAATAAGTGACTTTTTGGGGCTCCGGAAGTTAGGTGGCAAGTAAGACGTCTGGACAGCTTCTTTGTCGTCATGCCGATGTAGGATGAGGGGAGGACTTCACAGTTTCCTCTTTTGCATGTGATCCTATATACGACATGGGACTTTTGTTTTGTCTCCTTCGTCTGGCTTGGGCTGTTACGGAGAAGGAGGTTGCTGGTGTTCTTGTTTTTGTAGTAAATTTGTAGTTTTATTCTCCCCTCTTGGTCTGCAGGTTTCACATTACGGTGGACGATTTGTGATATTATTCTTTCTTCTTCCTGGTGAGCGGTGGAGAAGGAAGCCCGGTAGAAGATAGTTAGGTCTTGACTCTTTTTTGTGGCGTTAGGGTTGTACCAGTTCTCCAAGATTTTCTTAGTCTGACGGTTGATGTCTCTCTCGCTGAAGCCGTTGTTGATGAGGACTTGAGTGGATCGCTCGATTTCTTTGTGCATAAGTTGCCATGTAGCCCTACTGCAGTGTGTGAGAGCTCTTCTGATGTAAGCACCGATTGTGGAGTCTTTATATCTCTGTGGGCATTCGCTTTCTCCGTTGAGGCAGTGTCCGGTGTTCGTTGGTTTTACGTAGACGTTTGTGATGAATGATTCTTCTTCCTGCGTAACAAGGACGTCTAAGAACGGCATTGATTTGTCTGAGATGCTTTCTATGGTGAAGGTGAGGCCTGAAGTATCTTGTAGGCAGAGCTTCAGCTGTTCTGCTTGGTAGTGACTTGTTGTTTTGATGAAGATGTCATCGATGTAGCGGTAGTATATGTCGGGCTTGCTTATTTTCTTGAATACTTCTTCTTCTACGCAGCCCATGAAGAAGTTTGCCAACAATATTCCTAAGGGAGAGCTCATAGCGACGCCGTCTATTTGTTGATACTTGCTCCCTCGGGGAAAGGTAAAAGGTGCTTCTTTAGTGCAGCATTCGAGGAGTCCACGTAGTACAGGTTCCGGGACGTCAAGCGGCGGGATGGAGTCGTTGTTATACACCCGGTTGATGATGTAGTTGATGGTACGGTCGTGAAGAGGGACTCGACATCAAGCGAAGCGATTGCACCTCTGGCGTTGTGGGTCTTGAGTATATCTAGAAACTCTGATGCTGATTGAAGGCTGTAGGCATTGGGTGCTTATGGAGTCAAAATACCACACAGCTTCTTTGCGAGGTGGTACGTCGGCGTCGGTATTTGGGATATTATCGGACGAAGTTTATTGCCTGGCTTGTGTGTCTTGATATTGCCGTAGCAGTAACCCATGCCGTATTCACCAGAGAGCTTTCCAAATTTGATGGTGGTGTTGGCAGAATTGTTCTTGCTTATCAATTTGTTGATTTCTAACTTGAGTGCTTCAGTGGGGTCTTTATTGATCTTGGCGAACTTCGTAGTGTCGCTGAGGATGTCGTCGATCTTGTTGAGGTATTCAGAGGTGTTTATGATGACGTACGCAGCAGCTTTGTCCGCTCTCCTGATGGTGATGTCTGGGTCTGATGTTAGCTCTTTCGCGGCGTCAATGTGTTTACGTTCGACGATGCTGCTTCTGTAGTTTCCTCTTGTTTTGGAAGCTTCTGCGATGATTTCTTGCTTGAAGGCAGGATCGATGGTGACGTCTCCCTTTTTCTCCAGTTTTTCAACATCATCGTTGAGTACTTCGCATTCGATTCGTTTTTGGAATTTCTTGGGTTTTGACATCATGTGGCAGTTGAGACCCATATTAAGTATTTCTTCCTGGTCTGGCGTAAGTACCTTGTTAGTAAGGTTGATTGATGACATCTTCATCAAAACAACAAGTCACTACCAAGCAGAACAGCTGAAGCTCTGCCTACAAGATACTTCAGGCCTCACCTTCACCATAGAAAGCAGCTCAGACAAATCAATGCCGTTCTTAGACGTCCTTGTTACGCAGGAAGAAGAATCATTCATCACAAACGTCTACGTAAAACCAACGAACACCGGACACTGCCTCAACGGAGAAAGCGAATGCCCACAGAGATATAAAGACTCCACAATCGGTGCTTACATCAGAAGAGCTCTCACACACTGCAGTAGGGCTACATGGCAACTTATGCACAAAGAAATCGAGCGATCCACTCAAGTCCTCATCAACAACGGCTTCAGCGAGAGAGACATCAACCGTCAGACTAAGAAAATCTTGGAGAACTGGTACAACCCTAACGCCACAAAAAAGAGTCAAGACCTAACTATCTTCTACCGGGCTTCCTTCTCCACCGCTCACCAGGAAGAAGAAAGAATAATATCACAAATCGTCCACCGTAACGTGAAACCTGCAGACCAAGAGAGGAGAATAAAACTACAAATTTACTACAAAAACAAGAACACCAGCAACCTCCTTCTCCGTAACAGCCCAAGCCAGACGAAGGAGACAAAACAAAAGTCCCATGTCGTATATAGGATCACATGCAAAAGAGGAAACTGTGAAGTCCTCCCCTCATCCTACATCGGCATGACGACATCGAAGCTGTCCAGACGTCTTACTTGCCACCTAACTTCCGGAGCCCCAAAAAAGTCACCTATTAGAACAACATGGCATCATCATAACAAGAAAATTTCTAGAAGAAAATACAGAATTGGTTGACATGTGTGCAGATGTGCGGCGACTTCCCATCCTAGAAGCGCTGTACATAAAAGAGATCAATCCCAAACTTAACGTACAGGCAAACGACCTACAAGCTCTACCCAGCATGAGAATAACAAAAGCAAATAACAGCCTACTCACAGAAAAGCCAACCGAAGACCAAACAACCAATCACTGTCTCCCACTCAAGAAGACGAGAAGCAAAAGCTATCTACCAATCAACGACATCGGTAATAGGCTGCGTGGCAGGCAGACCGGCTATAAATAGCGCTTCACTTCGCATCATGCTCACCTCAACTCCTGAGGAGAAAACATCTTCCATATGCTGCTGAAGAAGGGTTCTTAGACCCGAAATCGCGATACAGCAAACATGACAAGCTACGGCGAAGTCATAAAAGTGATTACAAAAGAGAATAAGACACTCCTAAGACAAAGAGAAAATATCTCTAAGAAGATAATAAACGCTGAACTAGCTAACACTTTTAACGATTATATATATATATATATATATATATATATATATATATATATATAATATATATATATATATATATATATATATATATATATATATATATATATATATATATGTATATATATATATATAATATATATATATATACATATATACATATACATATTACATATTATATATACATATATATATATATATATAAAATATTATATTATATATATATATATATATATATTTATATATATATATATATATACATTGAATATATTGATTTCGCTGAATATTAATATCATCTCAATTGCCTACTAGCATAGCCAACACCATTCAAGCCCAACTTTTGCTTGTCATGGAATCATAATTTCACAAATATATTTTAATGAGGTTAATAGAGAAAAAAAAGTAAAGATGAATAAGACAAAGTTTACCTGTGAATGTGGAAGACGTAAAGATGCGACACACTTTGGAACTGACAGGTGGAAGGGTCTCCAGGCTGCCGGCGAATATCTTGTCGACGGTGCGGTCGTCCATCACGTCGAAGTGCAGCTATACCCTGCCATGATACGAACACGGTCACTCCATAACAAGGAAGGTAACATATGTTCAATGAAACTATGAATGAATATAGTAATTGGCTTCCTTTTCCTTTTTACTTTTCTCTCTCTCTCTCTCTCTCTCTCTCTCTCTCTCTCTCTCTCTCTCTCTCTCTCTCTCTCTCTCTCTCTCTCTCTCTCTCTCTCTCGCACGCATAGAGTCGCATACACACGCAAAACAGTTGTTCGATGGGTCGGTATACTCATCGCTACCGTATATAACACTATAGTCGAAACGGTGCACTAATGTCACCAGGCGCCATATATTACGAATTATAATATCACTACTGATTTGTATGTGTCACTGAAATTGATACACAGTAGTTTATATCATGACTGTATAATCTACCCTGTTTCAGTGTTATTTTATGCTTTGTATCTACAAGTATATACGGTTTCAAATTTCGCTTCTCTTTTTTTTTCGGGCGACGATGACGGCGGGAGGACACTTCGAACATAAACACTAGCTAGCGATCTTAGTGCTGGTCGCCACTCGGTTGATATTTTTGTAATTTGTTCATTTATAACCATAATGTGACACAGATGAAAACACAAAATGACACAGACTCTCCAGATAGCCCCTTCTAACATTCCTGAAATTATGGATGTAGAAATGTAAGTATTAACGCCACCAGACGTTTGTAAATAGAAAAAAACGTTGTCCTGGCGACTTTAGTGTTATCTACGGTAGGTTAGTAGATAGAATCGCGGCGCGTCATTTTGTTGTTCCATGTTCGAGCCCCATTCAAGGCTCGGGATTTTTCACTAAAAAAAGAAGGCACTTACTGTCCCGCTTGAGTAAGGAGATAAGGTGTGTGCGATGTATGAGATCCCAGCCTTACCTAAAGATGGGTCATATGAGCTCTAAGCTCGCCACAGGGACGGTTATAGCAGACGATCGCAGTCAAATACGTAAGGAGGACCATAGTGAAAAAAACTTTGAAAATAAAGCATTAAAACTTTAGAACTCCAGAGGTTAATAAGTACCTCCGTGCGTGTTGCAGGTCAACACCAGAATAGTGGTCCTTCACCAGGACACAAATATTAACAAGTTCACACATACTTTCCTTCACGCTATGCAGACATTGAACAAATGTAATCCTAAATCCTGGCGGACACGACATACTGTTGATATAGTGTTATTCACTCATGGTCTTGTCCACGCGAGCTGACTCGCGATCGCCAGTTTCACCCTCTCAGTGCGAGCTTGGAGCTCATTATTACCGATCTTTGGGCAATGCTGGGGCCTCACACACCACGCACACCTATCCCCTTGCTCAAGGGGGACAGTACCGCCCGAATTTCACAGTAGAAAAATTCCCGGGAATGAGCGGGGTCGGGGATCGAACGCCGGACCACAGAATGATGCCGGGCGCCCTAACCAACTGAGCCACACGTGTGTGTGTGTGTGTGTGTGTGTGTGTGTGTGTGTGTGTGTGTGTGTGTGTGTGTGTGCTCTTCAGCCACAATCTGAACACGAGCAGGACACGCAATCTCTAGCTGTTACCCTCCTGATAAGAGCTTACAGCTAATTCAGACTGACTTTAGGTAAAGCTGAGACCTCACACACCACACACACCTCATTCCATTGCTCAAGCGTGACAGTAACTGTAGGTGAAATATCCCCTTGAGCGAGCAGGAATTGTATACGAGCATATAATTGTATACTTTACTGCCTCCGCTGATCCCCTTGGATCAGTGGAGGCACAAACATAGCATATATCAACAAAAATAAACACAACATATACAGCATATCAATATAATCAATCAACAACAACACAAACAGAGCATACATATATCCTTCTTTGATTCATATAAACATAAATTAAATTTCCAATGGAAAATGCTATCGGTATGACTTATAGCTGAGCAAGACTGAAGACATTAGGTACTTTATTAATGTCTGCCTTTTTGCCCAGCTATCTCAATGACCTCTTGCGTGCTTTGAGTTTACTGAAGTCATCAATGATGTCTGTAAAGTCAAAGGTTCTTAGTAACTCATTATCTATACTCATTAAGGAAAGTTTGCTGAGCCTATCTTGCCCCATGCCGTTTCTGAGCTCATTTTTAATTAGTTTAAACTTTGAAAAAGATCGTTCCCCTCCAGCATTGCTCACCATCATAGACAAATATATACGGAGAGCTATTTCAGTATTTGGAAATGTCTGAACAAGGCTGTGTTCATGAAGTGATTGATAATACATCCTTACCTCTGCAGATTTTGGTTGACTGGACAAAGTTGAGGATAAAACCTGTATAAAGATACATACAACTAAGAGATTTGAACTAGTTATAATTCAAGAGAGGGTTCAAGGTCATTGGAAAAGACTTACACCAAATTTTGTTGCTGTCTTTTATTGCTGATACTTCAAAGAGTGAGCCTGTTGCTATTCTGGATAAAAATCCAAACTTGGTGTTAATCTCCTTGTATGCTTCCAGACGCTGACCTACAACTCCTCTGAGTGTCTCTCAGAGCTCATTCTTCATCATAACGACGGTTTCGGACACTTACACGTTTTTGTTGTGACTTGAACCTTCATGCCTTGAGATTCATAATGGTCATAATCAAATGGTCATTCGCTGACTCTCTACAAATTTAGCAAGGGGTTATAATAATGCCACCCATAACATTAAGGCATACTATTGGGTCCTGGAGAGAGAGACTAGTCTTGTGGAAGCGCTCCAGGACTGCGTTCCAGAAAACAAGAATAATTGCAGTTTATTCTAGTTCTCCAAGCTTTTTTAGGATTAATTAACTGAGCTTGATTTCGGCATTCAGCTTTATGTTCATTGTCAGAGGAGTTAGTTCCTAAAGCTGTACAGATTGGGTTGAATCCTTTGTATAGGGCACTTACTGATTCATACATTGCAGACCATCGAGTATTTGATAAACTTTTGACAAGAGACAAATTCACAGGCTTCAGCGCATCACTAAGTAGTTGCCAGCGATATGTAGAGGCAGAAAAAAAGGTATACACATTATTAACTAAATCAAAGAATCTTACAACTACTGGACAAAATTCAGAAGCACTTTTCCCAACTAAACTGAGTGAGTGAGCATCACATGGTATGAATGTTGCATATGGGCAATGCTGCTTAATTACATTTTGAACACCAACATACTTCCCACTCATGTTTGAGGCATTGTCATAAGCTTGACCCCGACAGTTGTTTATGTCAATTCCATTTATATCTAAATATGAAAGTACCATGTCTGCAATTATCTGTCCTTTATGGCCAATCATTGGCAAAAACCCTCGGAACCTCTTAACAGGACCATGCTGTAAAACATATCTTACAATAAAAAATATTTGATCAAAAGATACCATAAAAGAAAATCTCAATTTAGCCTTCAAAGAAGTTTTCAATCATTGGAATAATGCTACACCCTACAATGCTCAACATGACGGACAGGCTGCAGGAAAAAAAGTAGGCTAAATGTACATTGGATGACTGGGCCATTGGAACTGTGCAGACAAAAAAGAATCCGGCAATTTTTTTTATTGTAGATACTAAACTAAGCCTGCTCTTTATAGAATTGTCTAAGCTGTTGCCTAGCCTGCCTCAAGTCTAACTCAAATTATCTGAATCATGAAAAGGTCAGGCAACAGGCTGCCAAGCAGCAGCAGCCTAGGATAGGCTAGGTCTATCCCCTAAATATGCCACTTGATCCCAAGATTATTATAATAATCAATATGAATATAAAATGTACATATTTGCCAATTTTTTCCTCGTTTTTTGCAAGAATTCATACAGTCAATAATCTCAATTTATATTTCCGATCTGCTTATATTTGTAACATTTATTTCAATTTGTCTGATGTTTAGCCTACTTTTGATTACGATAGGATTCAATGCATCACAGATATGTATATCCTATATTTCACAAACATATATTGTCTCAACCTAACTTAATAAATGTCATGAAGGCAGGATAACTTAATACTAGCTGTACAAAATTCAAAATAGCCTGGCCAAGAACAATAAGAGGTGGTACTGGCACGAAGCACTAGCCTGTTAGCTAATCTAATCACGAACGGTGACGGTGGCGACGTGACAAAAAATATTTTGCTTAAAGTAATCGTCCAGACCATTTCATCATTCCTGATTTAATGCAATCAAAGTATAGCCATTAGCGAGTATATCAACAATATGTTGTCACTTCTTGCATCCAGTCAGCTGTTTTTAAACAATCCGCAATCAAAATCTGCAAATTCCCCGAGCTTCCAAAACGCCCCTCAAGACTTCCAGACGATGCGCCACGGCTCGGTGACGTCACTTTAGGTAGTCTCCTCTCCCCGCGCTAAACCAGAAGCACGTAAACACAAGAGATAAATATAGTACTTGAAGATCTTTGGGTGTTTCTGATAGATTTATTTGGCGATATGCCATATGCATGCATCAGTTATGGGTGCAGCAAGACAGCTGTGGCTTTCCAGAGAAGTTTGCACAACTTTCCGACTGATACGACGACGTTAAATCTGTGGAAGAGATTTGTGCGGCGGACACATCACCCCCCATCCACCCACCCATCCCGTAGCCACACACCACAGCGTAGCCTTGTATGGCAGTCTGCATCTCAAACCAGTCAACAACACTCCCTTGGCTGCCATGTCATACTGTCTACATCACCCCCCACCCACCCACACATCCCGTAGCCACACACAATAGCGTAGCCTTGTATGGCAGTCCGCATCACAAATCAGTCAACAACACTCCCTTGCCTGTCATGTCCCACTGTCTACATTACCCCCCACCCACCCACACATCCGGTAGCCACACACAATAGCGTAGCCTTGTATGGCAGTCCGCATCACAAACCAGTCAACAACACTCCCTTGGCTGTCATGTCACACTGTCTACATAACCCCCTATCCACCCACACATCCCGTAACCACACACAATAGCGTAGCCTTGTATGGCAATCTGCATCACAAACCAGTCAACAACACTCCCTTGGCTGTCACACTGTCTGCCTTCCCGCCCGCACATTTTCCAACTCTATGCTATAGTTAATGCTAGTATGTGGTTTCCGAGTAATGACGTTTGGCTGTAGCTCCGAAACTAACCATAGGATTTTCTCGGAAGTACCTTCATTGTGAATCCCACACACACTTTATGGTTTCTCTTACTTACCAATCCATGTTTTGGAGAAGTGCCAGGTCCTCCTGCTGATCCTCAGGTTCCACTAAAACCTGTTCGTCCGCCCCGTATTCTGGTTCAAACATATATGGTTGGGCTACCATCACAATCTGAGGTTCGTTTTCCTCATATACGCGAGCAGCGTCACTTATTTCGGTCCCAGATTGAGCATCGTACTCTAGATCTGTAACACCGACAAATTCACTATCTGACACCGAAGTACAATCGCTCATCATCACATTTGCCGACAGGTGTCACACAGGCAGACGACTGTTGTTTACATTTGAGTAGCTATTGTGACGTCATCAATAATATTCCCTGTTGGAGGGAAGAAAGTTTTTTCGCGCGATTTTTACATAAGTCGTGTTTTTACGGAAATAAGGCCGGGAAATCAATTATTTTTGGTGGATTAGGTGTTTTGAATGAATATTCAACATAATTAGGCAAAAAAAATTGGTCTGCACGATTACTTTAAAGTTGATGTGCAAATAAAGATGTAACTGAATAATGATTGTGTTCGTTTTGGTATTAACTTAAAACTGCATAAATATGTTTCATAGGCATTAACATAATAACATTGTCAAAGGACTAAGAGTATAATAGAAGTTCTTGGAGTGTAGTGTGAAGGCTACAGGAATATGTGGGAGCAGCCCAGGGTAGGTAGGTAGCAGGTAGCGAGCGGGAACAGGCTGGGAGGACACATGGTATTTATATCACGTCCTTTTCAAAGACGTGCCCAGTGGGTGATATCGTTCTCTCCAAAGACGGTGATGATGATGCAAGGATATGGATAGTATTACTACAGTCTTAAGTGCATGTAGGAGGGATAGAAAAAGCCAAGACAGCATCGTCCAGCCAGTGCGGCCGAGGCCAATGAGAGGGCGTGCCCTCGCAGTGAGTGAGGTATTGTGGGAAAGTGAGAACGAGGTCGCGGGGCAACTGCTGACCTGAGCTGCCTCGCAGACAAAAATACAGTCGCCAAGCGTACTGCCAGCGGTTGCCAAAATAGCAACATTACCAATTACCCCCTTACTTCCTCCCCATTGGGGCTCGTGATAAAAAAAATGGGGGGACAGCAAGCTTAACACAACGTAGGAACCAATTTGACCCCACTCAGGTATGAGTTGTAGTTGATGTTACGGGTTTTGGACAGGCCATGGAGGTTATATAGGAGAGCAGCATGCCGCGCTTCCCTGTGTATCGGGTGAAGCCGCTCGCCCCCCCCCAAAGCGGGGAGATTGACCAAAACATAGCGATTTCAAACGTCGCTATTGCACTTTTGGCTTTCTATCAATTGATACAAAAAGTGATTTATATGATGCTAGGGAAATTATAAGATATTAGGGGGTTACGTTAGAGACAACATGCCGCCTCCTCCTATATAACCTCCATGGTCCACACGGGAGGACTGAGCAGCTCATTTAGCTGGCCTCGACTGCAAGTAGCGCGGCGGCGGCCCAAACATGAATCGTACAGCATATGAAAGTAACTTAAATTTTGGTCTAGTTTTAATGAAAATTTACTTAGTAACGTATTGAAAATAATTAAATAACATTTAATGATTCTTTATTATAATATATTTCTTAGTAATGTATCAATTCTGCAGTCTCTCTAAAGGACACATGGCAATGAGTACGTATGGGGGTGCTGCAGCTCTGCAGCCCTATGCCAAAAGCCGCCACTGTTCCTCCCCCCCATGAAAAAGAACAACGTGACCACATGGTATACAACAGAAAGGGACATGAACAATAATAAGTTAATAAGGTACATAATTGTCAGATAGCAAACATGAAAAACAAATAATTGAATTGCAACACCAAGAAGGGGTAATAAATTGCACACACAATACATATATAAGGAAGTACAGAAAGCAAAACAGTCAGAATCACAAATGATAAGTAAAAGAGAACGAACCACACAAGCAGGAAGCGGGCTGAAGTTAATTACACTGATAAGCGTGCAGAAACTAAATGTTAATCACAAGAAAAGTGACAGACAACGAAAAAGAGCCAATTACAAGCACAAGGAAAATACATGCGTGTAAAAAAACTACAAACGAGCAAAAGCAATATCATACCATATCACAAAAGATACGAAGTGGAGGAGAAAGCTGAGGTAATCACAATAATAAGGGAAATATTAATAAACCACATGTAAGCACATATGTTTGCTATATCAGTGTCCTCCTCGGGACACACTTATTGTTTTTGGCGACTTCAATGCTACTACTGGCACTGTGAGAGATGGCTGCGAGTTATGTGTTGGTCCCTATGGCTCCGGTACCAGAAACATTAACAGTTCTCTGCTTTTGAATTTTGGAAGGTCCAGAAGGTTGAGAATTGCAGGTTTTTTGGTATCAGAGACCAGAGCTACACCGCTGGACATGGTATAGTAGTGGTAGCTAAGGAGATCAAGCACATCCTTGTTAGTACTCGTTGGAGGATCCTCCAGAACTGCAGGGTTTACCGGAGTGCTGAGTTCTTTGGAACAGATCACAGACTTGTTGTTGCTACACTTAAGCTTCATGTCAAGTCCAGAAGAATCTCAGGAGGTAACCATACTGTTTTTCATCTTGAGAAACTGAAGGACTTGACATGTGCCCATGAGTATGCAGTGGCAGTCTCAAATCGGTTTGATGGGACGGTTGGTACTGTGGTCCCGGTGCATAAGAAAAATGCAATAAACAGAGGCCAAAAACTACCGTCTCGTGTCCCTGCTGCTGGTTCTCAGTAAGGTTCTGGGGACTATTATGGCTTCGAGAGTCACTGAGCACCTTGAGAGGCACCACCTGTTCAACAGTAAGTAGTTTGGGTTCAGGCCGGGCAGGTCAGCTGCAGACCTGCATCTGCTGTTATCCTCGGAGTGGAGCGCAGCCCTGGACAAAAGGAGGGCCACTGCCGTCGTGGCTCTCGACATTGAGGGGGCTTTCGACCGGGTGTGGCACGCAGCCCTCTTCACAAAGCTACACGCTGCAGGTGTGGACGTGCTGCTCCTTCAACTTTTCAGCGACTACCTGAGAGAGAGGCAGCTAAAGGTAGTCATTAATGGGCAGGAGTCTGAGTTGCAGCCCATCAGAGCAGGTGTCCCTCAGGAAAGCTTTTTCGGCCCCCTGCTCTGGAATGTTTATATTAATGACCTTTTGTATTTAATCCCCAGCTAGATGGCTTATGCCGCTGATCTCACCCTGACACAGAGCTACGGCCCAGGGGAGCAGACTGCCATTGCTGCTGCCAGATGAACACTAGGCTGAGCCGCATCGTGGCCTGGGGCAACAAGTGGCAAGTAAAATTCGGTCCTCACAAAACACAGCTGCTGAACGTCTCCAGGTCGAATGTAGCCCTGCGCCTGCTTCGATGGGAAGACGCTGGTGCCCCAAGACGAGGTGGAGGTGCTGGAGGTCACCTACGACTGCAGGCTGACATTCAGAGTCTACATCGAGAGGCTTGCCAGAGATATTTCGGGGAAACTAGCATCCATGAGAACGATTTCATGGTTCCGTGACAACAAGGGGTTAGAAATCTTCTACAAGTGGCAGGTTCGCTCTTCTATGGAGTACACGTGCTTTGGGCAGGGAGGTGCGGCCAGCAAAGACCTGGCTCTCCTTGACAAGGTTCAGGGTCGCGCGATGAGACTCATCAGGAACTGTGGTGCGGGGCAGGAACCACGACTTCACACTTCACACTGTTCACAGCCTCCAGCACTGCCGAGGCGTAGCGGGCCTCACTGTGATGTACAAGGTGCATCAACAGCGGATGTATAATGTAAATGGTAACATACTCTGTAAGATGCTTTGTTACTCAAAATATAAAAAAAGGAAAAATAAGAGAGAGAGAGAGAGAGAGAGAGAGAGAGAGAGAGAGAGAGAGAGAGAGAGAGAGAGAGAGAGAGAGAGAGAGAGAGGAGAGAGAGAGAGAGAGAGAGCGAGCGAGCGACGAGCGAGCGAGCGAGCGAGCGAGAGAGAGAGAGAGAAGAGAGAGAGAGAGAGGAGAGAGAGAGAGAGAGAGGAGAGAGAGAGAGAGAGAGAGAGAGAGAGAGAGAGAGAGAGAGAGAGAGAGAAGAGAGAGAGAGAGAGAAGAGAGAAGAGAGAAGAGAGAGAGAGAGAGAGAGAGAGAGAGAGAGAGAGAGAGAGAGAGAGAGAGAGAGAGAGAGAGAAAAAAAAAAAAGGTAGGAAAAGGGATAAGATGAATGGGAGAGAGAGGCCTGAGAATGACCTGAGAGTGGCCTCAATCTAGAGAGGGATCAGTTATACTCTGCATTTCACCATGACAACATAATAGGAAAGTGCTAGATTTTTAAAAGAAAGGTGTTTTAGTAGTAACAGAAACTACCTCGCGTAGGTCTCACGGCCTCTTGTAGCTTCCTTATTTTCTTATGTTCTTATGTTTTTATGTTTTCACAACAGGTAAAACAGTGAAGAATGACATTGTACGTTTCCTTATAAGTGCTATAACATAAGAAGAAGAGTTATCGCATTGGAAACACTAAATTACTGACCTAACTATCACCTGCTTCAACGTTACGTATGTGCATCTCGCGAAGTAAAGGAAGGTGCTTCACCAAAAACTCATCTGACAACATGTTGTTCGCCACGTTAGAAAATAAAAAAACGTTTATTGGGTATGTACTACATGTTATAAAGTTCTACATAAAGAAAAAATAGGATGATGAATGGTGAATTGGTGATCCTTAATTTTGTTCTATCTAGCTCAATGAAATATACTTTAAATCAATCAATGGGGGCAAACGTCGGGGGGCGCGTCGCCTCGCCAACCCTACGACGTCACTCTCGATGATTACTACGCGCGTGTCCCCATGCAGGCTCCCTTCCCATAACAAGCAACTCCCGACAGGAAGCATCAACTTGCCCCAGCCACGAACCTTGTGCGCACCCCCTTGGCCTCCTCCATGCCGGATTGTCTCCTACAGATACAACCCGATGGGAAGGATCGGTTTCAGGTAGCGTGCCACATGCCCATATAGCCAAATTTGGCACTGACGGACTATGCAGGTAATAGGCCTCGATTAAGTCTCACGGTGCAATCGCTGGTTTGACACGTAATAATCCCAGCGATAACCCATGATTCTTCAAAGGTATACTTATTACCAAAGGCATCGATTCGTCCCTTCAAGTCGCTATTTATTGTCCATGTCTCACAACCAAAGAGTAAGACAGTAGTGAGGGCTGTTAAGGGAAATTTTTGAGGTGTGGGGGACACGCCGGACAAAAGTACCATATTTTTTTCTGGTTATCTATATGGCTAACACTAGATTTTGTGTAAGCCCCACGTGATAGGAGCAATAGGTCATGAGTTATGGGCAAATATATAATTTTAGGCGACGGACGAGGGGTGAAAATACTTCAACAGTATTATGTTACACAATGTTAACTAGACAACTAAATAATAACTAGAATGTTTTATTTATGTTTATTGCATCAGACAGGGGTTGATTGTTGCACATATGAACCATAATTGTGTCATGATTAATTATGTATCTGACATAATTACTGTCACTGAAAGCCCTGGCACCGTGGTTCTTTGCCTTAGACCACCAGAATTATGCCCTCTGGATCCCTGTTCACATACGTGACATGGATAACCTGCCGTCTTCTATCATGGAAAAATTTGTGAATCACGGACACAGGGTGATACGCAAAGCAGCAAACAAGTTACTCGGCAGTAAGTCTGACCTGCTGAAATGTTTAATCAAGAAAGTGGAGAATGATGTACCGAACCTTCTTCACCGTGATGACACTAATGATGATGCAGAGATGAATGTTCTGGAACTTGGACCTGAGCTGACGACGTCCCTCGAGGAACCAGTTGAGGCAGATTTACCATCTACATTTGACGTGAAGGTGCTAGATGGTGCTGCCGTGGTGCATCTCCTCCAACCGTTTGACGTGAAGACGTTTGAAGACTATGCCAACTATATCTTCCTACCTTACATAATACAGCAGCTCAGCAATACAAAAAGGGGGACATTATCTGGGACAGGTACGCCAAGGCCAACATCAACAGTTCTTCCAGGCAGAAAAGAGGCAAAGGTATACGAAGAAAGTTTACAAGTCAAACCAAATTCCCAGGACAATGGAAAAACCTTTTTTTGTGTGATACATACAACAAGCAGGAGTTGATCACCTTTCTTTCAGAGAAGGTTTCAGGCAATGAATTTCTCCCAGGGAAGGAAGTTGTTGAAATATAATTATGGAGAAGATAAGAACATAAGAAAATAAGGAAGCTACAAGAGGCCGCGAGGCCTACACGTGGTAGTTCCTGTCACCTAACACTACCTACATCCACCTTTCATCCCCATCCATGAACCTATCCAGCTCCTCTTTAAAGCTCCCTAATGACTCCGCACTAACTACCTGTCTACTGAGACCATTCCATTCACTCAACACCCTATTTGTGAACCAGTTTTTCCCTATTTCCTTTCTAAATCTACGCTTTTCCAACTTGAATCCGTTACTTCTTGTTCTACCCTGGTTAAAAGCCGTAAGAACTTTTCCTACCTCTCCTTTATTAGATCCCTTTATCCACTTATCTACAAAAATTATCTACAAAAACTTCTATCAGATCGCCCCTTACTCTGCGTCTCTCGAGTGAGTGTAATTTTAATAACTTCAATCTCCTCTCATAACTAAAGTTACGCATCCCTTGTATCATTTTGGTCATCCTTCTCTGCACTGTTTCTAACAACACTATATCCATCCTGTAATATGGAGACCAAAACTGAACCGCATAGTCTAGGTGAGGCCTAACTAGAGCCAGATAAAACTTTAGAATAACTTCCGCACTTCTACTTTTAACACTTCTGGTAATGAATCCTAATACTCTATTAGCTCTATTTCTGGCCTCAATACATTGTTTCCTAGGTCGGAGGTGAGGCTCACCCTCACTCCAAGATCTTTTTCACCTTCTGATCTTTTCAGCGATACATTGCTTATGGTGTATCTATTACCAGGGTTTTTTCTACCAACATTCATAACGCTGCATTTATCAATATTAAATTCCATCTGCCATCTGACTGCCCACTCGTTAAGTTTATCTAAGTCTCCCTGCAATATGTTTACATCAAACTGTGATCCAATAATCCTACCTAACTTAGTATCATCAGCAAACTTGCTGATATCACTGCTAATCCCACTATCCAAGTCGTTGATGTAAATCAAAAATAGTAATGGACCCAAAATAGACCCTTGTGGAACTCAACTTGTCACCGGTCCCCATTCAGATTTAGAACCATTAAATGTAACCCTTTGTTGCCTATTACTTAGCCAAGCTCTGATCCAATGAAGAACCTTCCCATCTATACCATGAGCCCTAACCTTATTTAAGAGTCGCTCGTGTGGTACTTTGTCAAATGCCTTACTAAAGTCCAGATATATTATATCATAATCCTTATCATCATCTGCCGTCTCATAAACTTTCCTATAAAAACTCAATAAATTGGTGAGATATGACCTACCCTTGGTGAATCCATGTTGTGAATCATTGATCAAACTATGTTTATCTAAGTGCTCTCTAATGTTTTTTGCAATAATAGATTCCAATAATTTACCCACCACTGATGTTAGACTTACGGGTCGATAATTTGACTTTAGTCCTCTGTCTCCCTTCTTAAATATGGGAACAACATTTCCTTTCCTCCACAATAATGGCACATCGCCTATCTCAACCGATTTCCTAAAAATGTGCACTAACGACTCACTAACAACCTCCTTGCATTCCTTTAGATGTTCTGGTCAGAGGCAGTAACCATTTTATACCAGCTTGCAACCATGAAGAGTCAGACACAAGAATGATCTTCCATCTTCAAGATGCCTTGGAACAGGGATGTACAACATGTCTACTTCGTACTGTTAACACTGACAGGCAATGACACTGTTGACACTGACAGGCAATAGGCAAGTTTCACCAGTTCTAGGACGCATATCCTAGGGTGAATATTTGGGTGGCATTCGGCACCGGGAAGAACTTCTCAAATATCAACATCAAAGCCATCGCTCACATTTAAGGAAGGGAGACATCCACAGTCTTGCATGTATTTCACAGCTTCTCTGGCTGTGACAATGTTTCTTCATTCTTTGGAAAAGGGAAAATCTGGATGTGAGGCCTGGAAATGTTTCCCAGATGCTACAAAGGCATTTTCTAATATTGCCATGAACCCATTCACAACAGTGGACGTTCAGTGTGACAACTTCGTACAACTTGAACGCTTCGCAGTGCTCTTCTACCAGAGAACGAGCCAGCTGGAGTCTGTGAATGAAGCTCGCCGAGTAATGTTTTGCCAGCAAAACAAGACAATGGAAGCTATCCCACCAATACAGTCTGCTCTTCTTGAACACACAAAGCGTGCTGTGTACAAAGCAGGAATATGGTCCAAATGTCACCTATCTCAGCCGCAAATACCTTCTCCAGAGGGATGGGGGTGGAAAATGAACACAAACAGCCAGTGTTGGACCCCACCCTGGTCAACACTTCCCTTCCAACACTTGCATCTAAGGCATGTGGAGAACTTATTAAGTGAGGTTGTAAGGCTCAGGCTGGCTGCACAGGCAAGTGCGTTTGCTAGAAGGCAATGTGGACCTGCACCGAACTTTGCAAATGCAATTGCGACAAGATCTGAAAAACGGTGTGTGTGTGTGTGTGTCCCCTGACAGGCAGTACAGTGTGGTTTATGTTTCTTTCTTAACTTGAAACCTTTGCATTCATAAGATTTGCCAACATAAATATTATTATGCTTCATGAGAAATAATGCATAACATCATGTTTAATCCAATGTAAGCTCAAAATGCATACTTTTTGTCTATTATTATTCATAATTGTCCTATTTTCAGATCAAACTTTTAAGTTAGAATGTGCCGTTGGTTTCTAGAAATGTCAACCACACTGCAGACATAGTTGGTTCCGATCAATTTTTCCGATCAATTTTTTTAGTCCCGAACTAAATTGGCTCACCCCTCTTTTTTATTTTAGACTCTTACTGTCTTCTTTATAGGGACTGGCAACTAAGCGGGCTTTGTGTTACCCATTTTTGGTGTACCCTTGGCCAGTCCTTTGTGATAAAAAAAAAAAAAAAAAAAAACTGATCTAGTAGGGCCTACCCAAAATGTTATGTATATATGTATAGGACCAAATAAAGCATCACACCAAGTTTTGTGCTTTTGTCCAACTTGTCCCCCTCATTCCCTTAACAGCCCTCACTACAGGGATCATTAGCGACTTGAAGATCCGGATCTTTGTCCTCCTGCACAGGTACCGACAACGCCAAATACTCTTGCTGAGCGAGTCCATAACACCGTGGGCTATGCCAATCCGCCGTAAGACTTCTTGACGTGACCCGCCGTCATTATGGACTGCGCTACCAAGGTATGTAAAACTTCCAAGATCTCAATGTCCTCACCGCACGATGAGCAGACTGTACTATTTCATCTAGTAAGCCTCCAAACACCTGGACCTTGGTCTTGAGCCAGGAGACCTCAAGTCTCAAAGGCTTTGCTTCCTCGTGTAGCGCCTCGAGAGCCATCACCAGGACCTCCAGCGACTCAGCAAAGATTACTGCATCACCGGTAAAACAAGATCAGTGATCTTGATGTTGCCGAGGGATGCTCCATAATCACTTTGATCTACAACTTTGTCCAATACCCAGTCCATACAAGTCTTGAAAAATGATGGGGCAAGGACGCACCCTTGCCTCACTCCTGTATTCACAGGAAAGAAGCTTAATTCACCTCCCCCACACTTCACAGCACTCTCAGTCCCAGAGTACAGACCAGTCATCAAACCAGTAGTCCTTGCAGGAATCTCGCGAAGTCGCAGAAAATCCCAGAGTGACTCACGATCCACTGAGTCAAACGCCTTCTTGAGATCAACATAGGCTGCAAACTTCCCCTGTC